>BSBM01001646.1:12060000-12660000 GCA_027924585.1 Larix kaempferi
ACAACATATGACCAACCTGGTTTACCTGGAACCTCTGAGTAAAATACCTGCTCACATTAGCTTGGAAGAACATAAGTTTCTATAATCGGCTCAAACATCCTTGTATTAACCATGGTAAGCCCATTGGCATGCTCTATAACATTTCTTTAAGGATCACGTTCATTCATTCGTAACTTGTACCATTTGAACTCAAACATAACTAACTTGAAGGATTTAAAGTCACACTCAAGTATATCATCCAAATACCCATAGCATCTATTTTCAGATATTGTGGATGCCTATCACTTCTAGAGGAAACATTAGTGACTTAAAAGCCACAATCATAATTTTTCTTCTTGTCATCCAAATTTTTGATGCGAAATTTACGACCATTGTACCACCGAGCCTTGTGGTGTTTCAACTGCTAGACATGTAAAAATGCATTGTCAATTAATGAACATATTTAGACTTAAAATTTTTAAATAAAAAAATAAAAAAATAACAATTATATTTATATAGTGGACAAAAAAACTAAAAAACGTGGGTGAATATGATTGCCTGTTTATTTTTTAAACCATATGCTTAATAAATTTCCCTCTGCATAAGATTGGTATCTTGATTATGATGAGATCATTTAATCAATGTAGTCACCCCTTCCCATGATAACCTACCATCACATTGTATACAATGTTCTATCCATACCTTCATCCAATCTAGATTGTTTACAACACAAACGTAGTGCATCCCACTCTCAACCGACTATATAATGGAAAATGAACAATTCATCAATAATTAGGTAACATGATAAAGATTAATAATTCATGGAAGAATAAAATTTAAATAAGTACAATATAGATAAAAATGAGTAGTCAAAAGTATTAAATATCTCAACCATCTAATTACCTTTCACTTTCCTCATTCTTCCTTTCCCGACCAACTGAACCTCCCCTTCAAATTTGTTGATGGAGTTGATATCCCAAATGTGAGGAACCTTCATATTTTTAGTTAATTTAGGAATATAATAAGTAATATACACCATGTATTAATATACCATAAATCCCTCCACCATAGAACCATCAAGACGTGCTCTTTGTCTAACAAGAGCCTTCAATGATTTCAAGTGCCTCTCCACCATCCACATTGACATTGTGTGTACATGTCCACACATTTCAATTTCCTCAACTTGGTGTATGAGGTAGTGTTCTTGGACATTGAAAAATGCCGAAGGCAAATACCTTTTCATTTCACACAGTAGCTGAGGAATTCTCTCCTCCAATACTTTATATCTTCTTTATGGGTTTCTTTAGATGAAAACCACCTATACGTGATACAAGCAAATCACACCTTTCAAAAAACAAGCATATACATTGCAAGAAAAATATATGCCAACAAATTCCGCAACAATTCTTTTCATATAAATCGTTATTTACCTCAAGTAATTTCCAAGCTCATATATAACCCGTGGAATATTTAACAAACAAGCTAGTGTTGTTGTCTCAAGGAGCACATGAATATATTTCCTTCGAAAGATATTTGAGGTATATGGTAAAATTAAAGAATTCAAGGCTCTTGTATATAATCGAACAAAGAAGAAAATAAAGGTGTTGAGTATATATAATGGTGGAGAGTTCCGGGAAAATGAATTTGAGGAACTCTCTAAGAAATGCATAATAACAAGGCAGAAGATTACTCCATACACACCTAAACAAAATGGAGTTGCAAAAAGAATGAATATGACATTGATGAAAAAGGAAAGCAACATGCTCAATGGGGTTGGGAGAGGACATGAATTCTAGGTAGAGGCATTGGATATTGCGTGTTACTTGATAAATTGGTCATCCACATCAAAATTGGTTGAAAAAACTTTGCATGATGTATGGAATAGTAAGAAACCCTCTCTTAAACATCTGCAAGTTTTTGGGTGTGATGCTTATGTAAATGTTCCAAAGGAAAAAAAGAGTACATTGGATAATAAAGATGTAAAACATATATTTATTGGTTATAAAAATGGTGTGAAAGGGTTTAAAATTTGGAACCCAATTACTAAGAAGATTGTTTACAATCATGACGCTGTTTTTAGAGAGATTAAAGATGTTCCCAAATAGGAAGTTCTACCAAGGGAAAAAGAACCAGAGATAATAGAGAGCCCGATGAAATGTAAGAAGGTGAATCAGAAGGAGAACATCATACTCCAATTTTGAGGAGAGCATCTCAAGAAAGAAAACAATTAGAAAGGTATTCCCCATTTGTATTCGTTCTTGTTTTGATTTATATTATTAACGATGATCCTAGAACTATTAAGGAAGCAATTGATTGAGAGGATGGTAAACTATGGAAGAAGGCCATGGATGAATAAATGGACGCCTTGGAAAAAATAATAATCTTGGGATCTAGTTGATTTTCCATATCGAACACAAATGGTTGAGAGGAAAGGGTTGTTTAAGAAGAAGTTGAACGTAGAAGGTAAAGTGGAGAAGTACAAAGTGTTAGTTTTTCTACTTTTAATCAATATTATCTAGGATCTTAACTAAAATAATAACATGCACAACATAACACAAGAGACACAAATATTTTCCTCGGGGAAACCATAAAGGAGAAAACCCCGCAACTTCCTCAGAGATAGAATCGTCACCAATACAATATCACAAAATGGAAAACCCAAAAACAAGATAGTCTTCTGCAGCTCCTCTCTCTTTCTCCTATGTGAACTTGTCTTCTCTCTCTCACTAATGCAAACTTGAGTGAGTGAGTGTATGATCAAATGAGAGAGCCTTGCTCTCTATTTATACTTTACTTTCACTTGACCTTTTCACTAGCTAGGTTGGTCCCGGCTAAACCTGACCAGGCCGACTTCTCTAGGAGAATCAATAACCCTAATACATTTGACTCTAGGGGGATCTATTGCCCCAAATTAAAATGGAGGATTTACCTCAATGACTTTACATGACCAAATGTAATAAATACATCTTTGACCGGAGGAATAAACATCTCCGTCGGAGGTACAAATAAAATACAATAATAATAACAATATAAAATACAAGTGAATATATTCCGAAGTTACAATTACATCAACACTCCCTATTAACTAGGAAGGTATTCTCTTGCCACAGTCATGAACACTGGATCATCATCAATGTTGGAACATCATCATCAACACTAGATCATTATCAATGCTGGAACATCATCATCAATACTGGATCATCATCGTCGCTGCTGCTGCAATCCTCATCATGTTAATCATCGATTGGTGACATCTTTCGAATATACTCGTCATAGGAAGTTATACAGAGCCAACCCTTTTTCATGCTGGATGTAGGCCTATCCATCATGTAGGTCTTCATCATCTCTATGAGCAAGGCATAAAGTAGGTACATCCCAGGACCAATCATTACATTTCCACTGCAAACACCTATGTCTTCTACTATCACCTCATCATCTTCAAATCATCTCATCATCACACGAAGCACAACCCAGATGCACATCACATGTCTCACAATGATCATCTTGCGTCTACCAACATGGGAGGACAAACGTGCCACCATGCGAGATCCTGCCTACGCACACACATAGTGTCTTATGACTGGTGGATGTATCCAGTATGGGAGGACAGACCTACCACCATACGAGACCTCGTCTACCAACATGGGGGGAATTTTCTACCACCATGCGAGACCCAACCCTTACATCTACCAACATGGGAGGACTTTCCTACCACCATGCGAGAATGGATCAACCCTTACATCTACCAACATGGGAGGAATTTCCTACCACCATGCGAGAATGGCTCGACCCTTACATATACCAACATGGGAGGAATTTCCTACCACCATGCGAGAATGGCCTGTGTGCATCTGCGTCTTCCGGACTCATCACTTCCTCTTGGAAGGAACCTCGATCTAGAGAACACCAAGCTTCTCTATGAAGTACTCGAACTTCACTCTGGCTAATGAATTGGTCAACACATCGGCTATCTACTCGTCTGTCACTACATATTGGAGCTTCAATGCTCCTCTCTACACCATATCCTAATATAGTGGTACTTGATCTCAATGTGCTTCGACTTGTCATGGAACACCGGGTTCTTAGACAACTTCACACAACTGTAGTTGTCATAGAATATACAAGTTGCCTCTAACTGGAGATCAAACAAATCAGACAGTAGCTTCCTAATCCATACTGCCTCATAACTAGCCAAACAAGCTGCAACATACTCTGCTTTGGCTATACTCAGTGGCATGCACGATTGCTTCCTTCTAAGCCAGGAGATCATACCGGATCCCATACTGAAGCAACATCCCGAAGTGCTCTTCCTATTAGCGAAACTGCCTTCCCAATCCAAATCAACATAACCCTACAGGTTAATCTTCTGATTTGCGTCATACTTGAGCCCATAATCAACTATACCCTTTAGGTACCTCAATACATGCTTTGCAGCAATTGGGTAAACATGTCTCGGATCCATCAGGAACTGGATCAGGGTGTTCACAACAAAGCATATGTTTGGTCTCGTATTCGTCAGGTACATCAATGACCCAATCATATGACGATACATCGTGGCATCAACTGACTCTGATGAAGCATCACACAGTAGCTTCAAGTTTGATTCCATGGGTGTGGTCATAGCCTTGCAGTCCATCATTCCGAACCTCTTCAGAATATCTACTACATACTTCCCTTGTCCAAGGAAGATTCCATCCGCACTTTGCCACACCTGCATGCCTAAGAAATAACGCATCATCCCCAGGTCCTTCATCTCGAACTCCGCGACAAGCTTCCTCTTCGTATCTGCAATGAGCTCATCCTCCCCTATTACAAACAGGTCATCTACATAGAGTAGAAGTATTACTAGATTTCCCTCCTCAACCTTGTAGTAAAGTTTGGAATCTGCTTTACTCTTGGTAAATCCCAAGCTCATGAGGAAACTATCCATCCTGCCATACCATGTCCTGGGTTCCTGCTTCAATCCATACAAGGCCTTCTTCAACTTGCACACATGAGTCTGCCTGTCATATGTATCAAATACAAGTGGTTGCTCCACATACACTTCCTCTTCAGCTACACCATTCAAGAATGTTGTCTTGACATCCATCTGGTGTACCTTCCATTTCATCACTACAATGAATGCAAGTACATATCTGATGGAAGTGTATTTGGCTACAGGTGCAAATGTATCCTCATAGTCTATGCCTTCCTTTTGGCAGAAGCCACATGCCACAAACCTCACCTCGTGTTTCTCAATGCTACCATCTGCATCATGCTTGATCTTATAGATCCACTTCGAAGTCACTACAGACTTCCCTTCTGGTCTTAGAACTACTTCCCAGACATCATTCTTGATAATCGTCTGGTACTCCTCGATCATGGCATCCTTCCATTCTTTCTTCTCTGCTGCTTCCTCATAGTTGGAAGGTTCTTTGTGTTAACACCCAAAAAGTGCTCACTAGCTCATTCTTTTATTCACATGACCCATTTGCCCACTTTTCCACCATTTGAGCCTCTAAAACCATCAAAAGGTCACCAAAAAGACCACAATACACCTTTTTCCCCCTCAAAATATGTATTTTTTCTCAAAAAACACAAAACCCTAAAAAAGGGTCCAAAATTCCCAAAAAATATTAAAAGGGAATAAAAATATAAAAAATATTCAAAAAAGGAAAAAGAGGGAAAAAGAGACCTAAACCATGTTGGTTAATACCATTGGTTTCCTTAAAACCATAATGGTATTCCCCATCACCAAAAAACTATAAAAAGGTGATAGGGGCTCCTCACTTTTCATCCACATTTCATCCTATCCTTATGCTGCCAAATACCCTTTGAGATCCATTCCCTCCCATTTTGAGTTTGAAGATCCCTATTGAAGCTTTGGAGAAGAAGAGACCATTGGATATTGGAGCTTCTCAACCTTGGAGTTGCTCAACACCCATCATCCTCACCATTTGAGGTAATACGGAAACAAATTCTTTTAAATTTCTTGTCTTATTTGCTTATTGTTATCAATCTAGTTCTTTATTTTTCTTATACATGTTAATGTTAGATTAGATTCAGTTTATTGTTATTTGCTTTTCATTCGAGACTGCTATTACAAGTTAACAGGTGCATCCTTGCACATGCTTGGTTGAAAAACCAAGCAACAGTTTTTGGTGACTCCGCTGGTATTCGAATTTTTGAATCTTAAATTTTAGCTTTAGATCTTCGTTTTTTACTAGTTTTTACCATTCCAATTTACAGATCTGCCATACTAGACAACATATCCATTGCTGCCCTCCCTTTATGTAGCCTTTAACAGCCCAAAATTTCACTTTTCGGTTTCGTTTCCGGCGACCATTTTTCCGTTTTCGCATTGTGTCTTTTCGCCCGACAGTCGCGTGGATCATCACGACCTCATGGCCTTTTTCCGCGCTGATCATCGTGGCTTCGCATCTTTTTTCCGCGTTGCACATCGTGGCTTCGCGGCTTTTTTCCGTGCTGCACATCGCGGCTTCGCGGCTTTTTTCCATGCTGCACATTGCAGCTGTGCGCCTTAAACCCGTGATGCACATCGCGGCTTTTTCCCATAAACCTGCGATGCCGCTGTTTTTCGCTCGACCCAATTTAAAAAAAAAACTTCTGCTGCATTTTTTGCCCATTTAGCCTCTTTCGTCCAGTATTATTTTTCCTGCAATTTTTTCTAGCATTCTGTTTTAATTATTGCAGCAATAGTAAATCATTTTCTATTACATATGCTCAATTAAAATCTTTTTAAAAATTTTCAACTAGTGAAAGAAAGGTTTTTTAGCACTTTGTTTATATCATAGATTTCACTTCTTTGCAAATTTCAAACCATATTTCCGATTTGCTCAATGGTTTTTCCCAAGCAAGCACTCAGAAATCCATTTATTTCTAGCATTTTTTACGATATTTGCTTTCCTTTAAAAAATTATTTCAAAACTCCATAGTTTTTGAATTATTTTTGTTAAAGCATTTACATTTCAAAAAAAGCCTTTTATTGTTTGCAAATTGAAATCGTCTTGTTTTTAATTTGTAATCAATCACCCAAGTGAGGCAAATTCTTTTTTCAGTTAAATAATCACACTTGCACCCAATCTGCCACATTTTTAATTAACTGAGCCTTAAAATCTGTTTAGACTCAACAAACACTTTAACCCCACTTGGGGAGCACTTAAAGAATCTTGTAGCTAGGTAGGATTGGGGGGATAGGTGTTCCAATAACACCCCTCAATTATTTACATCTGAGACATAGTGTTTTGAGTTTTAGGGTCCCAAAAATCCCTTATTATTTGTTGACACGGTTATACACCAATTTATCGGGAAGGCCTCTCCCTTAGGAGGGTTGAAGTAGCCAGACTGGTTCCGGAAGCCTGAGTGGAATACCGCTATCCATTTAGTAACCGAAGGATACCTTTCGCAGTTCTCGGTGTACCACCCGTATGGGAGTACAATGGCGATAGAACCAAACTGCAGATTCACCCAACTCAACGTGTCATGAACGGGGTATCTTAGTGACCAATTTTTAGGATTGTCTAGCAGGTGTCCTTCCCGGTAGGGGGATATCTAGCCTTTGATTCCACTACTCATATTGTCTGACTTGGATTTCATCACCTTGCAGAGGATATGTTTTGTTGAGTCATAATACCACTTTTAGTTAGGTGTTTGCATGCTCTGCTACCCTCCTTGGTCTAGTAAGCACCACTTTTTTCTAGGAGCTGCTTGATTTTTGGTATTCTGACCACTTTTCTTGATTCCTCCACTTACTATAGCACAACTGTTATAGTAAGTGCTTTTGAGGTTGGTTGTTGGCCTGAGAGCCATTGTTTTTTTTTCACACTCCCCTCCTGCACACATTGTTGCATTAGGGTCTTGAGTTTTTTTTATCTCACCACCATCCATTGGTATTTCTAGACATCTCTGACCATTGAGAACTTAAGACGATCCCGCCATTTTCAGGGTGAACCCCCTCAGTTCAGTACACTTGACTCTACACGTCATAGACGTAGAGCATTATCCCTTGACTCCACACGTCATTGGCATAGAACCCAGTCATCCGATTCTAACGCACCTCATTTTACATCTGATTCTGAGGCTGAATTCGAACACCCTACCGAGACATCACCAACCAACCCCATGGCTGGATCACAATTTGACCCCCTTTTCACCAGTGTTGTTGGAGCTACATCAACAAACTCTGCTACTACCGTGACAACCACGGTAGCCACAACCCCCTTAGGCATGCCTAATATGGGGGCCACACCCGCTTTAGGCATGCGCAACACAGGACCAACACCTACATTAGGTATGCCCAACATGGGAGTCACCCCCTCCCTCATCGCCAATACCCAAATCCAAGGGATTACTGGAACCATTCCTAACCCATCTGTAACCCATGATGCACTTGGGAGCGCAGGATCCTGACACACCACATCGGCTGGAGGACACATCCCTTTCACACCTAACATATCCTTAGGGGGCACTGGACCAATCCATAATGCTACCATTAGCAATTATGCCCCAGTGACCATGCCACACCCATCTGCCAGTTTGCCATACATGGCTAGTCTAAACTTACCAGACCTGGAAAGGTTAACTAACGACCCTATTAGACACGACTCTGTGTGGCCCCCCCATGCCCACAAAGCTTCCCTCAGATATCCCAAAATTTGAAGGAAAAGTTGGGGATGATCCCCAAAACCATATCATGTCGTTTCACCTATGGTGTTCCTCAAACTCCATAGTAGATGATTCTATTAGATTGAGACTTTTACAAAGAACTTCCACTGGCTCTGCAGCCAAATGGTACATTGAGCAACCACATGGGACTCACAACACATTTACATCCCTCGCCTCAACTTTCCTCCAGTTCTTTCAACTACCTGTACTCTATGATGCAGGAGTGGAAATACTTTTGTCTTGTAGACAGAACACCGTTACACACATCACCGATCATATTCATGAGTGGCGTAAGCGCCGTAGCCTCTACAAGATAAAGCTTGACGACTGTATCTTTTTGGATTGGTTCCTCAAATCACTCCTCCCCCTCATAGCCAAAGATGTAGCTTCTGAACGACCCCTGTCAGAAGAAGAAACCATCTTAAAAGCTCAGCAGTTCAACCTCATATATGGCCAGTCTGGATATCTATACACCATTTTACCTGACACCCCGTGCGACGATCCATCCCGGACTGACACGATGGGGGAATCCCATGCCGCTGACGGTATTATTGGCCAGGTTATGGTGCAAAACAAACCTTTTACCATGATGAGTACAAATAATGCCCCAGACCTTTCTAGGGCTACATCTCATTCTGGAGCTACAACTTCGTATGCTCCAACAATACACACCCACCATACTCATGGACCCTCATGTCCACCATAGTGTTACGGGAAAGCAACATCAGCTTATGTACCATCTCCATATTATAACCAGGTGGCCCACCAGACTCCAGTTCAGCCACAAGCCCAAGCGGCTTATTATCCTCAACAGACAACACCTCTTGCTCCAACACTTCCAGTAGCTCAAGGTTACCCATAACCACAACAAACACCAGGTCCACCTCATAAACCTCCTGCTTACTACCCACCGCAACTAGCTCCAGATCCTGCACGACCTCAAAACCCACCTACTACCCAAGGGCATGTGTACGCATAGCAAAACCAACCTCCAAACCAGAACAACCAGCGTAACCAAGGAGGTCAACAAGATCGCGGAAGAGGGCGTAACCGAAGAAACAACCAACAACACAACCAAGGTGGACCACCACCTAATCCCCCAAATAATAATAACGCTGCTCCCCCCAACCAAAACCCTGACCGTCCACCGAAACAAGCCAAAAATAATAACTTGAGAACAAACCATCCATGTTCCATATGTGGAGTCTACGACCATTACACACATAATTGTCACCATTTAGATCGAGCGCGTCAACTCTGAACCGATGACGCCCAACGACAAGGACATGTTGTATATCCAGCACCTCCTCCTCAACCACAATCCATGATATTGCAAAATCCCTTACCAAACCAAGGCACGATAAACACTCGTCCAAATGATCCCCCTCAAGGATCCACTGCACCACAACAGCAAATTACCTATGCAGCAGCCGATTACCAGCATGCAGAGTCCAACACTCACCATTTGCTAATGATGTCAATCTTCAAACCCATCGAAATCAATATGGATCCACCCCTGAGCCCACACCTACCGACCCATCGTTAAGTACTCTCCCAACCGATCAACCACTTTGCATACCCAATATGCCCATGGACAGGGGTCCCAAAGCACCTTGTTTCCCTTTGAGATGAATTAACAATAACCCGAATGCTCATGCAACTTCCAACTATAAAATTGTAGAGGATTTAGCTCAGTCCCCCACTGCTATGTCCGTTCTCGAAATCCTAAAAAATTGTCCTGCACAAAGAAAATTATTGTTATCTTCCATTGGTGCTATAGAACCTAACGACTCCAACATGATGGCTTTCAACTTAGAACAAGCTGAACCTCGCCTGCCTTCATCTATAGCTTTTCAAGTTTTCATCTCCATTCGTAACCTCATCATTCATCGATGCATAATCGATGAAGGGTCCTCTACTTGCGTTATGTCGACTTTCGTATGGCATAAACTTGGATCGCCAACGCTACAACTGTCAACTACCGCATTACGAGCTTACGATGGCCGTGCAGCTCAACCTCAAGGTTTGTTAGTAAACGTACCTATACAGCTTGGGGGAAAACTGGTTCTCATAGATATAGAGGTCATTAATGCCCAACTTGATTACAATCTCCTTCTGGGACGAAGCTACATGTATAAAATGAAAGCTGTCGCTTCTTCAGTTTTCTGCATCATGATGTTCCCCCATGAAGGATGCGTAGTCAAAATCGACCAGATTACATACTATGATCCCAATGCCCCCGCAACACCAGAAAATGTTCTTCCCATGATCGAACAACCTGTTCTCAGTGCACCGACATCATTCGTCTCATCAGTTGGCCCTAGGATATATTCGAATACTCCCATGACCAACACTTTCCCGTCAATCCCACCTCCTCTCCAGGTAACTAAAGTATCCGATTTGTGAACCTTATCGCACAATGAACAACAACATCCTCAACAACCTCAACCACCGCCACAAGCACCCATCGTGCCTAGTCATATCAGAACAACACCGATTCATACTATCCCATTCTTGTTTCCATTTTCAGGAGTTGTCAACATGTCAGTAATGTCTACACTCAACCTTCCAAGTTTAACGTTAGGATTACCTATATGGTACTTACCTGCCCCAACTCCTCCACCGACTCCAACTGTTGTTCTACAACCGGTGCAACCCATGAATATGTCGAACCATCCACCACCTGGCATACCAAACCCCCAAAATCGCCCACCACCTGGTGGTTCGAACCCCCAAAATCGATTAATTCCAGCAGGGGGCACTACATCGACATCTGGTTATGTCCCCCCTCAGTCCCGCCACATTGGGGCCAGAGGTCCACCAACCTACAACATTGCACCTATAACTTGCACCCCCCCTAGTGACTCCCAAATTAGCTAAAAATCCCCCAACCTGCGTGCTCCCTAAGTGCTCCTTGTGCGACGATATAGGCCACGCTACCCATCTATGTCCACAACTACTGGCACTTCAAGAACACGTGAACATGTTGGATGATGACACCAATGTTCCAGTTGTCAAACTAGAACTCCCCCCTCAACCTCGTGATAAATCATTGCACACAAACCACCCTTGTGCAATATGCAGAATCTACGACCATTATTCACATCACTGCCCCGATCTCCCAGATTATAGAGCAACACTATACGAGATGAATAATGCTGACCTAAAGATATCCCCACCACTTATTGAGGAAATATTCCCCCCAGAATCTTCCCATTCAAAAGAAATCAATACAATTTATATGATTTCAACTACCTATAAACCCGAGCCAGTTAATTGATGGTCCCACTACTTTCATACTGATGAGAAAATTCTAGAAACACTCACCGCACCGGACTACCCTTGGGATGATATGCACCATCGATCATACTTCCTCCCTGAGGCATCTACATCCACCGTGGAAAACCAACTATCTGTTGAATCCAAGGACTTCTTACCAACTAAGGTCGATTGGTTCAAAGATCCAATACCAACTCCAAAAGCCTTCGAAGAAGGAAACATGGATAACATTTCACCAATTATAAAAATCGACATCTCCACCACCCCAGGAAAACCCGAGCTTATCTCTTTAGGCACATCATGCACTCAAAAAGAGACCCTAGCTTATAAGAAACTCTTCCAAGAATTTCGATATGTCTTCGCCTGGTCTTATACCGAGATGCCTGGTCTTGATCCTACCATTGTGGAACATCACATAGACACTTGGCCCAACATATCACTGGTCCGCCAGAAACAATGTCCCATTCACCCATCCAAGCTTCCAGCCGTCAAATCAGAAGTCGAGAAGCTTCGAGCAACAGGCTTCATATACCCAATTGCATACACCACATGGGTTTCAAATCCAGTACGAGTTAATAAAAAAGTCAGCACCATCCGCGTCTGTACTGACTTCCGAGACCTCAACCTTGCTTGTCCCAAAGACAACTTCCCCACACCATTTATTGACCAACTAATCGATGAGTGTGCAGGGCATGAGGTACTTTCTTTTATGGACGGTTTCTCCGGATACAACCAATCAAAATCCGTAAAGAAGATCAATACAAGACCGCTTTTACAACCCCATGGGGCACCTTTGCCTATCGCGTTATGCTTTTCGGTCTTAAGAATGCAGGAGCCACTTTCCAATGTGCCATGACTTATTGCTTTCATGATCTGCATAAAATCATAAAAGTTTATCTAGACGACCTCACCGCCCGATCTGACCATTTAGAAGATCTTCGACAAGTTTTCTTGCGTTGTTGCAAATACAACATCCGCTTGAACCCACTCAAATGTGTTTTTTGCGTTCCAGCAGGCCACCTGCTGGAGTTTGTCATTTATGGAAAAAGGGATCACTGTTGACCCTCTAAAAGTTCAAGCCATAGTGGACCTACCGTCGCCATGTACATTAAGACAACTCCAAAGCCTCCAGGGGAAGTCCAACTTCCTTCGTCGTTTTGTCCCAGACTATGCCACCACAGTACATGGTTTCCTCCATTTGCTACGTCTTCATAACTGCTTCATATGGGACAAACAAGCAGAAGAATCCTTCACAGACATGAAGAAAGAACTTACAAGTGCCCCATTGATTTCTCCACTGTTGATGTATATGTAACTTCGGAATGTATTTCATCCATGTATTTCATTTATATATTATTGTACTCCTATAGAGATGTGTCATTCCTCTATATGGAAGTGTCATCATGTGTATTGACAAGTGTCGCAAGTATGGTAACTTGCCGATGGGTTATTAGACCACCATGTTTGGGGTCGACCCTGATTTATATAGTATATGGTTGATGTACATAGCTAGACAAGTCGGCCCCATAAGGTCACTGGGAAAACAGACAAGTATAAATAGAGATCAGGAGATCTCTATTTTTATCACTCGAAAAATCACACTTCCTTCACTCAAAAAGTGGTGCACTAGTGAGGAGGAGGATCATCTGCTACTAGGAGGCTATCTCTGTGTATTTTGGTTGTACTTAGTTGAGCCATTTCTCTCTCTATCTCTGAGGAAGTTGTGGGGTTTTTCACCTTAGGGTTTTCCCACAGAAACTCTGTGTCTCTTGTCTCTCATGCTTTTGATTCTTGTGAAGATTGACATGCTTGTTATGATTGATATGCATTGATATACTGTACATGTTATTCTCTCAGTAAAGATCCTAGAGTATTGTGAATTAATGCTCAAAATTTAACATCCACCAGATTTCACAAAGGACTTTACCCTTTACATTTCGGCATTAGATTACGCCGTCTCTGGAGTTTTCATCCAAGAATACTCCGCTCGCCAAGAGCATGTCGCGATGAACATCTCAACATGTCATGTGCATCGCGGGTTTGGGGTAGACAATGCATTGCCGTTGTCTTTTCTGTACAAAAGCTGCGACATTATATTCTCCTTAGCCATACCACAGTTGTGGCAAATTCTAACCCAATGGTCTATCTATTGAATCGCCGCTTGCTACAAGGACGTGTTGCCAAATGGGTGATTATCTTGCAAGAATATGACCTAAATTTTAAAACCCCAAAGAGCACCAAAGAATTAGCACTCGCTCAACTCATTACGGAATTACCATCATCGTCGTCATCACCAACTATCCATACTAATATAATCGACGCACATTTGTTCATCATCTCGTCTGATGACCCTTGGTATGGCGATATTTTGATATTTTTCCACACACAGAAATTTCGACCCAACATCGATCGTAATGGACGCCGTCGCATCTGTCACCATGCCCCCCGTTATCTCCTCTTGGGTGATGTCCTCTATCGACGTGGCTTCGACACAATCTTACAACGATGCCTTTCCCAAGACGAAGCAGAACAAGTCCTCAACGACTGTCATAGCGGTGCCTGCGACGACCATTTCTCCAGAATGGCCACCGCCCAAAAGGTAATTTGCGCAGGTTATTTTTGGCCATCATTGTTGATTGATTGTATCACTGCAGTCAAACATTGCCAGAACTATCATCTCTTTTCCCCAAAGGTAAGAACCCCCCCGCCCCCCTTCATCTAGTCGTCACCGTTGGACCATTTTGCAAATGGGCCATCGACTTCATAGATTGCAATCCAGCGTCAGCTAGGGGCCATAAACATATTATTGTGGCTGTCAACTACTTTACCAAATGGGCAGAAGCCATGCCTGCTTACAATTGCAAAGCCGACAGTGCAACCCATTTTTTCCTCAACCATGTTATTGCCCGTTTTGGAGTACCAAACCAACTCGTCTCAGACCACGAATCTCACTTCGAGGACTCTGTTTGGAGAGAATTATCAACACTCCTTAAGTTTGAACATCATTTCTCCTCCTCCTACTACCCCCAAGGGAACGGCCAAGTCGAAGCTGTTAACAAAATTTTGAAGACCATCCTCTAGCGCACTGTCGACAAACATAAATCCAATTGGCATCATATGCTTTTTCCCGCATTATGGGATTACTGCACATCGACTAAAAACGCCACCTGATTTACCCCATTCCATTTAGTTCATTAAGTGGAATCTATCCTCCCCATTGAATGCCAAATACCAACATTACAAATTTCCGTAGAACTTCTCCCTGATACATCACTGATTGAAGAACGCTTACTTCTTTTAGAGTAGGTCGACAAAGATCGCCGCGCAGCTCTCCAAACAATCGAAGCCACAAAAAATAGATCTAAACTTCATTACGATAAACATGTTCACCCACGAGCATTTAGTGAAGGTGACTTGGTACTTGTCTACGACCAAGCCCACGACAAAACATGCAAAGGAAAGTTCCAATCTATGTGGCAAGGCCCATACATTATACAGACTTGCCTTGGACATCAAGCATACATTTTGACCGATTCAGAAGGAAATCCCATGTGCAACCCCTGTAACGGGTTGTACCTTAAAAGATTCTACCCATGAAAACACTTGGACACCATAGTCCATATTGTACAGTTTCTTTTAATTAATTTTTTCACTGTAAAATTTTCAAAATCTAAAAATTTGTTTTTTCCTGCATGACCACAGATGGATCCTGTTCCACTCTACCACATCAGCTTCGCCGACGGCGCAAGTCATTGGTCTCCAAACCTTGCTTCAGTAGCTTGGGTAATATATTCCCCTTCACATGATTTGATCCACCTCGACGAAGTGTGCATAGGTGTGGCCACAAACAACCAAGCTGAGTACGACGCCGTGACCGGTCTCCTGGCCGTTGCTCTCCAAATGAGCATAAGTCACCTTAGTGTTTTCCTGGACTCCCAACTCCTTGTTTCCCAGCTCAACAATGATTACCAGGTACGCGATCCCTGTCTATTTAGAAAATTCCTGCGCACTAAACAAATGATTCAATATTTTGAATCCATCTCTTTCACTCATGTCCCAAGAAATCATAACACTGTAGCAGACCAAATGGCTAACAACATTCTAGATTGGCACGTCAACCAAAACATGTAGGACATCCAACATGAATCACATAGGAATTATAAAATCAACAAAACATTGCATCCACGTGCATAACATATGCCTCCATGGGCGTAAAAAGAAGTAAAACATTGCATCCACGATATGCCTCCACGGGAAAACAAACAAACTACAATTACATCCACGTGCAACAAATGTAAACGAAAAGACAAGATGTGCATACACGACTATATACCACAACATATATATATATATATATATATAATCATATAGTCACAATGTCATAGGTGTCCTCAACACCCAAATATACAAAAATACATAGCCGTACCAAAAAGATACATCCCCATATTCTCATTTGCATTTGGGGGCAAATATAAGATCACCTAGTCATCATGATCCCCAGGATCCTCTGGCTCCTCCGCTGCTGGCTCCTCTAGATCCTCCTGATCCCGAGCCCTCCTCTCGGCCATCACAACTGCTACTATGAGCAGGATAGACCGCCACTCACGAGGAGCATCAAAACAACGCTCGATAGAGGGCTGGTCTAAGTTCCTCCAACCCTCCTCTGGTGCTCCCACTAGAAGCCCCTCCAAAGTCTCCCGTATGCCCTCCAGGGAATCATCTTGAGGACGCACAACTCCTCGAGCACGAGGAGGCGGTGCCACTACAGGTGGAGGTATCACCACCATCACCTGTCCCCGATGGCCTACATGATCAGCTGGTGGCCTCGGACCAATATCTACACAATCACACAAGTGAACCAAGTCAATATTGTATAAATATCTCTAGCTATACTCATAACAAAAAACATCTAAATATGATATAACAGAGAACCAAAGACATACCGTCTAGACCCCAGGCTTGTCCCTGAGCCTGAGGAATCTTTGGATCTCCTTGAAAATCCATGCCAGCATATGGATAATCATCAATAAGCAGGGGTATCTGCTCCCACTGCTCATACATATCCGCCGAAAAGAAATGCCGGATACCACCACCACCCCGGGGCATCATCTCCCCCCATCGCACCATCCACAGCTCACTCGGAAACCCATCCTGAACTGGCACATGCGGCCGCAAGGTCGGCACTCGCTCAAAGAAAAAACAACAGAGGAAGGAGGCATAGCTAAACTCCCCCCCCTCCTGACTGACCTTGTCCAGATCTCGCCGAACACAGGCCAAAAACATCTGACCCTAGGCAAAGTAGGTCCCTCTCAACACACAATCTACCATCATCGTTTCCCCCCCAGACAAATGATGTGGTGCTTGGGCACCCAACACACGTAGAACACAATCCCCTACCGCCTAAATCTCCCACTCCCGTAAACCCGCCAGACTCAGTGCGCTGTTTTGCGCAATAGATCCCGGAACACAAAATCTCTCCAAGAGATCCTCAATGTCCAAACCACCCGGAATCCTCGGTTGGAGCTCCCCTATCTCCCCCAAACGAGGCAAGCTAGTAAGGAAATAAACATCAGACAGGGTGATCTCTAGTCGCTCACCCCCCACCACGAATGCACCCTCCGCCAGAACCCAAAAATCCACCAATTTGTTAAGCAAATCTTTGACTGAACGCATAAGTGGAACCTGAGCGAACTTTAGGAGCCCGCCATCAGCCAAGGCCTCCCGGACACCTGGGTCATCCCATATCCGACCCATCAACTCCACATCTATCTCTCTCTCTCTCGCCACGATACTAGCGGCCTCCTCAGCATCCTGTCAAAAAACAAAGGAAAATTTTTTAGAAACAATTTTTTTTCCAAAAAATCTCGTTGCGACTTTCGGGCTCTTAGCCGCGATGATCATCGTGAATTTTTAGCCAAAAGACGTGATTATCATCACGGGTATCAGCCCCACAGTCGCGATGAACATCGCGACTGTCAGCTAAACAGTCGCGATGAACATCGCGACTATCAGCTAAACAGTCGCGATGAACATCGCAACTGTCTGCCCCAAACCCGCGATGCACATCACGGGTATCAAGTGCATACCCACGATGTGCATCGTGCAAAAAGAGCCGAAACCCACGATATTCCACGTTGGAATGCCAAAGTGGAATTACGCGGCCTTCGGGGGCCCGCCGCTAACCAGAAAGGAAATAACTTGAAAGGCCAAGCCGAATAGGATTACCTGAAACTTGCGGAATGAAAATCCAATGGTTGAATCTCCCACAAATCAAGAAAAAGCTCTGACCTAACTCAATTGCTCTGTGAAACTCGCACATAACAATGACACATGCCACATTGGGCCCACACACTATTTATAGAGATTTGACCATTTTTCAATCAAAAATTTCGGTATCATACGACGTCCATTTTTCAAACCGTTGGAATCAGCACATCGAGAACTTCATAATAGTCCACTCCTTTTCCATTTCCACCAGGTCCCGTTTTCGGGCATTTTTTACATGCCCCTCGTCGCTTTGATTTGCGTGCCACTTCGTCCATCGCCCATTTTTGACGAGTTTTATATCGTCGGATTCAGTTTTCTGCGCTCGTGATGATGCTTGAGACCATTTCTCGCTCTCACCCCCATGATTTTCGAGCATTTTTTCAAAATGCCACTCATCGCCTCGGTTTGCGTGCCACATCGATCGTTGCCCATTTTTGACGATCTTTATGTCGCCGGATTCAGTTTTCCACACTCGTGACGATGATCGAGATCATTCCTCGCTCTCACCAACACCTTTTTGTTCGGTATAATTTTATCCCTTTTTCGGGCCGAGCAATTCCTTTACAAAAAAGGTACTTAGGGAGTTTTTGTTAAGCTCTTTTCTGACTCCTAAAACAATGAAAAGATCGCCGAGCAACCTTGCTTCCTTTCATGCTCGCTAAAAGTATTTGAAAGGGCGTCTACCTGGTATAAGTTTACCCCTTTTTCGGACCTTGTAGACTAATTACGAAAAATGAATACTCTAGTCACATCGGCTAGAAGAGTTCTCCATTTGCATCATTTTATCCCTTTTCGGGCCTTGGAGACTAACATACGAAAAATAACACCAATGGAGTCTACTTATCGCTTTCACAGTCTAAAAAAATGAAAGCAACCACGAGCAATCACCGTCTTGGGATCATACAAATCCACAGGACGGTACTCCTCCACCAATTCAGAGTCTTCTTAACGTTTTTAGACTCCTTAAAAATGAAAGCACTCACGAGCATGAACAGTCCTGGGCTCACATAAATCCATAGGATAGTACCATTGTAGAGCACACTTTTATCCCTTCTTGGAGCTCATTAAAACTACGAAGAAGGACCCAATGGTGCTTTTCGGCGCCACAACAGATCATGTCTTCTCATAAGGCAACTTCCCCAGTATGGTCGCCTTTGTTCAGAGCAGTCTACAGTATGTCACCCTGAGAGTCTCCCAAAAGTAACAATCAACTTGTACCCCCATAGTCACTCCAGTCTACAATACATACCCCTGATCCTTTAAGCTATGATCCCCACACCTAAAATTCAGTTTCCTATGTTGCCAGGTCAACCATGCCATCATGCTCTGAACAAAGGAAGTTTGAGTCCACCCACTCTATGACCCCAGTTGTTCCCCATCCTCACAGTATATCAGTCCTACCATCAATACTACCACACTTCAGTTGTAAACCTCACGCTCTTATCAAGGAAACATCATTTCCTTGATAGTTGTTGGTCTCCCTCTGTCGACGCCAACCAAATCTATTCCAGAGGATAGACCCAGAGGTCCCTGTGCCTTGGACTCATCACCATTAGTGATGAGTGCCTACAGATCATTTCAAAAGGAGTCCTCAGTGCCTCTCCAAATGATTGTTTCTCACATGCTCAACTTCAACACCTTGATCGCATCGTTGAGACTCGTACAAGGTATCGGTCCTTCCAGTTATTTGTTGAAGACCCCGGATATCACCGAACTCTACCACATTTGAGAGTCTAATCGAGGAAAACAACTAGTTACATTTTCCTGTGGATATCTGGGTTGCGCTTGGCGACAGTATTCAGATGTACCCCAATTTTATACTCCCACGAGTATATAGTTAGAGATACTCTTCAGGAATTGACTCACAGTCATTGAGTTCCTACAGATGTTGTACACCTTCAGTTTTAGCAGTTCATCAACCCTTCTGATACCTTATTCGGGATGGTTGTTGATTTATTCCAGTGTATCAGTTATTGAGATCAGTCATGGTATGACCATGAGTACGTCCCAACATTGTGTCCCCTCTGGACCATTATGATGTACCAACATATTTTGATGTATTATTCAGGTCCCCCTTCTTGGGCCTAATTGTTATGTATATGTCTTGATACGAGCCACCGAGCATGGGTATGCTCGCCTCGTCCATAATCAGAGATTATTCCTCATTCATTTTGAGGCCATGTATTTTTTCAGTTTTTGCAGCTTCCAAGGGGCCGTTGTTCCAGTCTCCAATCGGTCTCTTCTCTTCTCCAAACCCCAAGAAAAAGACAAAAGAACTATGATTTCTATCGGCCATACGATGAGCTCCCGCCTTCACACATCAGGGGGCAATTTGTTAACACCCTAAAAGTTCTCACTAGCTCATTCCCTTATTCACATGACCCTTTTGCCCACTTTTCCACCATTTGAGCCTCTAAAACCATCAAAAGGTCACCAAAAAGACCACAATACACCTTTTCCCCCCTCAAAATATGTATTTTTTCTCAAAAAACCCTAAAAAAGGGTCCAAAATTCCCCAAAAATATTAAAAGGGAATAAAAATATAAAAAATATTCAAAAAAGGAAAAAGAGGGAAAAAGAGACCTAAACCATGTTGGTTAATACCATTGGTTTCCTTAAAACCATAATGGTATTCCCCATCACCAAAAAACTATAAAAAGGTGATAGGGGCTCCTCACTTTTCATCCACATTTCATCCTATCCTTATGCTGCCAAATACCCTTTGAGAGCCATTTCCTCCCATTTTGAGTTTGAAGATCCCCATTGAAGCTTTGGAGAAGAAGAGACCATTGGATACTGGAGCTTCTCAACCTTGGAGTTGCTCAACACCCATCATCCTCACCATTTGAGGTAATACGAAAACAAATTCTTTTAAATTTCTTGTCTTATTTGCTTATTGTTATCAATCTAGTTCTTTATTTTTCTTATACATGTTAATGTTAGATTAGATTCAGTTTATTGTTATTTGCTTTTCATTCGAGACTGCTATTACAAGTTAATAGGTGCATCCTTGCACATGCTTGGTTGAAAAACCAAGCAACACTTTGTCAATGATGTCGCACAACGGGGCTACATATTTGGAGTATGGCCTAGGTCTCTTTCTTTCTCTGTGCATCCCCTCTGGAGCGCCATACTTCTTCGCATATTGTATTTCTTCTCGAACCCATGCTAGTTTCCTCTTATGGGAGTTCTTCTCACGAGGTGGATCTACAAGTTCTGGTGGTTCTTCCATCTCGTGGTATTCATGATCTTCTGGAATTGCTTCTTCTATTACTGCATCTTAGATCCTGGGAGCTTCAAGCTCTTCAATATCTTCAATAGTTAGTTTTCTGTATTTAACGTATGCTGAGTCTTCATCGCTTGTTCTTCGAAACAAGTCTCTCTTGTAGGTGATGGTACACGATCTTTCCTACAAGTCAATTTAGTTATGTGGTTAGAAACATTTCATAATTTTCAAAATAAATTCTTATGCATAAAGACATAGGTCACATAATCATGAAACTATATTAGCCAAGTTTTCAACACAACATTCATCCATATCCCGTATTCATATGGTAACTTTCTAGATGCCTTCCATCTCTACCAGAACATTGGTAAGAGTGTGCACTACTCCAACATTTCAGCAAAAAGGTTTCATTCTAGATAAGTAGCAATGGAATGTTGTATAGTACCATTGGCTACTTACCCATCACATGCATATTAGTAGTGTACTATTTATTAATGCAAATTTTATAACGTGCATAATTCACATCCTAAATCTAGGAACATAAGTATGTACATGACTGAACAATATTATTTAAGTAATTATATATACAAGAAATGACAATTCAAATACTTATCTTTGTTTGGTTGTTGGGTGGACTCCCTCTTGATCTTTGCTTCCTTGCAGGAACTCTTGGAGTCTCTGACAGTGTGCTCCCTCTTCATAGTCTAATTCTGAGGTCCTGTGCCCTATGATCGGAAATGTTGAGCAAGTGTCCTTTCTTCTATATCCTAACCAATGTTGAAATGGATGAGAGGCTTCCATAGAGCATCGATCTTTATTTTTATTTATTTATTTATTTATTTTTCTTCTCCTACTGAATGTCATCTTTAGCTTTCAACTTATGAGGTGGTTACCTTCTGAATTAACCCTTGTAACTAGTTACCTTTATTACAATACATATTATTCATCACTTGAAGAATCTTCTCTTTCTTCTTCTTTGGTTCTTTTCCTTGTTGGTTCATCATCTTCCGCGGTGTGAGCATGGTGTCTTTTCTTGTTTGTATTCTTCTTGTGGGAGAAACTTTTGTTTCTGGGACAATATCTGGACTAGTGTTCATCACATGTATAACATCTAATGTTGGATAGATCTCTTCTGGGTTTTCTATGTCTATCATAGTTCTCCTTTTGATTTTGATGGTGTTTCTCCCTCTTAATATGATGATGGTGCTTCCTTTTGTTATGATTTCTTCTAGCGCATGCTGTGAGAGCTTGATCATCATTTGCTCTCATATTCTCTTCTCATTCCATAAGTCGAGCTTATTCTTGTGTACATTCTTCCCATAAGCTGCTGAGTGTGATCAAATTCTTTCTGGCACATCCATTGAATGAATGAGTCCCATGATCTTGGGAGACCATTCAAGGTGGTCATCACTATATCTCCTTCTTCTACCTTTTCTCCAACTGCTTCAAGTTTCTCCTTGATCTGTGAGACCCTTGTGAAATAGGACTGCATGGTCTCTGCATTTTGAATCTTCACATTCTTAAGATGGTTCCTCAAGGTCATCTTCCAATTGATGTTCTTCGCTTCAAATAGATTCGTCAAAGCATCAAACATATCCTTAGGTGTCTTCAATGATGACACATGTGGGATGAGATGATCCTTAATGGATTCTGCAATAATTCTCTTGGCCTTAACCAAGTTCTTCTTGTGGATGGCCTTAGCCTCATCTCCCTCTGGTGCTGGAACCTCTTCATTTACATACTTGTCCAATTCATTCTCTTCAAGGACAAGAGAAATCCTATAATTCCATGCTCGGAAGTTATCGACTCCTTCAAGCTTATCCTCAAGCTTGGTGTGGTGAGACATATTGAATGAGTTCTTCAAATGGAAATAGAAAAGATTTTAGGTCTTACCACTTTTGAGATGCCCAAACTGGTTCTGGAGCTGGTTGGCCTAGGGTTTGTTAGAGAAACCCTATTTTTCCAAACTTGGAATTTGGAACTTCTGATTAGACAAGAAGATGCATCTCCTCAAGGCGAGTTATCCAATGTACTCACTACTTCGAATCTGTGAACATAATCCCAATAGCTGATGCCCTAGTTTTCTTTCAGCAGTAGTGACGGGTCCAAAAATGAAAATTCTCGGATTTGAATTCTGCTTCCACAGGAAAATGAGCCCTCCTAGGGAAAATTGAATTGGACCTCTTTTCTGGATGATCTACGGAGGAAAGTGCCCGGAACAGGAAGCCCTAGTTTCTCCCGGCAATAGTGACTGGGTCAAAAATGAAAATTCTCAGAAATCGATTATGCTTCGATATAAAGATGCGCCCTTCTAGGGTGAGTTATCCTAGCCTCATTTTCTTGATGATCCATGGAGAGAAGACCCCAAACATACAATCCCTAGCTTTCTGCAACTGCACAATGTATTCTTTTCAGGTTAGCTCTGATACCATGTTAGTTTTTCTACTTTTAATCAATATTATCTAGGATCTTAACTGAAAGAATAACATGCACAACATAACACAAGATACACAAATATTTTCCTCTAGGAAACCATAAAGGATAAAACCACGCAACTTCCTCAGAGATAGAATTGTCACCAATACAATATCACAAAATGGAAAACCCTAAACAAGATAGTTTTCTGCATCTCCTCTCTCTTTCTCCTATGAGAAATTGTCTTCTCTCTCTCACTAATGCGAATTTGAGTGAGTGAGTGTATGTTCAAATGAGAGAGATTTGCTCTCTATTTATACTTTACTTTCACTTGACCTTTTCAATAGCTAGGTCGGCCCCAACTAAATATGACTGGGTCGACTTCTCTAGGAAACTCAATAACCCTAATACATTTGAATCTAGAGGGATCTATTGCCCCAACTTACAATGGAGGATTTACCTCAATGACTTTACATGACCAAATGTAATAAAGAAATCTCCAACCGGAGGAATAAACATCTCCGTCAGAGGTACAAATAAAATAAAATAATAATAACAATATAAAATACTAGTGAATATCTTCCGAAGTTACAATTACATCAACACAAAGCCCACTCAATAACATAGCGATATTCATAGGTAGAGGGAATTCATTTTGGTGAAAAATTTTCTCTCGTTGCTAAATTAAGTTCTATCAGATTTATTTTTTCTATTGCTACTACTTTTAATCTTGAAGTAGAGTAGATGGGTGTGAAGACAACATTTCTACATGGGGATCTTGAAGAATAAATCTACATGAAACTACTAGAAGGTTTTACAATGAAGGGAAGGAAGGAGATAGTCTGTAAACTAAAGAAGTCCTTTATGGTCTAAAGCAATTACCTAGGATGGTGTACCAAAAGTTCAACACATACATCCTTGGATTAAGTTATGTGAGAAACAAAGTTGATCACTATGTATATTCCAAGTAGGTTGGTGACCACTTCATTAATATAGTTCTATATGTCAATGGCATGTTGATCATAAACAACATGAATGTTGTTAAGGAGGTGAAATTGCAACTATCCTCCAAATTTGACATGAAGGATCTCAGTGTTTCTAACTTCATTATGGGGATGGATATTAAAAGAGATTGTGTAAATAGAAAACTATGGTTGAATAAGAAATATTATGTTGAGACAATATTGTCGAGGTTTAGTATGTAGGAAAGTAAACTGGTCAAGGTCCCTATTCCTGTAGATGTGAAATTATATGTAGATCAATGTCCCAACACACAGGAAGAAGAAGAATACATGTCACGAGTTCCCTATGCTAGTGATGTTGGAAATTTGATGTATGCAATGGTATGTACTAGACTAGACATTGCCCATGCAGTGGGCATTTTGAGTAGATATATACTAAAACTAGGGAAGGAGCACTAAATAGTTGTAAAGACGTGTTGAGGCCTCGGTTGTGCAGGTTAGATGCAAAGGTGCTGGAAAGGTTCCAAGGATCCCAACAGAGGAAGAAAACCCAAGTTGAAAGGCTTCGAAAGACCTTGTGCAAGGGCAGTTCTATACCCAACCTGTTTGGTATGGTGATCCTCCACAGATATTCGACCTCCCCTGGCACTCTAAGAGTTGGTGATTTGACCAACTAGGTCGGTTTTCCAATCAAGGAAAACAAGAGTGTGAAAATGGTAAAGCTAAGCTAAGCTAACCTATTTCAGAATAGGAAACTAATCTAAGTTAGTCCTATTCTAAAAAGAAAGCTTGATATTATGCAGATCAACCTTGAGGTACGATGAATAAGTAAATTACCACCTTCAATAGAAATATCTTTGATGTTTGTTACTTATTAACTTAAATCACAATCTATTAATGAAAATTAAAAGACAATAATTCAAGTACTTAAGCCTTTTCAAGATTCAATCTGTAATCATTCTGTCAATTGAAAAATTAACCATGATTATTGTGTGCAACGAATCATTTGCAGAAATTGATAAAGAAAGCATTAATATTGAATAAACTTAATAGAATACTTCACAGCATTAATTAGTCATACAGGAAACCAATATAACAGATCCATACATTACGTATATATGCAAAATGATATCATTCACTGTAGATGACAATCCGAAGTACACAACCAGTAATTCTCAAATAAACTTGAAGAATAACAAGAGATAGATCAAAGATGACTTTACTGTATTAAAAGAGTCTTGTACAGAAATTACAAAAGCTCTGATGAATAGAGTATCCCAGTCCTTTCTCCTGCTGAGGTGTAACTCCAAAATTCCCAACCCTCAACTACGAAAAGCGTTGCTTGTTAAAAAGGAACTTACAAAAGAGTCTGGCTAGGATTCTCCCAATAAACAGGGATTACAAATTCAGCTCTTACTAAGAATCCAGGAAATCTTGCCATTTTCCCGGCTTACATGATTTTTATGACCTTTCCTCTAAATGATTTTCAGGGATCCACCTTCTAATTAAAAAGTTCCTCATGACATATCAAAAATTCAGTGCTTAATTGATGAGTATCAGCAACGGGCGGTTCGGCTTCTAGAGTATCTTCCACGGGAATTTCTGGATTATGAGTGTTATCCTAAAAAATAGAGAAATCCGTCAAGGGGTCCACCTCAAAAGGAGTTGGCGGAATATCAAGTTCTTCGTTAATTATAAAATCCCATATAATAGTATCATCTTTATCAATCGGTTCTTCAGGATACTTCTTTTCCTTCTTCTTGAGGAGCTGCACGTAGACAGACGGAGCTTCAGAATCTTCTTCTCTGCTATCGCTACTCACATCAGGTATATCTGCATCAAAAGGTGGTGACATAGGTTCTTGATATAGAAACGACTGAAGTTCTTCATCTCCGAAACATGCATCAAGGGATTGATTTCCTGTCTGCATGTTTCTCATACCAAATGCGTCAAGAAGAAACTTACAACATCAACATGCAAATTTTCCTCTTAAAGAATACAGAGGACGAGCTAAATGTTTCATGTTTGTTACCAATTTAAGGCCAACTGAAAGGATGGTAGTGATTGAGCAGAACCAGTCGTAATGATCAAATTATTACCATTAGGACACTACAATCATCCAGACTTTAACGAAACGAGCTATAGCGTGTGTTAACAGGATATGGATCCATGTGAAAGTACAAATCCAATCGAGACTCGCATGACTTACACTGGATTTGAAATCTCATCATTACAAGTCCAATCACATCATTACAAGTCCAATCACATCAATAATCATGACTCTAAAATTGGGAGGAAAACAAAAATTATGGCGAGAGAGATGACTACGAAAAGACGTAGACAAGGAGTTTAGCACATTCAGACATGGCAACCTGAGTTCACCTGTCAAACTGGATCCAGATTGTCGATTTAACAGAACGAACAAAGGGACTCCTGAGAGACTAAAGGGTATAATTTACAAAACCTTGCGGAGTCCAATCAAACAACAGAAGAAGGTCATTACTGAATCCAAAAATACCAAACTACTGAACGCATAATGCAGCAACGGCAACAACCCAACCTAAAATAACTGAAAATCCAGTAATAGCGAACCTTAGCAACCAAAATCGCAGTAAAAATCAGCACAACGCAGTAATTTCGATAGTAAAAATGATAAAAGAAAAACATAAAAACCCTTATTTATCGAAATTACAAGGTGAAATCCTGACTGTGCGATCAGAGTGGATGAACGGCTCAAATTACTCGAATTGGGATTCAAGATCGGGCCGTTGGTGCTTTATTCACAAAATTTAAAAAGGTTCTCGAAAGCCGCAACCTGAAAAGTCAGGTTCGGGTTTCAGGATTGCACACTTGCAAAATATAATGAGAAAAGTAATTCCCAAAAGCCGCAACCCGAAAGGTCGGGTTCGGGTTTCGGGAATAGAATAATAGTAAAGAAAAAGCGAAACCTTTTCCCGAATCCCGAAACGCGACATTGTCGGGTTTCGGGTTTCGGGAACACACAAAAATAAAAAGAATAAAATGAAGTCCCGAAAGCCGAAAGCTGCAGTAGCAGGTTTCGGTTTTCAGGTTTTGGGATAGCATATCCTAGAATTATTAAAAGTAAGAACCCGCAACCCGCAACTGTCGGGTTTCGGGTGCGCAAACTATCAGGTTTCGGGTTGGAATAAATAAACAACAAAACAATAAAAAAATAAGGTTTTCTCCAGACCGAAACACTTAGAAAAATAAATCAAAAGCTTGGAAAACAGGCAGACTAAAAGCATGGGTAAGGGGTCTTCAGGATTTGGTGTTTAGAAAGAACTTACCCAAATGCTTTTGCGTTTATTTAGAAATGGGGCTCCCGTGCTTCAGTTAAGCATGGGATTTGTTGTAGCCACAACAAATGGTGATTATCTGGGACGAACCAGTTTTCTCTGCAATAAAAAATTCAACTAAAGAGAGTATGTCAGGCAACCAAGACCACCCCAACCTGAATTTTTATAAAACGTTCACCAAAGGGAACAGTTGATAAGAAAGAAACATAAAATTAATATACTTCCATACATGATCATGTTAAAGTAATGCTAATTGGATAAGGAAGTTCCAGAAACAATTGAGAGTCTTTACCTTCATGCAATCACATGAGAAGCTAGCTTGTGTTAAACCTGAAAATTAGCTCAGAACTGCTCATGGATATCCCAATTACACATCACCTTGATTTATTGAAAATTATTTATTTACAATACTCTACCTACCTATTTACATTTTTTTTTAGATCACATTTGGCGCAAGAACTTGCAGACATAGGACCACTACCTTGACTTGGTGATCAGAAAATAGCAGCGCCATTCACAAGCCTAATCTGGAAACTGAACAAGCCAGCTCGGTAAGGAGACTCCTTGTCTTCCAGTTGTGACACCGAAAGCAACTATTATGGCTTGGTGACCATATGATGATAATTTCAGTCCAGGGTCAGACACATGATCATGGAAGGGATGGCTTGTGATAATACCCCGCTGTTCCTATATTCAGCGAGTATCTTACAAACAAAACTTAAAAAAATTTATTGAGTTGTGAATTACAAGGCACTACCATGGCTTGGTAACCATATACTGGTAGCGTTACTCACCAGTGCTTTGCAGAGCATGAATGGACCGACCTGTGATAGGATCTTCCAACTCCTAGCTGACTGAGAGTCATCTTCCAAGTGTGGTGGCTTGATGTGAAGATGTCATTCCACTTTAGCACTTATGAACCTAATGGGATGGCTTAAAAGAAGATCCCCCACCTTGTAATTTACATTTATTAAGAGGATTATTATCAAGATGATTGTAAGAGGATTCTAGAGCGGATAAAGCTAAACAGGTTATTATGATATGTTGTTTAATCCATGAAACATGAGATAAGAAAACTTAGTCACACCTTGAACCTCAATTAAACAAAAAGACATGTGTAAGATAATGACCAAGATGAAAAGGTATCAATTGAAGTCTCACAATTACTAACTGTTCAACCCTTCGCTGAGCGAATTCTGACATAGGTCGAAGAAACTGTGGTTGAAAAACAGTACTAGATTTTCTATTGAAATGATTGTGAGAGAAAAACTGACCATCAGGCATTGCCATATGTGTGGGATTTATTAAAACAAACAGATGAAAACAATCATAGAAAGTCAATAAAATCAAGGAAACAAAAATCACACACCACTCCTATGTACAAATGCATCAGATTGATCAAACAAAATACCTTTTGAGAAGTGAAACATTTACTGGATAGGTGTCCACAACTCCCTCCAGTGTCCGTAATTGAACTGTACTAGGGCCAATATTTTCTGTAATAATGAAAGGCCCTAGCCAAAGACGCTGAAACTTGGTATAGGCGTTCTTGCCTTTACATTGTTTGTCCCATCTCAGGACCAAGTCTCCAACAGAAAATTCCCTATCAGTGATGATTTTTCATCAAACCATCTCTTCACCATCTGTTGATGATGATATAACTTGTTTTTAGTTGTTTCCCGGTCTTCTTACAGTTTGAGTAAAGTATCAATTCTGTGCTGGAGGGGAGAAGATTCATCTTCTTGGACAGACTGAGCTAATTGTAGTGAGGGGATGGTGATATTGGAAGGAAGAACAACTTCCTTACCATAAACCAAGAAGTAGGGGGAATTTCCAATTGCTTCCTTTGGAGTGATTCGATCTTCCTAAAGAGAATTGTACAACTGTGTGTTCCAATCTCTATGATGAGAAGCTACAGTCTTCTTGAGAATATTGATCAGATTTTTGTTAGAATACTCAGCCAACCCATTACCCTATGGGTAGTAATTGGCGGAAAATTTCAACTTAATCCCTTTTTCAAGGGTGTATTCAGTTAAATCAATTGAAGAAAAATAGGATGCGTTATAAAAAACGAGGTACTCTGGAGCACCAAAGCGCGTGACTATATGACTATCAAGAAAGGAAATTACTTGGACAACATTACATTATTTAAGTGGGACTGCCTCTACCCATCTGGTAAAGTAGTCAGTGGCTGTAAGGATGTATTTGTGTTGCAAAGAAGAGGCAGGGTTGATAGGTCCAACAAATTCCAGTCCCCATTGTTGGAATGGGAACTAAATAATGACTGGTTGAAGAGGAAAAGCAGGTTTCCTGAACTTTCCTGCACATTTTTGGCATGGTTTGCATCTCCTTACATAAGCATATGCGTCTTTAAACAATGTGGGCCAATAATACCCAACCCTGAGTATCTTATGAGCCGTTGTCTCTCCCTAAAAGTGGCCTCCAGCAGGTCCTGCATGAAATTGAAAGAGGATGTTATCAGTTTCATTCTTTTCCAAACACCTAAGGAAAAATCCATCATAATTTTTTCTAAATAAGAATTCATTAATGAATTGATAAGGAGAAGCCTTCAATCTTAAGGCTCTGCATTTCTTAAATTCAAGGGTTTCAGGGGCAAACCCATGGTTTAGAAAAAAATTGATATTGTCATACCACTCGGAGGTAGGGGTATCAATGGCATTGAAAGAACCTGTTGGAACATGTTCTTCTTGATCCCATTCAATCTACTACTGTGTAGGATCATTCGATTGTGCAGTAAGAAAGCAGAGACCTTGTCCTTTGACAATTTTGGTTGTTCTGATTTCAAGATCATACTCTTGCACGACTGTCATCCAGTGAGCCCTTTTTTCTCCCAACTCTTTCTGGATCAGCACATTCCTGATGGCAGAGTAGGGTACAATGACCTTGGTCCAAGATTTACATAAATAAGGCCTATAATGCTTGACAGACTTATAAGCCATGTAGGCTTGCTTGTCAATTTGAGAATAATTAAGCTCAGCTCCTTTGAAGGTCGAACTCATGAAGGATATTGGAATTTCTGTATCATTGTCATGCTTCTGCGTTAAGACAACTGCATACGAGAAGTCAGTAGCAAAAGTATATAAAATGAAATCTTCATCAAAGTCCGGGGACATCAAAGCAGGAGCTTCAGCTATGGCCTTTCGAATTTCGACGAACACATCTTTCTGTTCTTGTGACCACGTAAACTGTACATCATTCTTAACTAAATGCTATGAAGGTTTAACTATCTGTGCAAAATTAGGTACAAATCTACATACAAAGTTGATCTTACTCAGGAAGGACTGCATTGCTTTGCGCGAGCCTAGCAAGCCGATTTTCGAAATAACATCAGTTCGCTCGGGGTCAATAATCATACTTTCCTTCGACACAATGAAACCAAGAAGCTTTCCTTCTGCGACCGCGAATATGGATTTCTTCGGGTTCAAGGAAATCCCGTACTTCCTGCAACATTCAAAAACTTGTTTCAGAGCAAAAATATGTTCATGTTGCTTATTAGAATATATAGTAATGTCATCTAGATAAACTACGACAAAATTATGCATCAAATCCCGGAAAGCTATATCCATAGCTCTCTGAAAAGTGGCTCCTACATTGATTAAACCGAAAGGCATCCACCTATAGGCGAAAGTGCCCCAAGGGGTTCTAAAAGCAGTCTTCAATTGATCGTTCGGGTCAACCATAACCTGGTTATATCCCGAAAAACCGTCAAGGAGTGAGAACATCTCTGACCATGCTACCTTTTGCAAAATCTGCTCTATAGGAGGAACATGATAATTGTCTTTTTCGGAAGCCTGATTTAGATTTCGGAAATCAACACACAGTCAAATTTCTCCACTTTTATTTTGGACATGCACCAAATTGGCTATCCATTGTGTATGTCTCACCGGGAAAATAATTCAGGCGGTGAGTAACTTTTCCAGTTCTTTTTTCACATAAGGTTCTAAGCTGGGATGCATTTTGCACAGCTTCTGTTGATATGGTTTCACTTCCGGCTTCATGGGTATGTTATGATACATGATGCTAATGTCGAATGTTTTCAATTCATCATAGGTCCAGGCAAAGACATCTTTATATTCTTTACACAGATTAATGATAGCTCTTCGTTCTTCAGGTGCGCAATCGACTCCCAAGTTGATAAAATGAGGTTCTTGCTCGGTACCTAAGTTAACTTGCTCGTAATTAAGCGAGGAGCTATGGGTTTTGCAATTCGTTTTATGTCTGAATTTGTCCTGCAAATCATAGAACTTCTCCAAATTGATTACAGACTTTGGGATGACGTTCAAGGGATCAGAGAGAGACTTTTCACGTTTGGACTCGTCTATAGCCATATCCTGGAATGTATCTTGGGCTGTCAGAAAATCAAGTATCTGCTGATCGTCGTCAAAAAATTTCCAATTAGTTACATTATCTGGTATGGAAGGCCTGTACATAAGTTCTATTGAGAATGTTTGAGGGGGCAGGCCCTCTGGTGGAATCAATCTGGAAGCTGTATTTGCCAACAAGTCAGCATCAAAATTTTGAGATCTAGGGACTGAATTAATATTGAATGCAGTAAAGGAACTAGTAAGATCTCTTACCAATTTCTGATAATTCATCAGGTGGGGAGATAAGCAATGTATTTTATTCCTCACTTGTTTGACAATGATTTCCGGATCCCCAAAGCATTGGATTATCTGCACTTTCATGTCAATATCCTTCTTAAGTCCCTGTACCAGGGCCTCATATTTAGCTACATTGTTTGTACAGTACAACTCCAACCTGCATGCAATCATAGTTTTCTTTCCTCTTGGATCTATGATAACAAACCCTGAACTAGCTCCATCCTTAGATCTAGAGCCGTCAAAAAACAATGTCAAAGAAATAGGATCTAATCTAAAATTTGTATTTATATTAAAAACATTATGTACAATGTCTCCTGAGAATGGCACAGAAGTGAGATGATTTACTTGAGATTCATTCTGTGCATTCTCTTGTGGTGAAATGTTAGCTGGTAAATCCCCAAAGAAGGCATCAAATGTAAAATGCTCAATGTGTGAGTTGAAATAACCTGCAGGCTCACTTGAGTCATTTAAGTCTATGACTGTCTGTTTCATGTAAGGCTCCCTACTAATCTTGATCTTGTTTGGCTGTCCATTGTAGGGTAACCACAAATGGGACCAGTCAGTAGCAAAATGGCCGTTTAGTTTTTTTGACCAGTCTCTACTGAGCAACATACCATATGCTTCTGGGATGTCAGCAATGACTATGTCAATTGTTTGGTGGATCCGAGGATCTGCTGACAGTGTAAGCATAACATTTCTAAGCCTCCCTACCACTCTGACTTTGGATCTGTCAAGTTGTACTATCTAAGTGGGGTAAGGTTCCCATATGGCATTCAATTTTCTACAAACAGAAAAAGGCATCACATTTGATGAGGCCCCAGAATCTATCATTTAGTTATGTACGTTTCGGTTGAAAATCTCAAAAGTAAGCAGAAAATTAAGGAGGAGTTCTTCTGCTTCCAGACTTTTGATCATCTGGTTTAGTGAATGAGTCAAGGTTATTATTCTGTGATTCTCTTGGTTGTTTGACCACAATAATTTTGGGTAAGGTATCCCTCATGGAAGGGATTTTCAACAATTCAAATAAAGAGATGTTTGCCTTAACTTTTTTAAGATCTTCAACCAGGTTGTACTCCATTTCAGGGATGACTGTGTCCTTCTGGGGAATAGTCCTACCTTTATTAGGAACTGGTGTGGAGGAGGAAGGTTCCTGAGGGGTGTTGGCGGGCAAATCTACCCTATAGCAAAGAAACTAATGCTATCAACTTGGTTGGGGTGACAGGTAAGTGTATTGATGCTATTACAGAGACATTTACAAAAAAGAAATAAGTTGTAGATTTTGGGAACACACCTTTCAATCGAAGTTCGATACTAGCCTTGACTTGATCTCGTGTTCAACTTCCAAATCCACCTTCTCTTCAGTAAACCTGCAATAACAATACCTTTCTCAAAACGTTTTGGGCAATATATAAAGCTTGAAAGAAACAAAAACAATGTTTAACATTCAGCATTGACCAAAACAAATCCAAATTAAGATGCCATTTCATAACACATTTAAATTGGAACAAGAAAGACACTTCAACCTTTATTTGTCAAAAGTAGAATGATGTACAAGTATACCTGATCATGAAACAGGCTCCTGCAACTTGATTCTGTGCTCATGCTCTTCTCTGGCTTGGATGTCTTCAGCATCAACTCCTCCAATGTCTTAAAGTTTCTCCATTAATTCATCTCACCATCTAGGTTCTCTAGCTATAATTTCTAACCCTTCTCCTTTAACCTTCTTTGTATTTATAGGATTAAAGAAGTAGTTTAGGTCGATATGTAGTTATGGAGGAAGTTGGGGGAGTTAGGAAACTACCATCAACTAATCCTCCTCGAGGAATTAATTTATTTTTAAATCATCTTTTAAGATGTACGCGACTCTTGTTCAGTAGAGTAGCGTATAGGGCGCTACCTTAGTGCTTAACAACTAGCGCTCATTCAATTTTAAATTGTGAGCGCTACAATGCTGAGAAGGAGTAGCGTATACTTGGATATGGGAGCTACTATGATACACTGGAGTAGCGTATGGGCGCTAGTCTCTTTGAGTAGAGTAGCGCTCATATCACAAAATGATATTTTTTGGGGTTTTCCAGTAATGTCAGGAAATTGGGTGAGTTAAAGTATCATCCAAGGTCAACATGCTCCTCCATCCAAGTTGTCCTTTTGTGTGATCAGTAGCTCAGGGTGATCACGGACGGAGAGGTGCAATTTTAACCTATAACAGATGCCCCCTAATGTGTGAGGTCAGAGGGAAACGATGGCCGAAATACATTATAATCCAAAGCCAGAGGAGGAGCAAAGAATCGCAGAAAACAAGTCACAAGAAACCTGCAACAAAGATCAAGGTCAGCTAGCAATTACATTTTTGACATCATATGGATGTGCAGTGTGATACAACATGATCTCCGATACATAACAAGGAGATGTATATAAAATCATGGCCACTTGGAATACAAGCGTGGATCCATGTCAAACTGAGAGATCATAGCCATAACAACAAACTGGATCTATGTCTCATGGAGAGTCAAATATAAGTGAGGCTCAGTCTTGCGCAACTTGGGTGATAACAAAATGAGGTAATGTCATCCAAAAATCCCAAAGTCTTCATCCCAAAACAACCCTAGGTACAAACCCTAACCATGTGAATAGATGAGCTGATAGTCGAACATGGGGAGTATCGTTTGATTATCGGTCATTGATGTATACCGTTAACAAACGCGAGGACTTCCACCGATAATGATGATGGGGTCCAAGGTACCAAGTACGATTCGCCAAATGTGAATAGATGGACTTGGAGTCGAACACTTGGGAATCCTGTCGAAGAAGAGACATTCATGTATTCTCATCATTCAACAGCGAGGAAAATTGCCACTGGTGACTGCAATCTCCAAGGTACTAACCGAAAACTCTAAACTTCAATCCCAGAATAATGAGTTGATGTTGATGGGAAGAAGTCCATTAGAAGGGAGGCCTTAAGGCATCCTCCATCATCCAACACGAGGAACACTCAACTGGTAAGAGATGATATGGAATAATATGTAACAAGACTGACACTAGGAAGGCCGACACATGAGGTCAAGGTAAACTGCAGAATGGTCGACACAGGGTATATCCTTGAACATTGAGCATGACACAAAGTGACTCGGACAGTTTTATGCCATAATGGGGTAAATAAGTCTGATATGTAAGAGACATTAGCAGACCCTCCATATGGTTGGAAGAATAACCAACCGGGGGAGTAAATAACTCGGAGGAAAGGTTCACCCTGAGGTCAAAAACTAAACCCAACCGACAAGATAGACGCAAGTAGGTGCTGTGTTCAAGGATAGAACTTGACTGAAACTGCCTTTGACAATGAAGATATGATATGTCTTTCCCGTTCCTTATTCTTTTTAGATAAAAGAATACCCTTCTTGTTGTTTTAATGAGTCCAAGAAAGAATGAAAACTCAATAGATCCAACCATGTAAATAGTTTAACGAGCCCATGGGAGGAAGACTCAGGACCTTCTTCATTGTTTATAGAGTTTGAAGAAGAGATAGAAGATTACTCTATATTTACTGATCTCTGGATTTTAATATCGAGCCGAGATCTGTTCTTTCTCGTCGGTGTTTTCAATTTTAAGGAGTCTGAAAAACTTAAACAATAACTCCATATATCTGCTCATGGATTGTAGTATCGAGCCCAAGTTGATTAATGCTCACCGGTGTTTTCCAGTTTATAGAGTCTGAAAAACTTAAACAATCCTCTTTTCACCTATCCGTGGATTTTATATCGAGCCCAGATAGGTCTGTGCTCGGCGGTGTTTTCTTGTTTATAGAGTTGAAAAACTTAAACAGTCCTCTACTTACCCTCTCGTGGATTTCACATCGAGCCCGAGTAGGTGAATGCTCGCTTGGTATTTTCATGTTTAGAGAGCCTGAAAACCCTAAAGAGAGGCTCCAAAAGGTCCTTTTTCGTACATTTAGTCTCCTCCCCCAAAAAAGTATAAAACAATGAAAGGAGAACTCTTCTAGTGCATACAGGAGTATACCTAGAGTATACCTTTTCCGTAGTTAATCCACTTAGGCCCGGAAAATGGGTAATTCTATACCTGAGTGGATGAGCCTTCAAGTACTTTAACGAGCTTGAAGAGGACAAGCTTGCTCGGCAATCTTGTTTAGGTTTAGATAGTCTAAATAAGAGCTTAAAATGACTTAAAGGTCAGCTTCTAGGATCATAGCTTCATACTCTACCAAAACTAGGTCTTCAACAAAATATTAGTCGATGCGGAAAAAAATCTCGAATGATATATGAATTTGAAATATTTAGCTAGTTGACAAGGTCTATCATCAAGAAATTTTAAACTTAGGAGACGAATCCGACAACAATTAAGTGAAAATTGAGCTTGGATCAGTATTATACCGTATTGTGTGTTTCAATTGATTAATTAGGGTTTTTTGAAAGTTTTGAAACTATAGAAAATTAACAAATATGGGTAAAAATCAAAATCCAATTTATATATAATTTCATTTCTAAAAATCAATTTTCAATTTGTGTTGTAGGGAAAAGATTGGGGCAACCTTTTGCAAATTTCAAATCTCCATTGCGATCGAACCGAGCATCCAATCGTCAATCTTCCTCCACCAAGTAAGTTAAAATCCACCTATCTTGCATTTTCATGGTTTATTTTTCAATTTTTGAGCAAAAAATGGCTTGCAACGTGATGCTCACAAGTGTTGCTGCGCGGGCGCTATTGTGTAAACACAGCAGTAGGGTATAAACTCGATGGGCGCTACTTTGATCAAGCAGAGTAGCTCCTACACGCAACTGTGTAGTATACACAGTAGCGTACATACTTGAAAACTTATATACAAGTGCCGAGACTCAAAAATTTTTGGTTTTTTGTGCAGGATGGTCCTTCAATGGAGGGAGAGGGAGCATGAGGACATGGATAGGTTGGCCATGCAAGATCCGGCCACCCTCCACGCTCTCCGAAGATGCGGTTTGTTGAAGTTTTACCGAACCGTAAACATGAGGGCTTTAAACAAACTGTTTCGAAGACTGATTCAGTATTGGGATGTGGATACCAATACTTTTGTCATTCGTGGGCAAACTCTGGAGCTTACTGTTGATGACATATATTTCATTACTGGTCTCTCGAGGAGAGGAGATGTAATCAATCTGAAAGGGTCTTCTCGTTTGGGTGCACGATCCGTGCAAGAGTACGTGAATACTTATTGTGTTGTCGGAGCTGAGAAATCGGGAAGCCAAGTCTTGATTTCAACTATTGATGGTCTCCCTTTGAAAGTGATAGTGAGCATGATCAACCGAGTAGCCGGTAGTGCATCACAACACTTAGATTCCAGGCATTCTATGCATATTGGTGTACAATGCTTACACGGTCATGTTTATGATTGGAGTACTAATTTATTGGAAAACATGAAATCTCAATTGACAGGTTGCAAATCCGGCACAATGAAGAATTTTGGGTACGGTAGTATTTTGTGTACTTTCTTCTTTGAGAGGATGCCTGCTATTAGTTTGGGGATGCCTCTACCTCAGGTTAACCCCCGTGAGCCCAGACTAGGCCGTTGGGGTGACATATTCCTCCGCCAAGGTGGTGGGGAAAGTCACTACTGTTATCATATTGATGATTTCTGGGGGTGATGGGAGAGGCAAGTACCCGCTTTCGAGCAGTTTCCATATGCTGGATTGGATTTCCGTCACAATCCAGAGCTGGTGCTTCCTCCAGGTGGAGCCTGGGGAGATATTGGTATGTTTAAATTTTGAGAATTTATTTAATTTTTTCAAACTTTTTCAAGTATTTGATTTTTATGAATGAGTTTTGAAGTTCTAATCAAGTGTCATATGCAGATGTTGGGCCTGTTCGTCCTGAGGGACATCCTACCATCTATGTGAGGCCAGCTGATATTACCGCAACAGATGCTATGTTGGGAACCCTGGAGAGAAAAAAAAGTCGGTTGACTCATGAAATTCCTGCATGCCGTATGGATCAGATACCTGTTGATATGCAGGAAGATGTTGTTAGGGTGCCCCCAGCATGGCTTAGGGTGCTGCGGAGGGTTGCTAAGCTAGTCATATGCTATCGCAATGCGGTAGATGATGATGAGGTCCCTCCTTCTCCACAGGAGAAGAAAACATTCTATGTATATATTTTTGAGGCTACTATGCCCAGCTTTTGTACTTTTATGACTTGACTTGATAAACTCGTGACTCAAAACTCATATTTTTTGATACGGTACCGGCTATATACAGTATCGGTTATTTACATGTGTATGCGTTTTAATTTTATGTGTGCAATGTTGTTTATGAAAATGTGTGATGCAAATGCCAGTCTAACACATAGTTTGCTAATGAATCAGCTAAAGTGTTTAAACTTCTTGGAATGTGTTCATATCTGATAGAATGAAATTGTCTTTCCAATAGTATAACTCGTAGAAACTGACGTAGCAATCCTGGATCTCTAATCTGATAGACACATGTTAACTGAAATACAATTAATTGCGAGTCAAGCATTACCTCCAGGTATGAAATGACATGACTGAGAGCATCTCGGAGAAGTTCTATAACTGCATTGTATTCAGCCACATTATTCATGGTAGGTCCCAAACAAACGCCCCCCGAAGAGACAAGTTGGTCAGCAGGTGAATAAATGACCCAAGCTGCTGCAGCCAACTGACAGGTGTGGCGACTGGAGCCATCAGCAAATCCTAAGAAATGTTCGGTTGACATCTGGTACACGAAACGAGAAACACATATAAGATTACCTAACGAGCATAACAAAACTAGCTTTGCAAAAATATACAGCTATGTTACAAGAAAAAGTATTTCAGCCTAGGCGTAGTACTTTTTCAGGTAGGGTCAATGCCTAGATCCTCCTCGTGAGGCCGGGAAAAGGTGTTATGGAAATCACGGAAAAGATTGGTATATGGAATGATCTCATCGAGATAACATCCCGTTTCAAAAAAAATGTTTCCGTTGACCCCAGTGAAAATGTTCACCAGCGAGGTATGTAATCTATTTGCTTCAACAATACCAACTTGTGAAGAAGTGAAGTCAGTATTTTCATTGGGTGGTGAACAAAATTCACCTCTCTCTAACAAGTTGAGAAAAGGAAACAAGAAATACGCGCAATCTATATGTTCACGAGGATGGTCCGGGTCGTTCAAGGCTTCTAACATTTCCTCATCAGAAGGTAAAGTAATTTCTGAATTGTCGAGAGAATGGATCGGGTCTGGTGTCTGAGTAGTGGCACAATCTATGTTTGACTCGACAGACACTAATGGAGTCGACATATGTCCTGTTGTAGTTTGATGAGAATCCAAGTGGGTAACTTCTACAACAGGGGTGGGCTCGGAGGGGTTTGTACTAGTTGAGGGAAACTCAGGATCAGTTGTTGAACTAACCATGGAATTTTCAGACGATGAACATCCCTCAGTCCCAACGAATAAGGTAGGATCCGGTAGGTCAAAAGTGCCGATTAGTGACCCGTAAAGTCCTACTCCTAAACTCTCGCCAACCGGGGTGGTTTGATCAATCAAAGGAACTGTAGTTTCCGAAGAAGTCTGGTTGTTTCTCTGAGTGAAAGAAAGTTGATCGACTGTAACGATCTTACCTTCAAATGGGAACATGACCACTCGAAAAACTGTCGATGCAATAGCTCGCATGGCATACGTCCAACTCCTGCCTAACAACATATTGTAATCAAGTGGAGCGTCCAGAACTTCTACTTCAACAGCAACTGTCTTACCAGCCAAAGTGACATCAAATGATGGCAAAACTCCATGTGGACGGAAAGTTCTACCATCAAATGCAGTAAGCAATGTGTTAGAAGGGGCTAACTCAGGAGAACCTAAAGCTTTCCAACAGGAAATTGACATTACGCAAGTCGACGCTCCTTCATCTACTACAACTTGTCTGATGGTCATTGGACCATGAACGACCTCAATCTGAAGGGCAACGTGATAGGGAAACCGGTATTTGACATCAGTCATATCAAATCGCGCAGACATGTTGGAGGATTCCATACTCCCAATAGCCGCCAGAAGTGCATTTCGTTGTAAAGGACAACTCTGCAAGACTTCTAAAGTGGACATGGCACAAGGGGTCTGGGCTAAATCTTCAACCACATTGTAGTTAGAAGCAGCCCGTGTGTTGGGATTGTGCGATGCCCTCTTCAAGACACCTTTCGGAATCTTGGGCATTGGGTCCACAAGTATGTGGAGTGAAGTGGAGGATTCAGGAATCTCCTTATCCTTTTTCTGCGCTTCTGGGGTATAGTTCCTGGCTCTAGTTTGCAAAAGTGCATCCGAATTAACCATGTTTATGAATGTTTGATCAACCATAGCGTGCGAAGTGCCCCCAGTTTTGGAGGTGCCAGAAGTTGAGCCTTGCCCTTTAGGGAATGGATCTTTCAGGATGACAGGCTTCTTTTCTCTTAAGAGCTTCTGGGCTTCTTCAAGTAGAGGGCATCGGTGAGTAAGGTGGTTCTGCTTGCAAAGCTTACAAGGGAACTTAACCTTCTTTTCTTCTTTGTTACCCTCTTCGCCATTGTCTTTTTTGGGCTTTTGTTTGTTCCCCTCTCCTTTCTTGCCCTTCTTTTTGTTGTTGGGTTGCCGAGGGCCCTTTTGATTGTTCTGGACCTGATTGACAGGCTCAGAAGTAGAAGGAGAGGTTGTGACGGAAGAAATATCTGCAGTCGATTGTTTGACTGATAAGGTGTGAACCTGTTTAGTCAGTGCTTCGAAGGCTGCAGAGTCAACTGAACCCACTATGCCGTCAGCATGTGGTCCAAGTTTGGGTCTACTTAGATCAGTGTTCGATCTCGGTGTGTCAGGTATAATCTCGTACAGTAAACCAGATTGTGCATAAACAAGGTCTAACTGTTGAGTCCTTAAGATGGATTCTTCTTCATTGGATACTCCAGATGTAGCTACTTCCTTAGAAATATAAGGAAGGAGTGATTTCAAGTACCACTCAAGAAGGAACTCCAGAAGTATGTTGGCTTTAATGAGCCTCTTCCGTCTTCGCCACTCCTGAATGTGGTTAGATAAGTGAGTGGCTTTATTTTGTCTAAAAGTCGACAAAAGTTCTGTTCCGGCATCATACCGAACATGAAGTTGGAAGTGATTCAAAAAGACGGTTGCTAGATCCCCAAAACTAGAGAAAGTAGCCGCAGGTAACTCAATGTAACATTTGGTTGCAGGACCAGTTAAGGTCCTTTGGAACAATCTCAATCTGATGGAATCCTCGTTTAACGAATTTGAAGAACACCATATGTGGAAGGTAGTGACATGGTCACCAGGGTCTTCACCTGTTTTGCTTTCGAACTTTGGAATGTCCGAAGGTAACTTGGTGGGAACTGATGGCCATGTGGCATTATGACACACAGGATCATTTGTCAGTTTGGAAAGGTCTGGAAAATTTAAAGTTGCCATAAATGGTAGACAAGGCCGGTAAGATGGTACTTGATAAGGGGAACCACCCATCGTTTGACCCACGAATTGTTGGTAGGGGTTGCCCCCAGCCATCTGGTGATAAGGGTTGCCCCTGGCCATGTGCTGATAGGAGTTGCCACCTACCAACTGTTGATAGGGGTTGCCCCCAGTTAATTGTTGGTAGGGGTTGCCCCCAGCTATTTGTTAGTAGGGGTTTCCCCCTTTCATCTGTTGTTGTATGAAAGAGTTATTAAAATTTCCCCACCCATACGAAAGTGGATTAGTGCTTTGCGGATTTGTCCACTGTGGCTGGGTGTTAGCCCCGCCATATTGCTGGTTAAAGATATTACCCCCTCCCCCTGAGAATAAGGAAAAAGGGATGTTACCTGCAGGCATGTTACCTTGATTCATGTTAGGGCCTACAAAGGTATTGAAACCATTAGAAGCTGATGTGGACGGTGCAGTCATGGTGCCCATGACTGGCATGTTTACAGAAGCACTTGGTCCTACCACAGGTGTGGAAACCCAAGTACTAGGAATCTGATATAACGGTTGAGAAGCAGAAGGTGTTGCACAGTTGGCCGTACTGCTAGGTCCAACAGTAGGTGTAGGAATAGATGCCATCGTTGTAGAACTAGGCATACCTAATGTACTAGTGTTGAAACTGAAAGATGGAGTAGACACAGATGTTTGTGCCTGACTTGGTGTAGCAGTAAAAGAAGGGTTAACTGTGTTGGTGTTCATACCTAAAGTGGGAGTTTGGGGAACCCCCTGTTCACCTCCTAAGTTAGACATCAGATGTCCGGGAAAGGAATGATCTGCACTGAAAAGGGGCTGCTGGAAACCAACAGGTGACAGAAGCAAAATTCTAGTATTGGTTAAAGGAGGATTGAAAGGAGTGCTATACTCCGTGGAAGTAAGATCTTCCACCTCAACTGTACTAAAGTGTTGCTGATCTGTGGTACCTGGTAGTGGTTCCTCAGGAACCTCTATTTCAAGGTTTTCTGTTACAAGAATTTCTTCAGGTAATTCAGTTTCAGGAGTAATTTCTGAAAAAATATCGGGGTTTACCCGCTGTCGTCTAGCTGGCTGTAAAGGTTCTGCTCTAACTGGTGGAAGATTTTGAAGCCTTCTCGATCTACGAAGTTGTTGATTCTCCGTGATTCTAAATATAAAATAACAAACTAGAACCTAGTAGCCACTACAACTAGGGGGCAAACAGCACGCCAACTAAAAAGTCCTAAGTATACAAACCAGGCAAACAAAGGTGCCTTCCGGAGAAGAGTTTGGGATGATGAGGGCCCATAACAAATCAACGAAGGAAGAAAGGCAGTTACCCGGGGTCCACAATACAATGACTAAGGGTGCAAGCGCTGGAATCACCCAACCGCCCTCCCAAAGACCTGCAAGGGGTTTCCTCCCACGTCTGTCTTAGGTACAGCAGATATACCCTCTGCTGTCACCTGTGTATGAACCTAGAGTCAGATACTAAGGATACCACAACACCGAAAACTCCTGGGGGAACAGTCACCGGTCGAATCAGAAAGCGTGGGCAGGGTAGCTAAGCCCGAAACTCGAAAGAGTCCCCAATACTCAATCCGATCCTGGCGTATGCTCGAACAGAAAGTAGGAGGAGTATTCCCACAAATTGATCTCGCAATGACCTACTGCATAGATCCCAGGCAAGTTTTGAGTGAGGTGGGTTTACCTATGATAGTCTTACTACAATTTTTGCGCAATGTGTGATCTTGGGTGGTTTAAGGTGATTTAAACCCAAGATCCTAACCAAAACTAGTTGGTGTAGTGTATCCCTAAAAATAAAAAATGTTTCTAGTTCATTTTATTAACAAATTTTAGGGTTGTTATTACTCAAAAAGGGTAGTGCTTTTGTGTGGCGTGGTTATAACAAGAAAACAAAAGTGCAATAATATCAAAACTTTCTACAACAAAGCTCTTTTCATTTTTCCATTTACTTCTTTCCAAAACTGAAAATCTAAGCAAACCTACTTAAAATTTTTGTTTTCTTTTTTGAAATTATACAAAATATCCTAAGTTATCTTGTAACCACAAAAAACAAGTTCTATTTAAACTTAAAATACCAATTTTTTTTTGCTTTTTCAATAAACAAAAAAGAACTATATAAAAATGGGAAGCAAAATAAAACTTTATATGCAATGTGTGTAAGTATGGCTAAAAATTTCTTAGGCTTATAGCTGTCGAAACCCTAGCTCGAAAAAGACTTGATCTACAGGTTTTTTGCAAAGAAAAAGCCTCTAAACTTGAGAACAAAGTGGGAGAAAACAAAGGAGAAAGACACAAAAGGAATGACCTAAAGTATCTAGCCCTAACAAGACCACTATTCCAAGCAAAAGTAGACAAGCAAGCTTCCCTACTAACACAAAGAAACTAGGAAATGAACTAGCTTATAGCTGTTTAAAATCACTTGCAACCAGCAAAAGATAGTAAGTCCAGGAAGAATGGAAATGAACCAAAATGGAGAACACCCTAGAAGCTTTAAAACGGACCAAACCCTAAAACAAAGGGTAGGATGAGTACAAAGCAGACAAACGTCGCCACAAACAGCGGATACAGGAGTATGCAGGTTTGTAAACTGGAAACATGCAGTCAGGGTCTAAAAAAGTGGAAGTGCTCAACACAAAACACAACCTAGTCTTCCAAAAAGTCACAAACAGTCCAAATGTTTCAAAGGTTAACAAGCGATTCAAAAGATGGAAAAAAAACTTCAAGAGAAGGTTCTATGACTTAACCAAAAGTTAAAAAACTCATACAACAGTCCAAGAGATCCAAAAGCAAAGTCAACAAACCACAAGAATGGCTAAAACTCAAGCAAACCAAAAAATAGAATGCTTCAGAAAGTGTACCCTACTATGTAGTAGGAAAACTCGTGCCCCTACTGAAACGGGCGCTACTGTATATATAGCACAGTAGCGTATGGGCGCTACTATATATATAGCAGAGTAGCGCTCATATCTCAAAGGCTTGAAAACTGACTTTGGAAGGTATCAAAAACTGATGAAAGTAGGCAAGAAACATGCAAAGGATACCTATAAAGTTTCTCAACACATCAAAGAAGTCAAAATAATCTAAGAAGACAAACAAGAACAAGGTTTCCTAGAGCCAAAAACTCAACTCTCCCCAGCGGAGTCGCCAGTCTGTTGGCGGGCAAATCTACCCTATAGCAAGGAAACTAATGCTATCAACTTGGTTGGGGTGACAGGTAAGTGTATTGATGCTATTACAGAGACATTTACAAAAAATAAATAAGTTGTAGATCTTGGGAACACACCTTTCAATCGAAGTTCGATCCTAGCCTTGACTTGATCTCGTGTTCAACTTCCAAATCCACCTTCTCTTCAGTAAACCTGCAATAACAATACCTTTCTCAAAACGTTTTGGGCAATATATAAAGCTTGAAAGAAAAAAAAACAATGTTTAACATTCAACATTGACCAAAACAAATCCAAATTAAGATGCCATTTCATAACACATTTAAATTGGAACAAGAAAGACACTTCAACCTTTATTTGTCAAAAGTAGAATGATGTACAAGTATACCTGATCATGAAACAGGCTCCTGCAACTTGATTCTGGGCTCTTGCTCTTCTCTGGATTGGATGTCTTCAGCATCAACTCCTCCAATGTATTAAAGTTTCTCCATTAATTCATCTCACCATCTAGGTTCTCTAGCTATAATTTCTAACCCTTCTCCTTTAACCTTCTTTGTATTTATAGGATTAAAGAAGTAGTTTAGGTCGATATGTAGTTATGGAGGAAGTTGGGGGAGTTAGGAAACTACCATCAACTAATACTCCTCAAGGAATTAATTTATTTTTAAATCATCTTTTAAGATGTACGTGACTCTTGTTCAGTAGAGTAGCATATAGGGCGCTACCTTAGTGCTTAACAACTAGCGCTCATTCGATTTTAAATTGTGAGCGCTACTATGCTGAGAAGGAGTAGCGTATACTTGGATATGGGCGCTACTATGATACACTGGAGTAGCGTATGGGCGCTAGTCTCTTTGAGTAGAGTAGCGCTCATATCACAAAATGATATTTTTTGGGGTTTTCCAGTAATGTCAGGAAATGGGGTGAGTTAAAGTATCGTCCAAGGTCAGCATGCTCCTCCATCCAAGTTGTCCTTTTGTGTGATCAGCAGCTCAGGGTGATCACGGACGGAGAGGTGCAAGTTTAACCTATAACAAGGGGGTTGAGGTTTAGACCTTGTGTTGTAAGGATGTTGAACATTGAACACAGTCTCAGGTTCTTCTTCTTCTTCACAAATAGGAAGTTCTGAAAAGTAACTTACCGTGTTGATTTGTGGATCCTCATGTTCATCTTCTTCTCCTTTAGGTAATTGTGGATCTGGATCGGTTTGATCATTGGAAACTTCATGGGTGTTTTGGGATTCTATGGATAAGGCTCTAAAAATAGAATAAATTTCTTCGTTTGTGAGGCCTTCTGTTGGATTAGGAGGTGGTGGATTCGGTGGAGGTTGATAAGGTTTCCATAAAGGTGGCCTTATAAAACCTCTATTCTGGTTTTGATTTTCATTGTTTGTCTTTTTCAGGTCCACCATCTCGTTTGACATTTTTTTGATGAACTTCTTCATGTCGGTCATGTCAAATAGATCCTTGTTTGGGGCAGTGGGTTTGGGAACATTGTCATTTCTTTTCCTGGAAGTAGAAGGCTGTTCTTCTGAGGTTTTAGGGTTTTCCTTCAGACAGAAGATGTCCTTTTCAACTTGTATTGCTTCAGCAAACGCTTCCAACAAAGTTTCTTTGTGTCCTCGTTTTACCCACATTGCAATAGGTGCAGGTAGGCCCTTTTCATAGTAGGCTACCAAAAATTCTTCAGCAGGAAGAAGGTTGATGGGAATCCTATTCTTTAGGTATGAGAATCTTTGATTGAAATCTTTAACCCTTTCTTTTCCTTTGATCTTCATGGAGGATAGTTCCAAAACAAGATCCTGTGGTGTTTTGTCATCTCCAAACTTTTGGATGAATAATTTTTCAAAATCATCCCAAGAAACGATAGACCTTGCTGGTAAGGCGAAATACTACGTAGCTTCCTTTCCTTCAAAAGTATAAGGAAAGAGTCTGCAGACCACATCATCATGAATGACACTTCTAAGTCTAATAGCCTACATGAAGTTTTTAACATGATCTAGTGCAGGTGACTTGTCATCTGGGTTAAACTTGGGTAACCACTTCTCAGGGTTTTTGGGTAGTCTATGTTGGTCTCCAAGTACCCATACTGCATCTTGGTCGAGCCATGGTGTGTTTTGGCCTTCTCCATCCATCGGTGGTTTTTCTTCTTCTTCTTCTGATGAAGAACTTGAAGAATATTCACTGTCTAAGGAAGATGAGGAAGATGATGAAGATGAAGGGGGAGATGGTGGTGGTCCAATAGCTCCAAGTTTTGGTTGATCTAGTGCTTCCTAAAAAAGTTGATTAAGGTTATATTCAGGAGAACCTGAACGATCAACTGTTTCTTGGTGTCGTGTGTTTTGATCAGCTGTATGTTGATGTTCACTGTTGGGATCAGCTGTGCGTTGGGTCAGTTGATCACTGGTCTATGTAATCGTATTTCGTCGACCCTCTTGATCACTGGTCTGCAAAACGTTATCTAAATTGATAGCTGCCAGACCACGGCTTTGCTGAATAGCGAGCCTTTGTTCCAATCTAGTTACACTGTCACGGGACTTGTTCAAAATGTATTCAAGGAGAATTGGTCCTCTTGTAGGGGATATGATGAAGATGTCCTTTTTATTTTCCTGTTGCACTGCAGGTGTAACAAGAATAATAGTAGGTTGGACAGATGTAATAGGAAGGACTGTAGTTTGTAACTCGGTAGGTTGTTCAGATGTTGAAGCCCTTGATTGGCTTCGAGTTTGAACTGTTGAAGTACTTGCTGGAGGAGGTTTCTTAGTAGCTTGTTTAGGCATGTTGTACTAGTGGCCCTCCTTCTAGTGCCATTTGTTGAGGCCTCGATTGTGCAGGTTAGATGCAAAGGTGCTGGAAAGGTTCCAAGGCTCCCAACAGAGGAAGAAAACCCAAGCTGAAAGGATTTGAAAGACCCTACGCAAGGGCAGTTATATCCCCAACATGCTTGGTATGGTGATCCTCCACGGATATTCAGCCTCCGCTGGCACTCTAAGAGTTGGTGATTTGACCAATTAGGTCAGTTTTCCAATCAAGGAAAACAAGGGTGTGAAAATGGTAATGCTAAGCTAAGCTAACCTATTTCAGAAGAGGAAACTAATCTAAGTTATTCCTATTCTAAAAAGAAAACTTGATATTGTGTAGATCAACCTTGAGGTATGATGAATAAGTAAATTACCACCTTCAACAGAAACCTCTTTGATGTTTGTTACTTATTAACTTAAATCACAATCTATTAATGAAAAATAAAAGACAATAATTCAAGTACTTAAGCCTTTTCAAGATTCAATCTGTAATCATTCTATCAATTGAAAAATTAACCATGATTATTGTGTGCAACGAATCATTTGCAGAAATCGATAAAGAAAGCATTAATATTGAATAAACTCAATAGAATACTTCACAGCATTAATCAGTCACACATGGAAACCAATATAACAGATCCATACATTACGTATATATGCAAAATGATATCATTCACTGTAGATGACAATCCGAAGTACACAACCAGTAATTCTCAAATAAACTTGAAGAATAACAATAGATAGATCAAAGATGACTTTACTGTATTAAAAGAGTCTTGTACAGAAATTACAAAAGCTCTGATGAACAAAGTATCCCATTCCTTTCTCCTGTTGATGTGTAACTCCAAAATTCCCAACCGTCAACTACGAGAAGCGTTGCTCGTTAAATAGGAAATTACAAAAGAGTCTGGCTGGGATTCTCCCAAAAAACAAGGATTACAAATTCGGATCTTACTAAGAATCTAGGAAATCTTGCCATTTTCCCGGCTTACATGATTTTTATGACCTTTCCTCTAAATGATTTTCAGGGATCCACCTTCTAATTAAAAATTTCCTCATGACATATCAAAAATTAAGTGCTTAATTGATGAGTATCAGCAACGGGCAGTTCGGCTTCTAGAGTATCTTCCACGGGAATTTCTGGATTACGAGTGACATCCTCAAAAACAGAGAAATCCGTCAAGGGGTCCACCTCAGAAGGAGTTGGAGGAATATCAGGTTCTTCGTTAATTGTAAAATCCTGTATAATAGTATCATCTTTATCAATCGGCTCTTCAGGATACTTCTTTTCCTTCTTCTTGAGGAGCTGCACGTAGACAGACAGAGCTTCAGAATCTTCTTCTTCGCTATCGCTGCTCACATCAAGGATACCTGTATCAAAAGGTGGTGACATAGGTTCTTGATATAGCAACGACTAAAGTTCTTCATCTTCGAAACATGCATCAAGGGATTGATTTCCTGTCTGCATGTTGCTCATACCAAATGCGTCAAGAAGAAACTTACAACATCAACATGCAAATTTTTCTCTTAAAGAATACAGAGGACGAGCTAAAGGTTTCATGTTTGTTACCAATTTAAGGCCAACTGAAAGGATGGTAATGATTGAGCAGAACCAGTCATAATGATCAAATTATTACCATTAGGACACTGCAATCATCCAGAATTTAACGAAACGAGATATAACGTGTGTTAACTGGATCTGGATCCATGCGAAAGTACAAATCCAATCGAGACTCGCATGAGTTACACTGGATTTGAAAGCTCATCATTACAAGTCTAATCACACAATAATCATGACTCTAAAATTGGGAGGAAAATAGAAATTATGGCGAGAGATCTGACTGCTAAAAGATGTAGACAAGGAGTTTAGCACGTTCAAACATGGAAACCTGAGTTCACCTGTCAAACCAGATCTAGATCGTCGATTTAACAGAATGACCAAAGGGACTCCCGAGAGACTAAAGGGTATAATTTACAAAGCCTTGCGGAGTTGAATCAAACAAAAAAAGATGGTCATTAGTAAATCCAAAACAACCAAACTACTGAATGCATAATGTAGCAATGACAACAACCCAACCTAAAATAACTGAAAAGCCGGTAATAGCGATCCTTAGCAACCAAAATCGCAGTAAAAATCGGCACAATGCAGTAATTTCGATAGTAAAAATGATAAAAGAAAAACAGAAAAACCCTTATTTATCGAAATTACAAGACGAAATCCTGACTGTGCGATCGGAGTGGATGAACGGCTCAGATTACCCAAATCGGGATTCGGGATCGGGTCGTTGGTGCTTTATTCAAAAAATTTAAAAAGGTTCCCGAAAGCCGCAACCCGAAAAGTCGGGTTCGAGTTTCGGGATTGCACACTTGCAAAATATAACGAGAAAAGTAATTCCCGAAAGCCGCAACTCGAAAGGTCAGGTTCGGGTTTTGGGAATAGAAAAATAATAAACAAAAAGTGAAACCTTTTCCCGAATCCTGAAACGCGACATTGTCGGGTTTCGGGAACACACAAAAATAAAAAAATAAAATGAAGTCCCGAAAGCCGAAATCTGCAGTAGTGGGTTTCGGGATAGCATATCCCAGAATTATTAAAAGGAAGAACCCGCAACTCGCAACTGTCAGTTTTTGGGTTGACATAATCAGAAAACAAAGAAAAACAGAATCTAGCAACCCGCAACTGTCGGGTTTCGGGTTTCGGGTGCACAAACTATCGGGTTTTGGGTGCGCAAACTATCGGGTTTCGGGTTGGAATAAATAAACAACAAAACACTCAAAAATTAAGGTTTTCTCCAGACTGAAACACTTAGAAAAAGAAATCAAAAGCTTGGAAAACAGGCAGACTAAAAGCATGGGTAAGGGGTCTTCAGGATTTGTTGTTTAGAAAGAACTTACCCAAACGCTTTTGCGTTTATTTAGAAATGGGGCTCTCGTGCTTCAGTTAAGCATGGGATCTGTTGTGGCCACAACAAGATGGTCTCTGAGTATTTACATGGCACTACAGATTATGCAATTTTCTACCATGGAATACCTAGACTAGGCAGAGTGACAAATGTAGAGGGATTTGTTGATGCAGACTTGGTTAGAGATCTTGATTGCATAAAATATACAAGTGGTTATGTTTTTAACCTATTTGAAGGAGCTATCACTTGGTTGAGCAAAAGACAGGTTGTAGTTGCACTCTCTGCTACATAAGTTGAATACGTGTCAACCACCTATGCAAATAAAGAGGTTGTATGGTTCATATATTGTGTTCAAGTATTGGGTTTGTACAGAAAGTTGTAAGGTTATATTGCGACAATTAGAGTGCAATATTTTTTGCAAATAACCCTACTTATCATTCTAAAATGAAGCATATTGATGTGTAGTGCCACTTTGTGAGAGATATGGTTGAAGACAGGTGTTGTTGGAGAAGTTTGACACCTTGAAGAATGTTGTAGACTCATGGTCAAAGTACATTAGTACTGAGAAGCTCTCTTGGTGTAGAGAATCTATGGGCATTGTTTCCTTGAACTTGTGACCCTATTAGTATGTGGCCCACAATTTTATAAAGAAAACAGGTGGGAGAATGTTGGGTATGTGTTATATTCTTTGCATGTGGGATGCATCACCCTATAATCCCTCCAGTTCTATCCCCATGATGGCATGATTTGGGGCAACGACCCAAATTTTTATTTTGGGGCTATTTTTTTAGAAAAATGTGTAATTTAATCCCATTTAAGGGATTGAGGTATATTCTAATCTGGGTTAATGGATTAGGGTTTCAGATGTTTCAAAATACCTAAATATTGTATTGTAAAATGTTAAGAAAATACAATGAGAAAGTGAGAGGTGTGGCTCTAAGTTTTGCTAGTTTTCACGATTAAGGGTTTCCAGGGTAAATCTCTATATCGTGTGTGTGCCATTATTAAATTTATGTTTTGTTTAAGAATCTGTATGCATTGTTTCACTTCACATGTTTAAACTTACACCCATAACTAACTCTCCTCTAAGATATTTGTCATCTAACTTGCTTCTATCATCTAATCTTGCGCTCAACGTCACATCCTTTTTTTTTTACAAGAACGATTGACAAGCTTTTATATTAAAAAGAGGTGCACAGTTACAAAATATAGTTTGGAAGACTGTTCCCAAAATTGGAGAGCTGACATATCAGGCTCATCCATTTCTAGTCTTTTCAGTTCAAACACACACTTGATTCTACGATAGCTAATGATCCTTACATACTTTCCTAACAGTAGACAACAAAAGAAATACATATCGAGCAAAAAGACAGTTGACTAGCTTCTAAGAGCCATTACAAAAAGGGTTCTTGATAAACCAGGAAAGATCAGACTGCGCAGTGATGGCCGATGTTCTCCTTGTTTCCATTCCCAGTTCCCTCATTCTCCTCGATATTTCCGTGGAAGACTGAGGGAGTGATTCTACCTTTAGACCTTATTCCATGTATCTTTGCTTCAACCACTTTCAGACTGCTATGCAGAGAGTTGATTTGAGTGCTGATATCCCTTAAGCAAGGGCGGTTGTTGTCAATTTTTCCAGCAAGCACGTCAAAGTGATCCTTCATTTTGTTGTAAAGATTGTGGATTTCAGAGGAAGATATCTGAACGAAGGTGGCTAGATGAGAAAGAGCTTTTTTCTGATCGGTGTATTCACCCCTGAGCCTTCCAACCTGGCTTTCCAGCTCCTGCAGGTCTGCAATTATTTATGAAGGCGGGTTGTCCTTCCCACGAGGAGACTCCAAGTTGATACATCCATTATCCAACCCATGCTAGGAGGCCCAATTCTTGTTGTTTCCAAGCTCACTGGAATTCCCACAAGCAAAGAGTTGCACTGTCCCGCCCAGGTTCTGGCTGGTGCCCAGTTCCATATGGGTCTAGCCCTTTCCAATTCCAGACTCATTGTAGAGTACACGAGCAGTTGGCTGCAAAATTCCCCCATTGTTCTGTCCAGAGCCCATATCCAACTGAGCCCAATTTCTACCATTGACAGGATCGTCAACCCTGGAAAGAACACAAAGGAAAGTCTGTGCCGAACCACCACACACTTTCCCAACTCCACCATTCCCCTGCCCCTGGACCACGTTGAATGCTGATAGGTAACGCTTCACTCCAACTCGCCAGAATTTTCCTGGATATTCTTCCTGCAGTGTCTGCATTGTAGCGAAGAAAGGTTCGATCCCTTATCCTCCATAGCTAACCAGTGAAGAACCAAATTTCTAACCCAAATAGCTACGTAAGGCTCCTATAGAATCCAATTCTCAACAAAACAAATGTGCAGAATGTCGAGCATACTATCCTGAGACCCGATATAAGGCAGTGCAGAGGGTGGTGGTAATAAATTTGTGTATGCAAGATAGGTGGGACGAGACCGGTGGGGGATCCAGGTGTTCCAGGAGTACGTGGGAGACGATCGAGGCAAAAATGGAGATCCCAAGGCAATCTTGCCATTAAACCAAATCGAAAAATTGAAATTTGCATAGTTTGGGTGGTGGGAATTAAGAACCCAAATCATGAACAAGGTCATGAGGAGCAAGGGGGTCATAAGAAAACTAGAGAAGGGGCTAAGGTACCCAATTGATGTCAATGCTAAGACCATTTATGATCGCTAAACCACAATCCAATCCAACACCGATGTTTTCCATGCTATCTGCTTCCTTGTTGTTGTTTCTTAGAATGTGGTGAAAGGAGATGGTGTTAAATTCCTTAGCCACGTAGGTGAAGAGATGTTGAAGTTTAGTGGCAGGTTTTTTTCGATTTTTAGCCAAGGATCTGGATTCCTTGATAACCAACATGGAGTCCCCAAGGGCCACTAGATTCTTGACATCCTGTTCCCTAGAAATTTCCATTCCTTTGATTAGGGCGAGCCATTCTGCCTCATTATTAGTCCTTCTGCCAATTCCCCATGCATAGTCTTTATTTTTGTTTCCTCTGCAGTAAAAAAGAACTCCTCTCACACCTGCCAACCCAGTCCATTCTCAACGTCACATCCTTGATACCAACCTTTTTAACCATAATTTCACCATCCCTGGGCCCCATTGAATTCATCCCATTCCCATAAATTGGGTTCATTGCATTTGACTCACAAGCCTAAGATTGGAATCCAAGAGCAAGGGTCTTGTAGGTACTAGTTTGGTGAGGCATTTTCTCAAACAGTTTGCACACATATTCTATTCTACAATCTTGGAAATACTATGTAATCTTCATATTCCATGAATTACATCATTCCCACGGTGTTTGGAAAAATTGTTGTCCCTTGGTTTGCGTCTTGTATTTATTTGTAGTCTTTGTTGATTGTTGTTTGAATGGTTGGAATTTCACAATATGTTTTAAGTTCATGATTCCACTATAAAAGAAGTCCAAAATGAGCATGAGATAAGTGCAAATGATAGGTTTAGCACTAAAATATATGATGAGATACCTAGTTATAGGGATATAAAAATTTGATGGCAATCTCAGTCGAAAATTGCACCCTTCAATCAATTCACTAGATTCGCCTCTTCATCCTCAAAGTAAGTCTTGGGGTTTTCTTACACACCAATAGAGAAGGTTGGCTTTCCTTGGGTGGTTATGGATCTGCCAAGGGACTCTAGGTAGTAGGGGCGACCATATCGAAGTGGATCGGTTGAGATCGAATGAATCATGTATCTTGGGGTTCCAAGCAAATTAGAAGTGAATCAAGTTTTTAATTAGATTGTCTCCTCGACAATTAAGGCTTGCTCCAACTATATTTCAAAAATAATTAGACAAGCTAGTTGTTTTTCTCATTCTAATCTCCCTTATGGCTAACTATATTTCTCACTCTAATCTCCCTAACTATATTTATCATATCCCTCACTATAAAACTAGGTATATTGATAAATTGTATGAAAAATAACAAAATTAATATTTAGATATTTTTAACTAGATAATCTAAAATTTTACAAATACAATGTAATATATTATTCATTATAAAACAATTAAGCGTTTCTTATTATATACTTTATAAGTTTTCAAAATTATCAACATGTTAATGATTCGATATTAATCCACTTCAATATTATGTAGTAATTAGAAAGTAATTATTTACATAATTGAAATGTGGCTTCCTTACATGAATAACGGATTAATGAATTCCATAAGAAACTACTTTACATTACATAATAGCAATGACAAATATAATGTATACTTACCAATGAAACCATGGTAAATAATCAAATGATAGGATAGTGAAACCCCTTACACAACATCAATAAAAAAAAGTAATTATTTACATAATTGATATATGGCTTCCCTACATGAATGAAGGATTAATGAATTCCATAAGAAACTACTTTACATAATAGTAAAAAATATAATTTATCCCCACCAATGAAACCATGGTAAAATAATGATAGTGAAACCCCTTGAATTGAATGAGTTTTCTCTAATAAGTACTCAATTACATGTAAATAATATATACCATTAATTATATTTACATAGTTGTTGGTTAGTCATATATTTTTATTTATAATGTATATTAGTAGTTTATGTTAGTAATTTATATATTTTTATTTATAATGTATATTAGTAGTTTATGTTAGTAATTTATAGATAGTTCACTTAAAAAACATCCGAATTGCTCAAATTTGCTAGTATTTAGTTTATAAAAAATGTCATGATTAATGTTTTTGGTCGCATAGTAAAAAATAGCCAATTTGCACTAGTGTTTAGTGCAAATACGAAACCCTTGTGACATATCAATGTAGGGTGGTATTCCAAATAAGAAAATATCAAGATAAAGTCTTATGCGATGTCATTATCATGGATGCTTACCACTTGTTATTGAGAAGACCATGGCGGTGTTAAAAGAGAATGATGCATTATGGAAGGAAGAACAGCTACACCATCACTAAGGATGGGAAATTTCAGTGATGTTGATGAAAGGACGACAAGCTCAAAGAAGTGTTGCTGACAACAAATAAATTTATGAGCGGGGTGAAGAATACAAAAGAATGTTGTGTTATATGCCAAGGAAGTAGCAAAGCAAAATAAGATAATAAAGAAGGAAAACCTGAAAATTCTTGATGAAGTGAAGGACCTATTGGAAAAATATTGATGACATAACACAAAGAAGCACTGGAAGGATTACCACTAAAGAGGAAGATAATGCATACTATAGACTTGATTTTAGATGCAACATTGCCGAATGAAGCAACACAAGGGATGAATCCAATGAAAACAACATAGTTGAATAAGTTAGTGAGTTGTGATTGAAGGGATTGATCATGGAGGTATGAATCTATGTGCAATTGCAACATTGATCAATATGAAGAAATATGGACAGCGAAGGATGTGTATAAACCCATGAGAACCGAACAATATCACAATCAAATATAGGTTCCCATTGCCAAGGATGGATGATATGATGGATAGTTTGAGATGGGGAAATGAGTGGATTACATTGGATTTGGGTTGGATGGGGAAACGAGTAGAAGTTTGCATTCAAAACTAATGAAAGATTGCGTGAGTTTTAGTTGGTCTTGTTGTTGCACTGATCAACATGCTAAGCACATTCATGTAACTAATGAGAGAGGTATTCTAACTATGTATTGATAAGTTTGTAGTCATTTACTTGGATGAAATTCTAATTTTTAGTAGGATGTGAGAATAATGATTTAAAATTGATGTTTGAAGCACTAAGGAACATTGGCAGATTAACTTCAAGAAATGCCAATTCCTCAAGGAGTTAGTGTAGCTTGGGTTTGTAGTGTCCAAGGATGGGTTGCACATAGATGCAGAGAAGGTGAAGGTGGTTTTGGGTTGGCCCATGCCTCACAATGTCAAAAAAATGAGAAGTTTGCATCACATTGCTAAATTTTTAGGAAGTTCATCATAGGGATATGCATGCCGATGGCATTATGATTTCAATAAAGCATCATGGCATAACAAATTTTCGAGAGGTTCAGGAAGAAGATAACATAGACATTTTTGTCTGCATTTCCCAATTTTAGTAAAATATTCAAAGTGCATTGTGATGCAAATGAAACAACTTTTGGTGTAGTATCAAGTCGAAAGGAAGGCCACTGAAATTTTTCAATGAGAAGTTGAATGAAGCATGACGAAATATTCTAGTTATGATTTGGAGTTATATGAAATTCTACAAGTGTTGAAGTGTTAGAGGAACTATTTGTTACCAAAAGAGTTCATCTTGAATGAATACCATCATGCATTCAAGTTTCTACATAGTTATACATTTGTGTTAAAGCACAAGTCAAAGTAGGAAAACAAAGTTGTCAATACATTGAGCAAAAGAGCATTGATGTTGCCGACAATAGAAAAATGTGCCAACTAGTTTTGAGTAGTTCACTGAATCATATGAGCACAACAAGGATTTTAAAAAGCTCATGGAGATGTGTAGGAATCCAAGGCAATTGGATTATATCATTCATGATGGTTATTTATTTAAAGGAAAGCAATTGTGTATCCTTGAATGATCAATGATAGATAAGTTAATCCAATAATTACATAACAACAACTTCGAAGGACATTACAGGAAAGATAAAACACATGTTTACTAGAGAGATATTATTGGAGTATAAAGGAGGAGTTCAATAGATTTGTGGCATAGTGCATGATTTGCCAGATGATAAAGGGAGTGAACCAAAACATAGAATTGTACACACCAGTACCAATTTTGAAGATATTGGGAAGATATATCCATGGATTTTATTCTTGGATTGTTGAGAACACAACAAAAATTTGACACAACATTTGTTGTGGTTGACATATTTTTATAGATATCATATATCTTTCCTTGTAAGAAGAACAGTGATGTGAGCTATAAAAAAGAGATCCTCTTTAATGTGATAGTGCAACTACATGGATCGTTGAAGACAGTCACATCTAACAAGGATAACATATTTTTAATTCATGTTTGGACAATGTGGAAGAGAATGGAGATGAAACTATAGTATAGTTCAAGATATCATCCTCAAAAACCATGGAAATATGAAGATTGTTAATTGAAACCATGGAAATACATTGAGATGCTTCACCATAGATGAACTCACATATAACAACTCTATATAGCATTTGAAACCATTCAAAATCATAGGTTGAATAAATCCAAGAGGAGTTGCAGACTTAATTGCTCTATTGATAAATATGAAGAGAGACAAAATAGAACCATTTGCAATAATAATGGAACATGTGTATGTATAGATTTTAGATAGACTAAAAGCGAAACACAAAGTATAAGGACCATGCAAATGTGCAAATAAAATTTAAGTCATATGAAGTTGGAGATTTGGTCATTGTGCATTTGAGGAAGAAGCACTATCCCAAAGATATGTACAACAAGAAGAATGTGATGAAGATTGCACCATTTTAAATCCAGAGAAATTTTGGGGATAATGTGCATAAGGTAAAGTTTCCAAATCAATTTGACATATTGCCATTTTTGTGACATCATGCTAGGAAGGAGAGCCTATCATTGAAGAGGATGATGAACAAAAGAAGGCACTCATGGCTTCAAAAGTTGAGAGTTTTGGATGAGATGGTAACTGGGATGCAAATTACAAGTAATACTTATTCAAATCAAAGAATAAATTAGACGAGCAAAATAATTGGATCTATGGATTAGAGTGCTAAGAGTTCACAAAGGGAAGAATATGGTCGAGGATGAATAAACATTAGAAAGACATGCATACACATAGGGAAGTTGATGCAAAAGAATCTCAAGGTTTATGTATGAGCAGAGGACAAGGGAGCATGGCACGAGAAAGAGCAACAAAGTATAGTGTGACAAAAAGATGAGCATAATGTGAGCCTCACAACAATCTAATGGAGGAAGATGAAAGGTTCCATAACAAAGGTGAATATTCAAGTGCGGATCTGAAGTGCCCAAAGGAAGCCAAAAAAATAAAAGGAGGAAAAAAAGCAACAAGGAGGTAGGTGAAGCATTGCAGGAGTTGAATAATCAACCAGAGGTGCATATGTAGGATTGTGGCCATTAAAATTGGTTTTCCAATTGATTTGGAGTCATAATATCAATCGTTGAGTCAACCAAAGAGTCAAGAAGAGTGTCAAGAGAATGAGTTGTAATTTGTATACATGTATTCTAAACATTAATGAGATCGAGTCAATGATTGCCCCTATGACTAAGGTGATTTGGTTCATTATTGTTTGAGTGTCTGCGATCATATGATTTGTAACAATGTGCTCTTTCTTATATCATATTTTTATCTTATTGCAATGATTGAAGTGGGGGTGCTTGGGGGAGGAGGGTGGAGAGGGCAGGGGGGGGCGCGGTGGGATGGTGGAGGAGTGAGGCTGCGAGGAGGTCGGGGGGGGAGGTGGGTTGGTAGGAAGGGGTGGGGGTAGGATTTGACTAGGGGAGGGGCACGTGGAGAGGGGGACTAGTCTAGTTTTTAATTTTAATTTTTAAATTTTAAATTTTAAATTGTTTTTTATTTTAATTTTTTAAAATTGTTTTTTTTTAATTTTTAAAAAAAAAAAATTTTAAATGTTTTTAATTGTTTTTTAATTTATTTTATTTTTTTTCTAAAAAAAATAATTTTAATATTTTTGGTTAAATTTTATATTTTTTAAAAATATTTTTAATTGTTTTGGTTTTTTTAATATTTTCTTTGGTTTTTTGTTTTTGTTTTTAAAGTGTATTTTTTTAATATTTGTATTTTTTTTATACTTTTTGTAATATTTGTGTATTTTTTTTTAATTTCAAATTTATTTTAAAAAAAATGAATATTTTTTACTTTAAATTTGAAAATTTGAATGATTCCAAACTGAATGAAATTGTATCCCAGGGGAAGAAAGGGGTGCCACCAATAGCACCACTTTTCGATTCAGGGGTTAATTTTGAGTTTTGGTTGCACCAACACCGGTCAGGGTTTTCTAAAAATTGTAATTTTAGCTTCAGAGAAAAATGTTGCTACTGATAGCACCACTTTTTGATTCGGGGGTTTATTTAAGGTTTTTATTGCATTGACACAGGTCAAGGTTTCCAAAATTCATAATTTTAGCCTCGAAAAAAATAGGTGCTATAGGTAGAACCACTTTTTGGTTTGGGGTTTAAAAATAACCACTAAATTCAACCTATAAAAAAACAAGAACTCTTGAGAGTTCTCGTCAAGTTTTATAATATGTTTATTTTACAAGGAATGAAGAATAAAGCTGGGAATGTCAACCATTTTGCAACCAAATAGTTTGACAACAACAGGTATTTTGGGCATACATACAACAAATCCCACATGATTAGTCAATATGTCATTGACTCTATAGATGGTGAAACAATTGGTGATTGTTTGACAAACCATATGGTAGTTATTGTAAAATTTGAGCATGTAGATCTAGGTACTAAAACAAGCTAGATATAATGTGAAAAAGAGATCAATAATCAACAATTCATGTAACAAATGTATTAGCATTAATCATCACACAAAAGGCTAGAACATATAATAAGAAAGAATGATGTATTTCACTGAGCATTAATGAATGGAGGTGAACAATATTTATAGCAAGGAAATTCAAATTAGGTCAAGAGGCTATTCGAATTGCTCATGTATTGCATGAGGTGCTAGTGAGGCTTAAGTACTAGATCCAAAGGCCCTCTGTTAGCCATGCACATTCACCAAACTGAGTTACAGTGACCCACGACACCCCAATCACTAGTTTTCACTGAGTGATGTACATGCAACTGACTGTATGTGCATACAAATACCTAAAATCTCTCAATTGGGCGTTAATGACTGAAGAGGTTTAGCTAGGGTCAGTTAGGACCTAGATTGATTGAGCGCATCTAGTCCTTCACTAGTTACTGACTTAGTCAGTCCTAAACTCAAGGAAAATCTCCCCAAATCAGGGAATGTGCCCCCAAATCAAGGAATGCACCCCCAAAACTAGGAATGCATTCAAGGGTGACTTAAGTGGTAAATTTGGATGGGGCTTGGCCCACTAGAGTCATCAATTCATGGTCTAGGTAACTAGGTAGAGGGTGTTTTGGCTCTAACACCCCCCCATAAGCCTAACTAGGTGAAAATAAAAAATGGGTCTCGACAATTTTCATTCTTAATAGGTACCCATGCACACAAAAATTCTTTGAAAAGTGGGTAAGAGGGAAAAAACCACATGGGAAACCCCTCCATAAAAGAGAATGTAAAAGGGAAGAGCAGGCTAACCTACTCAAAAAAAAATTGTGCAGAAATTGGTGAAAAGTAGGAGCAAAAGTTGTAGCTTCGGAGTTTGAAGAGACATATTGGGGGTCTTCTTCAATAACTTGATTTGGGACAAGTTCTCCAAAGTCTTCTAAATCCACGGGGGGTTCACTAGCGAGGCAATATCATATCACGTTCATTCATATTGGGGGTTTGAATACTCTTAGAAACCTAAACAAATATATTGCCCCATATTAAGGGGTCAAGGGGGATTTTTAATTCGACATAGTAATATAAATATTGGGGTTTATTTTATTTGGGTGGGTTGAGGAATAACTTCCAAATTTTTGGATGGATAGATTCATACCTTCAAATCATGGGCTCAATTCATACCCACCTAAAACTTAAGCACCCTCCATTTTTATTTTATATTGCTTATGATCCTAAGTTTTGCATAAATATGATAATAGTGTACCAATGATAATATCGATGGAAGTCTCTTTGGATTACTGGCCTTGAGCTATCCCCATTTAATAGATTATTTAGAATTGGTTTGAATTGATGTTATATGGTTTTTCATCTTTAGGTTAAGAGATGTAGTTAATTGGGAGTTCCAAAGTTTAACAATTGTATTGTATTTTTTGTAGGCATTCGAGTAAAAGATCTAACTCTTCATTTTTTAAGTCGAGGATTAGGTGGGTATTGAGATTCAATCAAACCTTGCTCCATGACAACCAAGAAAAGTGAAATCAATCTTTCTTGACTTCTTATTTCTTTCAACTTTTTGTATTCTTCTTTAACATCTTCACATTGCCAGATAGGAATAGTTGTTAGATTGAGTTATATTTGGCACATTCATAATTATGATTTCAATTCTTATATGCAATGTATATGTCTTAATATTGTATTGGAACTAACATGAACATAGGTAAAAATCTAAATCCTTATTTATATACCCTATGTGTTATCATTACCATGAAATGGTATCATATAAGTTTCCCCATCTATGTATCTTTATAACTATTGCATGCTTGAAACCTAACAATGAATATTTTTCTCTCTCCTATAAAGATTAAAAAAAACTAGATATGACCCAAGAAAAGGTAACTAAATGTTGTTAATTTCCTTGATTGCAAGAATAAATGTAGAGGAAGTGGAGGAAATTCATATATTGCATCTTGTAAATGACCCAAATCCAAGCTATGCATGTGATCATATGGTGTTATTGGAAAGTAAGATGATTTTTTCCATGTTCATTTGGGTTCAAACATCAATGATGTTTCTTTTGATAGGAAGGTAGGGGAGTCCATCCACGAAAGGGTTTTAATTTTGCATTTTTATGGAGTTCAATTTATTAAGCTTATAGAAAACATGAGCTCTCTATGGCTATACTTATATTAACATGATATAAAATTGGTAGATTGGCAGACCGTGGTGTGAAACATCTACAATTCTCATATTTTCTAAACATTGCACTAACTATTGGACTATCATCCTTCCATTCTTTGTTATGTTGATCTCTTGATTGGGTTTCCTTTTACTCATTTTTCCTTCCCAGTACTATTTTGTTGGGTCTTCGACTATCCAACACTACAAATTGATCAGTCACACCTGCAATCCTAGTGGGATCATTATTAGCATTATACAATTATTTGATTTAACATCATGTTTTCTTATACTAAGATGTGTTAGGACTCCTGTTTGTTACAACTAGATAATATGATATAAAGGGGGTATTAAAAATGGGTTGATAAAAATGGATATATACAATATTTGGTGAAACTAGGGGTTTTCTTAATTGGAAAGGCATATTGGGAGGGGGGTTCAACTATAAAATCTCATGAGGAATTTTCCAATATTTAGTGGAATTAGGGATATTCTTTAATATCATGCGAACGATCGTGTTATGTATCAAGTTCATTGAGTGAACCCCCCGTGTCTAAATCAAGGATGCACAGAGTAGGAACTCCTGTAAATGCATACATGCAACTGGCTTTCTTTAGTGTGGCAGCTTTCTTGTTGCACTCCTTCTCTTCCTTTTCTTCAAAAAACTTTTTGTACCTACAATATTCTTCTTTATGTGGTCCTTTATTACAGTAAGGACGCCATGGCTGCTCCTCTTCGGTCTTTCCATCATCGAAGTCGAAGTCTTCATGATAAATCCTTGGTTTTTTCTCATTTTTGCCCTTGTATGGGGGCTTTTTCTTGCTTGCACACTTCTTCCCCTCATTGGTTGCAAGTGCATGCATCTTTGAGGCCTTTTGTAGGCCCATTTGTGAGAGATTATCTTGCTCTTGAAGGAGGGAGGCAACAAAAACATCCAAATTAGGCCATTTTGTAGGAGGCTCCAAGAGCCAATTTAGTAGAATGGAAAGAAGAAACAAGGATACTATAATTAGGACCAAATTTGGAGATAATAGAAAGTACCATTTGTGAGCCATCCTTCTCGATCTTACACATCTTGAGCTGCAAGAGAACTGATTTGAACTTGGTGAAAAACTCTTAAATATAGTCAAAATCACTTAGTCTCAAGATCATGAGGTCCACCTCCAATTGATAGCCCCTCATTTCATCTTGTGTTCCGAAGAGGGTGGACAACGTAGTCCAAACTTCTTTTGTATTATTCTTGGCTTCAATGTAGTAGAGTAGATCTGGAGAAATATAATAACAAAGCAACTCGAATGCTTCATCCATTCTATTCAAGTATTTAGAATTTTTAATTGTTGAATTTGGTTCCACCTCAGTTTCCATTGTGATCCGGTAGATCCCCTTCATCCTCAAGATCATCTCTACTCTTGATTTCCAATCATAATAGTTGAATGGGGTTATAATTTGTTGGGGAGATAGGAGATACATGGCTACAAAATCCCTTCTTCAACCTACAATAGCTTGATCCCTGAAAAAATTCCCCAGAACAATGACTAGTTTAGTACCCCTACAACTCTGATACCATATAAAATTTAAGCATGTAGATTTAGGTACTAAAACAAGCTAGATATACTGTGAAAAAGAGATCAATAATCAACAATTCATGTAACAAATGTATTAGCATTAATCATCACACAAAAAGGCTAGAACATATAATAAGAAAGAATGATGTATTTCATTGAGCATTAATGAATGGAGGTGAACAATATTTATATCAAGCCAATTCGAATTCAATCAGGACGATATTCGAATTTCTCATGTAGTGCATGAGGTGCTAGTGAGGCTTAACTATAGCCAAAGACCCTCAGTGAGACATGCACACTCACCAAACTGAGTTACACTAACCCAAGACTCTCCAATCATTAGTTCTAACTGAGTGATGTACATGCAACTGACTGTATGTGCATGCAAATCTCTAAAATCTCTCAATTGGGGTGCTAATGACTGAAGATGGTTAGTTAGGGACAGTTAGAACCTAGATTAGGGGAGCGCATATAGTCCTCTACTAGTTACTGACTCAACCACTCCTAAACTCGAGGGAAAGATTCCCAAATTAGGGAATGTGCCCCCAAATTAAGGAATACACCTCCAAAACTAGGAATGCATCTCAGGGGTGACTTATGTGATCAATTTGGATGGGGTTTGGCCCACTAGATTCATCAAGTCATGGTCTAGGTAACTAGGTAGAGGGTTTTTTTTGCTCTAACAATTATAGGTATGGGTGGTCATGTGATAATTGACCTTGAACCATCATTGGGAGTGCCATACAAATAGTTGTATTGACTACCCTATATTTATTTATTTTTAAGTTGCACAGGAAAGAAAGAAAGAAATCAATGGAAGAGAATAAGAATATTAAGATTATTATTAATGAATTGTTTTATTTCATACTAACACATAATATAATAGAAATTTATGAGTCATTTTAGAAATCACCTAACAAAACAATACATGAGAGGAGTTACTGAACCAACTGCCTCTAAGAGACCTCTTATATTTGAAAAATTGGTATGGAAAGCACTGCATGCTATGTAATTGAACACTTCCTCAAAGCTATTTTCTACGGTCTATTTGCTCTCTATTGTTCTCTCATCTTCTCCTTATCAAACATATTTTCTTCCAAGAGAAAGTTGGTTTTCTATTAGGTTATTAGGTAGCTATAGCCCAAGTAGCAAGCAAAGGAAAAGATGTTAACAACTCGATGATATTCAAATTTCAAATGTCATACTTATATGTGACCAATGTGTGATTTAGCATGTAGTAGATTACTTAGAAGTTCAAACATCATAGATTAGTCTCCTAATCATAAAACCACACTAAATCTATGGACAAGAAAAATATTTAGGTTACATGATATGCATATAGAGGGACTTATGTATGGATAAGAATTAATAGGATACTAGAAGCCCTTACCATGAGTTTTAATGTCAAATCTCCTAGGTGGATACAATTAACCTACCTTACAATATTTGATGTTCATGGCCCAACACATATTGAGGCTATGTCTCAGTAATTTATGGTTGCAACCAACTTATACCATACATGGGTAACATTGCTTAAAAATAATGAATCATCATCATAAACACCAAATCCATGCAATGGGAAACCCATGGGCATTTGCAACATATTCATTGAATCATTACTTCTAAAGCCAAAGGTGTGTGGATAGAGTTCTATTATCATTATAAATATATTTGTAAATTCACGATAAATAACATTATTCACCATCATTTATTGTATAATGAATCTAACATAAATCATAATAAAAAAGTTCAAAACCAAATTTCTTTAAAGAAAATTGATTGAACAGAGTGTTGGAATATGGCCATGATGCTAGTTATTATGGTATTTAGAGTAAGTTATTGGTAGTAGATGAGGATAGTGATTACCTTACCTTAAGACAAAATTTGGACTTACAATTTTACTCTTGAATAATATATTTATACATCTTCATTGTAAGAAAATGTTAAGATATAAGGCTATATAGGTAATAAAGTTACTTAAATGACTTAAATTAAATAATTAGGATTTTAGTCTTTTAAGTTCTTTATAAGAGTGAGGACCTTCATTATAATTGCACTCGGAGAAGCCATGTGCTCTATAACTCAGTTTGGGGGAGATGTTATAACGTTTGTTACTAGCAAAATAATTAAAAAATTCATGTCGTTCATAAAATAAAAAAAATTATGTAAAGTATTTAAAATTTTTTTTATGTTGACTCATAAAATAAAATATTATGAAAAATAATTAAAAAATCAATATTTGTTTATAAAATAAAAAACTTAAAACTTAAACCCAGATCTATCAATCAAGAGATCAAATTTCTTGAGTTTAAATTTAAAAAATGAAATATACCTCAAGATATTGGATCCCTTTCGGTGCTTGATAGATACGAGTTTAAGATAGATCTATGCCATCGCATAATACTATCATCCATTGTGCTATTGAGCTCTCGTGTATTCGTTGACTAACCCCCTCTAGGTTTCTTGGTTTTCAGAATATGGTATCACAGCAGTGTCGGTCAAATGTATAGGTAGAGAATTAGAGGATGTTGCCATACTCACTACTGTTGCGTTCTCAAGTTTTGGTTTAGGTAGAGAACGAGTTTGTATAGCCATATTAAAGGCGTTTCCATTGCTGTTGTATTGAGTCGCCGCCATCATTCGATCTCACCAAAATCTGAATATGGCTGCCCATTTTTTTATGTATCAAAATTAAGTCACCACTACCGAATTGTTGAAGCCACCATTGATGGAGTCGTCGAATTGTTGAAGCCACCAACCAAAGAATCGACCTGCTCGCACTCATTTGTCACCAGGTAATCAATCCACGATCAACTACTCAGCCACCAGAATAGTTGGAACCGTCTTAACTTGTCGCCGCTGCCACAGAATCGAGCCGCTGAAGTCGTTGCCATCCAATGCCACCATTTCAGCCGTTGTTTACATATGATGTCACCGCCATATTACTCAACTGCCCATGAGTTTTTACACAGCTCCCATATCTCTCAGCTATAAAGATCGATTGGGCTACCAGTGTATGAGCCGCCATTTACTAAATTAGAAAAATGGTTGCAATTCATAACTACAGGCATCAAATTTGTTTTTCTAGGCACCGATTTTTTTAACTCCTTCTTCACAATCTGTACGATCTGTACAGTTTATATGACAGCCATACAGTGGTAATTTCAAGCAGTTTCATTGTTTTACTTTAGAAATATTATTTCCAACAATAGTGATTTTTTTTAGCAGCAGAAATTTATAAATTTTAGATCTGATTAGCCATGGAGATGCCACTTGAGATATACTAGAGTTTCAATTTTCACACATGGAAAGTGAAGATCTAGATGCAATTAATGAATACAAATCTTTGGGGAATTGTAAGAGGAATCGAGGTAGCACCTACATATCCAAATAAGTTGATAGAATCTTAGAGCAGAGATGATAAGGCAAAATCTATTATTGGGTTTTCCCACGGTTTTCCCTCTCAAATTCAAAGTTGCATCACGTAGATCTAGACAAGCCTTGTTCATATCCCGAGGAAGAAAACGTCGTTCCCAATGTGCTCGATTATCATCTTGGAGTTTTTAATGGCAAATGAATTTTGAAGCTAAATATGTGTCACACATCCTGTGTTGTCGGGTTTATCAAAGAACCATTGGACATTGCTCGTGGTGTTGTCCTTACTGAAGAAGGAAGGGAGCAATTGACAAATCAATATGGATGGTTTCCCAAAGAGTTCAATAGTTGTGGATCTAGGGAAAGATCTTTCATTGGTTGAGAAATGCATCTTGATTGCACTCTACTAGTGAGGTTATACAACATGCATGTGGATTACTATCTGGTAATTGTCTTTATGAGATTCGTGATTCGGGAGTTTTGAAAGGTGGAATCCAAGAACATGGGAATTCAACTCAAGAACTACACTTTCTCGAGGGTTACGAGGCAGCTTGATGGAGCTCAACTTGGTTCAAGAACTGTGGTCAAAGAATAAGCTTATGAAGGATGACTACTTTGTTTAGTTTTTAGTTTATGTGTTTTAATTCAAATATATGATTTAAGTTTGTTATCTTTCAACAATGTACGCTTTATGGGGATGTTAAGATATAAGGCTACATATGTAATAAAGTCACTTAAGTGATGACTTTAGTGATTTAAGTTAAATAATTATGGTTTATGTATTAGGGTCTTAGTCAATTATGATTTTGCTCACTCAAGCTCTTTATTAGAGAAATGACCCTCATTGTAATGTTGCACCATACCATCTCATAATAATATCGTTCATTATGTTATTGAACTCTCATGTGTTTGGTGACTAACCCACTCTAGGGTTTCTTGGTTTTCATAATAAGAAAATGAGTGAAAATAATGGGAAAAGAGAAATCCTTATAGAATATAGATTAGTCCATAGCTCCGCATAGTAAAATCTACCATATTATATTAGGAAGGCAACCTTTGTTAATAACAAGTAGGTCAATCTATCGGTATTGTTAAGTTCCTCAGATGTCATAACCTCATAACATATCTTTGTATTCAAAATGCCATGATTGAGCTTGGAATTTAGTAACATTAGTTTTATTGTAGTGTACACATTGAGTTGATTCTTTTGAGTGGTTACACTCTAAATACTTTAGAACGATATTGAGCAAATTATAAACCTTTAAAATACTATTCAAAATAAACTTTGCACATGACTCATGCATTTATGTTTCATTTAACCTAAGGTTTGTGTTAAGATCTTAGGAAACTCAATGAAAGCTAATTTTCAAGGCCCATATTTTTACCAAGAATTCTCTAGAGGGTTTTCAACATTCTTCTTTTTGTTGCAAATGGCAATTTCTTTATGCTTTTGCCGATTCAATTTTGTTAATCTATTTATGGCTTGGGATTGTCTCTGCATAGCATCTAATAGCTTTTTATTTATGCCATCATGGTTTGAACATTTATTGTGAGGGTCACCCTTTATCACTTCCATAGTGGACCTTTCTTTGTTTTCCATTGTATTATGGTTGGGAGGTTAGAGGAACAAAAAACATTGAGCTCTAATACCAACTCTTACAAAACAATTTCCCGCTCTTGTAACCAAAACACATCTTAGAATGAGAAATATTTAGATTAACAAGATATGCCTAGATAAAGTCTAGGGTATGACATGATATGCCGGTACAGTAGAAACCCTCAAATATTAACCATAGGCATGCCTAACACCAAACCTTCTAAGTAGCTACAACCAACCTATTTGCACCATTTGATGTTCATCATCTAACACATGGTGTAGGTAGGGTTCACTAATTTATGACTCTAACCAACTTTAGCATATATCAATCAAAAAAGAAAAATTCATCGTAATAAATGCCAACTCCTTCCAACAAGAGAAACTTCATCTCTCTCCATCATGCAAGTGCACTCAAGGCATTTCCAAAATATTCACCAAATCATTACTTCTAAGCCAATATTAAGGCCTATGCATGGTATCATTATGATCATAAATAAATGTATCAATTCGTAACAAATAACATCAAGGCATTTCCAAAATATTCATCAAATCATTACTTCTAAGGAAATATTAAGGCCTATGCATGGCATCATTATGATCATAAATAAATGTATCTATTCATAACAAATAACATTAGTTACTGTAGCAAATTTTATCATCAACCATAAACACAGATTATAACCATATTCATTTTATGAAAAAAATGTTGCTAGAACGACTTTGTGATGATGATTATTATCTTTGTATCTAAGAAAGCACTAGAATATGATCTTGATGTAATGTTGATATCAGTACAATAAATGAGAGAGACTACATTTATTTAGATAGTTTGGGATTGTTAATATACTCCTCATCAATAGGATTATGTCCCTTGATTACAAGAGCATGAGACTGAAAATGGTGGGAAAAATGGCAACCTTTATGGGAATATATACTAAAACACAAGTCCTCGATATTGTCAACTTTAGTATGATTTAGATATCCTTACATTTATTGTGGGCAAGCGAACTTACATGTAAGCTATTATGATTTTGTGACCTATCAAGAAAACCTTACATTCATAATGACCTCACTTATCAATAGTGTCTCAAAACTTACCATTGTTTGTTTATATTATAGATGAAGCTAACTAACCTAACTAAAGAACTGTATATTCATAATGACCTAACTTCTCAATTTTGTTCCAAATTTGAGCATTGTTTATATTGTAGATCAAGCTAACACCTTTGAGTGGTTATAGTCCATACTTTGGATTACTATTGAGCAAGTCATAAGCATTCAAAATTAATCCTTAGTTGAAATATAACAATTGGGTAATACACATTGCTTTTTTGAAATCAAGTTTTTATTTAGTATTTTGGAATATTATAGTCTATGGTATTTTATCCATGGATGTGACATTGAGCCCACTGGAAAATGAATCAACATTTAGTGAATGTATATTTTCTTTCTCAACACTAAGGTATTCATGTTATAACCATACTTACTTTTTACAAAGATGATGATATTCATGGTGAGTTATTAAATGGCTATGTTTTACAAGGATATTATTTAAGAAATAAAGCTCATTGCATAAAATTTCCCTAGTGTAATACCCCACATTTGGAAAGACAACTTGGTAGTATCAATAAACCCTCAAGGGCAATCAAGTGGCAAAAACACTCCATGGAACCCCCAAAACACGCCTCCTTTACCTTGGACAATCATTGGATCCACACCACTTTCTTCTACTTGAATCTCCAAAAAGAATTCAAACTCTTCAACATGTATACTCCAAATCAATGGATAGAAAAGCAAAGATGTTGGGAAACTATAAAATTGAAAATGGAATATGGGATGATAAGCCACAAGATTATAGTGGGCAATTTCAACTTGGCGCTTGATTCTTCAAAAAAAAGAGGAGGCACGTTATTTGAGACCCTTGCAGAGGATCGATAGATGACTTGATAGTTTATTAGGACCCTGTGGATAAAAAACCCATAAATGAAAAATGCATTTGGAACAATAAAAGGGTTGGCCCATAACACATTATAGAATGCCTAGACAAATTCCTTATTTGGGGTCATTTATTTATGGAAAATGCTCAAATCTCCTCTAAATTTATCCTATCCTCTATCTCATATCATAAATAATTTAGCTTATTCATCATCCCCATGCTTGTCTAAGGGCCAATGCCCTTATGATTTAATCTTATTTGGATTCAAAACACAATGAGGCACACCAAATTATCAAATCCTCTTGGTCAACAAAAACCCAAGGCTCACCCTCCTTCATCTGGGAAAGAAAGATAAAAATGTTGAAGGACAACCTCAAATCTCGTGCTCGCAATGTGTGGGTCAATCCTGAAAAAGAGAGGCAAAAACTTGAAGAGAAACTAGGATCTCATCAAGCAGCCATAGACGAGGAAAAGGTTACTAAGGAAATTATCCAAAAAGAGAAAGAACTCAATGCAGATCTATCCAAGACACAATTTGAAGAGATAGATAGGAAAATGCCCACAAAATAAGAATTGCATCCCCTCATCACCATCGAAAATGGAGAAAAAAATACATGGTTTCCAAAATCTCATAAGTAGAGCTCATTCCCACTTTAAAGCGCTTCATACAAAGGTTCTGAATCGGATTGACAGGGACTCATTCTCCCTTAACAAGTATCTCAAAAAGGTCACCAAGGAGGAAAGGGATGATGTTCCTACTATGTTGGGTGTCTTTTATTGGAAAGCTAAAGTTTTTTCACTTCATGGATCATGAGGCAAATATGATTAAAAGAAGAAAAAGAAAGTTGCACTTGAAGAAGAAACATAAGAATAAGACTTCTCTATAGAGAAGAATGATTTGGAAAAGGAAGAACATGCCATGTTTGAGCCTCATGAAGATTATGCTAAAGAGGAGAATGTTGAAGAAGAAAAAAGAAACTGATAGAAAAGGCTCTCAATTTGCAACACAAACAAAAAGAAGAAACATAAGATTAAGACTTATCTATAGAGGAGAATGATTCAAGGGAGGAAGAACATGACATGTTTGAGCCTCATGAAAATTATGCTAAAGAGGGAATATTGAAGAAGGATAAAAGAATCAATAGAAAACGCTCTGTCAATCTACAACCAATTTGGTACACCATCAAAAATATTTCTCAAGGGAATGTAACTAATTCTTTTGTTAGTTGCAATCCTTTGATTGATTCTGCATGTTTTTTGCATCCCCCTCAAGTCCCCCTCATGACATCCTTGCTACCGATTATTATGTCTTGAGTTTTCTCCTATTGTAGCTACCTAACAAGACTCTTTTAATTCTTATGTGGAAGTGCAAAAGGATAAAGAATATTTAGATTACTTGTTGGGTGTCTTGCTTGATTATGATGTAGATATCACAAATTTCATGATTGGGACAAACCCCTCAAGTTGACACTTTATCATTTCTTTTGAAAATAGTGGGCATCTCATCATCTTCCATTAAAATATCATCCCTTGCATTTCTTCTTTTGTACCTACATGAGTGTCCATTTGGTGAGTATACATTTTGAATTGAATGAACAACATATTAGAAGTTCTATTGGCAAAATCCATATAGTTGGGAGGCAATAGATATTGTTCTTAGAAAGCAGAAGTCTTGGAAAATGGGAAATAAGGATACAAGCTTTGGAAAAACAAAGTATAAGGATTTGAAGCCAAGAAGAGGAGTTTCCACGTTTTGATAAGTTTGCAATTAATTTGGAAATTATCTACACAATGTGCTCTTGTGCTTCTAGAAAGGGAGTATAAAATCAAGGAATATGGAAGACGTGTATAAAATGTGCTCTTGTGCTTCTAGCAAGGGAGTATAAAATGAAGGCCCTAGGCACACCCTCAACCTTGAGATGGCTACCATGTCAACAATTCACCCAACTAAGAGAGATGCGCCCCTCCTTTGGTGGGAAGAACTTGAATTTAGAAGATTAGATGCCAGATAGACTTTAGTTAACTCCAAAGAACTGCTAAAGAACTTTCAATAAATGAGATTTTGTCCCCAACATGTTCCCATTAATTTAAGAATGCCGATTTTGCCTTTATTTTGTCTTTTTTTTCCAATTAAATGTCTTTTTTGGCCTTTTCGAGAGAATTGAAATTGTCATGAGAAATAATTGACATTTTCCTCTCAAAAGTGGGTTTAGGAGTTAAGTGGGTGCTCTGGGTTAGAAAATGAGCACCCCCATGGCCAATTCCACCTCCTAACCACACTCTTATGACTTTTTTTATTTTTACAATTAAAACATTAAAAAATCGCATGTTTTCCAAGAAACTTTTTTATTTGCGAAAATAAAAATAAACCTAGTGTCTCTCTTTGGTTGAGTGTTGGCCTTTGAAGGGGAGGTACCTCCCAGTAGGTAAGAGAATTTCTAGTTTGACTATTCTCTTTGCTTATCTGCTTTCGATCTCTTAGATGGGCATGTGCATGGCTTGTTTGATTTCCATGCTTTCTAAGTTTCCATTGTAGGTAGCACCAATGCTTGTTTTAACCATTTGTGTGCAAGAATTTACAAGTTGATGCAGGTATCTAGCTCAAACGGTTGGTTGATATTGTTTGACTCCTCCAACTTTCAAGCACTTCCAAGGAGCATATTCCCTTTGCTTTCCACCAGCAGACTCCATGGACCAGAAGTTCCGAAGCTTATAACACCCTTTATATCCCTCTCTCCTTCACCTTTTATTAAACTTTCTTTTGGTCCCGGTTCTCTACATGCTTGATTAATTTGGTTTATTTAATAGAATATCTAAAGGCTGATTTGTTTAAGCATGCAACTAGATCTAGAAGTCTAAAAGTAATAATTTCAGAATAGATCTAGTCTTGCTAAGTCCTTGTGCTTATTTTTTAACCTTTAAACTTGAGATTTTTTTTATGCAATTAACGCTATATTTAGCACATTTGTTGCATAATAGGTGTTGTTTTTCACTTTTGTCAAACAGGTAAGAGGAAGTGCTACCAAAAATTCGGAGATTCGGGCCATCCAGGGCCTCCCGGAGCAATTTACCTCGATCCCATTTCATTTGTGAAACGTGTAAGCCTTTGGTTCCTCATTTAAAAGGATCAAAGGCATCCACCTCTTAATTGTAAAAATAAATAATAAAGGAAAGTGGGCTGCTTAGTTCCCACACCTCTTCCCCCCTAGGGGTCCTGCATCATTTTCAAGGTGTGAACTTTTTTTCGCTTTCTACTTTTATTTCATGTGCTAACCAGTAGAGTAGATTTGCATTTAATTAGTTTAATTGCCTTTCAAGTTTCATTTATCATTTGCAAAGTAGTGAACTCGGATGTGTAATACCGAAGTATGATCTCGCCATCTTTGAAAGGGCTTGCTCGAGTAATTAGTGGATAATCATAAAAGAGATTCTCATCCCGTAGTAACTAGTAAAACATTTTATTACTTTTGCAAATCGATACTTATCTTTGCAAATAATTGGAACTAATATTCAGCTCGATTTTCCGTGTATCCTCTTGCCCATCGCTAGCTTTCCTGAGCTCTGGAGCAATCAGAAACGGAATCATAGCACTTGATAGCATTCCACATTTAATTAAACAACTCACCTTTAATTAAAATGACTTCCCCCTAAAGGACGAAAATCCAGCATCTCGGCCTTGTTTATTGTGGGCAAATTTCACAAAGAAAAGGGAACAACTAGGTAGTGACCGCGGGGACCCATTAGGCTACACCCTCGTTTGGTGTCAGTGTTGGACATACCCCTGTGACTCCGATCTAGCCCTTCTTTTTGTGTGGAACCACTTTCGGCAATCCCGGACCTGTTCCACGTACCTTGGTGTATATCATAACTCCCCTTTCCGTAATCAACACATCCATAATAATTAAAACTGACCAAGAAGCACTTGCACAACATTGTCTTTGTATTAGCATTTAATTTGGCACTAGTCTTACTTTTGAATATCTTTGATGTTGAATGTTAATGCCTTAATGATGATGATGGATTATGAATGTTGTAAAGATTAAAGTTATGCTGTTGTGTTTTTTCTAATTCCTAGATCCTTTTAGCTTTCCTTTGTAGAGTAAAAGCCTTAGATTCTTTTTATAGGGACCACCCCCTTGGCTTCGCTAGGAGTAATCCTTAACAGAGGAGTCGAGTTTTCAGGTGACAACACTTGACTTTGACTTGCCCCCAAGGACACACCCAGTGGTTTGAATATTTCTGCCACGTGACCCAGGTGTGTATTAGGCGGCAACAACCCTCAAAGGTCTCTAAGTCCTCGGAGCTAAAAAGAGGATCCTCCCTTAAATGAATCTAAGTAGATGTAGCAGTAGGATCCCCGTCCTGATCCAATCCTAGCTTCGTGTCTTCCTTGTCCAAGGAAATAGCTTAATGATCCAAACCTGTCAACATCAAGATACATTCAAAATGTGAATTAAACTTTAAAATTTAAAGTTAAACCGATGAATAAGATTACAAATGATTAAGCCTTTAAGTGTCTCACCAAGTAATTGCTTGTTGCGAAGCCGAAGGTTGTAGTGGACAAAGACAAGGTCATTCAAGCGCTCTTGTGTCAAGTGGTTGCACTTCTTGAAATGGATTTTCTCACATGCTCTAGTTACACTCGCAACCTAAAGCACTGCAAGTTTGATTTAGGATTCTAGTGGCAAACTTCTTAAGATCTGATGTATCACTGCCAAAATTTTGCCGCCAAAGACCTAACATGTGGCAAGGGTTCCAGAGTCAAGATTGATAATTTAACTTTGAAGATGAAAAAAGTTAAAAACTTAAAAGAATTAAGATAATAAAAGCATAAAACATAATACAAATTGAAATTATAAATTACCTAGCAAAATTATTGTCCTTTCCCGTATAACACCGTTATAAGCAAACAATTTTGAAGGCACCCTATAGTCTTGCAGTTGGGCAATGATACATCTTTGGACTTCTTGATCTGGGTTCATCCTCTCAATGCAAGTCATAAGCCCTCGACCAACCTCCCCATCCTCATTAAATTTGGTCTTATCATAAAAATATGCTTGATTGAAAAAGTATCCAGCATCATGTGAGGGCAAGTGCAATTGCATATCCCAGCTCTCATCAATGATGTCCCAATGAGGCATGTACTTGGCCTCATCATTCATATATTTGGCTTTTATGGCCTCCTTGGCGAGATACATCGACTGATAAATGTAACCCATGACAGGTTTCTCGCCATCAACCATCCTAAAAGATCAATCATCAAATCCAATTAAAATTGTCAAACTCTGGTTTTTATATCAATTTAAGACTTTAAAGTTTAAACAAAAAATGAAATTGAAAATGTAATAAAGTTAAGAAATTAACATTGAAAAGGTTTAGAAATTAAGTACCTAAGCACTTTGACAAGTGGTTCTGTCGCAACAATGATCTCTTTTGCATCTCTCCAGAAACCATCATTAAACACAAGAGCAACAATTTCAATGTCCTTAAGGCTTCTTCCATGTCTAGAAGTCATCCACTCAGGTCCCAAAAACATTCTCTTTAGATTGACCTTTTGCTCTACTACAGATTGCAAGGAGATGAAGTTTGTTGCAAATCTTGTCAGTGTAGGACGAACAAGTTCCTTGCCTCCGATGTATAGTCTCATGGTGGAAAGGACATTTGTGTGATTGTAGATGAATTTGGTTATGGATTTTTCCTTATACACAACCTCCTGTATCCAATGAAGTTTCCCAATGTCCTCGAGCATTAGGTCTATGCAGTGTGCAGCACAAGGGTTCCAAAATATAGTGGGGTGCCTAAGCTCAAACAATCTACTAGCAGCCATATAATTTGTTGCATTGTCAATAATAATTTGCACAATGTTTTCTTCTCCCACAATGTTTTTTTTTCACAAATCAGTTGAGCACTCTTACCTTTGTCTGAGGCATCCAATAATTTGAGAAACATTGTTCCCTTTGGACAAGAAACAAGGAAATTTATCAAAGTTTTGTTCCTCCTATATGTCCATCCATCACTCATGATGGTGCGCCCTGCCAATGATGTGTGAAACTCAGCAAGCACAAGGTTGAGGTCATCAACACTTTCTAACAACATATATGTCCTAAGGCTCTCAGATGTAGGGGCATTGAACCCTGGAACTACAACAACAACTGCATCAATCATAGATTGCCAATAATGGCTTCTGGCACAATAGAAAGGGATGTCAGAATAGTACCAAAAGTTAGCAATGGCCTTTCTTGCTTTCTTATGGACATTCTTTTTCCAACCTATGCCATCCAAGCTAGGTTGGGCACCTGGTTGTGTACGGGGAGCAAAAAAAGTGTGTAGATTTCGTCCTCCACTACTCAAATTTGTAGGAATAGGAGGAGGTGCCATTTGGAATTGACCTTGAACCATGTTAGGATTTGGAATTTGAAAACTTGGGCTAGGCATTGCAGATTCAACTAAAGGATGTGATAAGGGGGTATTAGATGATATATGTCCACCTGGAATATTTTCCATCTCCACATTTACCCTTGCTTTCTTCATTTTCATCTCATTCATGCAATCAATGGCCAAGTTGGCATGATGTCTAACATCTTCAGGTACACCTTTGCAAGGGTCAATGCCATGCCCATCAATCTTAGCAATGTGGAATTTGAATCTAAAAATGCCACCACTACAATGCTCTCTGCAAAATTTACAAACCAATTTAGTTGACCCTGGAACCTTCTCAAAGTAGGCCCAAGCAAAGTCCTTCTCCCTTGGCATTTTCACACAGTTTCACAGTCACTGTTGCTAGCAGCTACAAGTGCTAAGTTCAACTGCTCAAGCTGCTTTGTTTGATGTCCCTGTTAGTGCCACTGCAACACTGCTTAGTGCTTATTATTTCACTGTAGGTAACAGCCCAGGCCTGGGGCTACTGCTCATTGCAAAATTACAAATAAATAACATAAAAATATATAAAAAGTAATTTGTAAAACAATCTAAATAACACACTAATACTTGAAAATGCAAAAGAAGCAAAATAGTGAAGTTGTAAAGTGTAAACACAGTTGAACTTGACACTGACAAAACAACATTAAAGGCTACATCACACAAAATAAAAGCTAAAACGCAGCGAGATATAAAGTTTTAAGTTTAATAGTGAATTTAAAGGCCCTTAGGGTTACCTCTATCAATGATAGTGTCCACGTCCTCAACATATCGAAGCTATCCCTCTGTGCTGCATTAGTCGGCAACCAATTAGCAAATGCCAAAAATAAAAAATAAAAAACAAAAATCGATTTCTTTTTCTTTAGTGTCGGCAGCTGAGTTACCTGTTAGACTTTATCTCGTCATAAAATCGATTTTATCCCTTAGTCGTGACTATTGAGACTCGAGTCTATCCGATGCTCTGAGTTTGTTCGTGCTTGTCGCCCTGGCCCTGAATCCTTTACGAGTCACAACCTATGTCATAGGGTTCGACGAATTTCCTCCATGAAATTCGAAATTCACCGAACTTTATCAAAATTTTGGAATTCGTTTAAGTTCAACGAATCTCAATGTCGAATTTCAATTCGAACCGAATCGAATCACGTCAAACCTCGTCGAACTCAAACCTAAACGAATTTCATGCGAACTGGAAAACAAATTTGAAGGCGAACTCAACGAATTTGAAGGAGAATTTGTTGAATTTGAAGGCGAATTTAGGGTTTTTAATATACTTATAACTTTTTTAACCTCCCTACTTTGTTGCTTTCCTATTTTCCTAGATCTTGTGTTGTATTGTCCCATTTGCTCCCGGTTTTTCTCTCGCGTTTTCTCCCGTGTACTCCCATGCTCGTTGCAGCTTGCCACACCAATACCCGTTAATTGTGTCCCAAGTCCCGAGTTGCAGACTGTCCAGGCTTTGAGCTTGAGGCTGAGCGGCTTGATCCTGAAGCTACCGCTACACCACAGTCCAATGTCATGTCCCCAATTTTGGCTAATTCAATAACCATGGGTAAAAATGGGACAAAATAACCTCTAGGTAAATAATTTTACTTCATCATGTATGCATAGGATTAAATTTAGCCTAAGTCCAGTGGAGGAATTATTTTTATTAATTTTAATTAATTTTTGTAATTAAATTCCTAAATAATGGAGCAAGTGGGCCAAGAGGGCACCCTCATGATGATAAGGTTTCCCGAAATGGAACTGGAGGCCATAAAATAGAAAGGAATGAAAAGCAGGAAGGTGTAAGAAGTTGCCTGGAACAAAAAATTAGAAATATCCATAAAAAGCTAAGGAGGGGCATAGTTTCTAAAAGGGAGCTCAGTTTACAAAGAAGGAAACATCTTGAGACAAAGGGGGGCGTAGTTTCTAAAAAGGGAGTTTAGTTACAAAAGCAGGAAACATCTTGAAACAAAGGGGGTGTAGTTTCTAAAGGAAAGGAAATCTTGTAAGGCAAAAGCAAGGCAAGTATGTCCACTCATGGGTGGCCCATGTGGAAGGGTTCTCAGATGTCACCAAGCTATTCAACTTGCTCAGCATGTCGCCCTAAATTCTATAAAAGAATCCAATCAAATCATATTCACATCTTTTTTAACATTTTGTAATTGAATGTGTGAGCTATAGCTCCTCTTGTTGAGTGATGTGCCTCAACCTTGCTTTGGGTGATGCTCCCCTTGGCCATTTTTGTTCTAGTCTCTCCTCTACTCTGTATGGCAGGCATTGAAGACTAATTTGCAGCCATTGCAGACTGATATGCAGCCATTAAATATTAATCTCAAGTTGGGGTCAAACTGCTTCAGAAGAGTTTAAGAGTTTTGAAGAAGGAACCACTCCGGCAACAACCTTCTATCTTCTTCTCTTCTCTCTAATTCTCTGTTGGATATCAATCAATGATGATTTAAATTCTGCCATGATGGAGAAGGATTACAGAACTGTTCATTGGATTTATTACAGTTCCACTCATGCTGCTCAAGACCTACCATATTTATGTATTGCAGCCTCCATCCAAAGGAGCTTTCCTTGATGTAATTGGTACATGTTTCATGCTGGAGGTTGCTAGGACCCTTAGGGCCATTTTGATGCTACTTAAATTTCTGTAAGATGATGGTTATTTCCTGATAAACCATCCTTTATATTATTCATAGATCTGCATTTAAAAACTCTGCAAGTAATTAAGCCATTTTCATACCTATGCTCATTAGACTACAATTTCTGACTAGTTTTGCCATAACTTGCATAAAATGAATTATATGAATCCAAATGAAGTGTCGTAAGTTTATGTAGTTCAATAACATCCCCAAGAACCTCATCCAACCTGTAGATCGGATATTTGGGAGGGTATTATAATGTTTGAGGCAGTTTGAATCTTGAGTAGTTGAACAATCCAACTAGCTAGTTTTAATGTTTTACCTATAAAATGTATTATATGAACTCAAATCCAATTCTGCAAATTGCAGTGGTTTATTAGGACGTAAATGAACCATAGCCCAACTCCAAACCCAAATTAGAGAAGTCCATATAGTTCTTTGGAAAGGAAATGGAAAATCCAGCCTACTGTTCCAAACTACAGTAAAAGCTCCCAAATTCTAAACCATTTGATCATCTGTTATTTCTTGCTACCCCAAGACCATCATGGGACCAAATCTATATACAATCACACTTACCTGCACCCTAATCTAGTTTGTATATGCGGATGTACCCAGAAGCTTTGTGGTAGACTTTGGAGGAGTCTATGCTTGAAACATAAATGGTCTCTATGCTTTGTACAAAGGATCCACAAACCTTTTCCCTCTGTCTAACTTGCTGCTGCACACTTTCCCATATAAAAACCAAAACCCAAAGTTATCCCTATCATCATTGAGTTGGGAGTCAGTATCCAGAGTTATCACCTTGCAGATTATAAAATTGTTAAAATTTACTAATGAAAATTCTGCTTAAAATTTGTGTTTTGAGTTGAGATTCTAGCCTATTCTTGGCTGGTATCTTATATCCAGGCACACTGTCCAGTGTCCACAAGTCACGACTCTGCAGACCAGAGTTCATAGACTCCACACCACTCTAATTCAGGATTTCAGCAGTCGCGGCCCATATCCCCAACACTCTCAGACTACCATACAACCGTGTCACACATCAATCGTGAAGGGTTCAATGACACTCATAGTGTCGAAGTCGAGTCTGATGCTAGCTGCCCGATGGAGTTAGTAGTTACCTCATGTTAAAGCCTTGGTATGGTCGTGACGCCGTCTACGGTATAGGTCAACCGTCACGGTAAAATGTTATCCTTTGAACTGTTTCAATTTTCAAACTTTCAACCACTATAGATTGGGGTCTCGACACTCCTTGAAATGACATTTGACCTTGTATGCATGTAATAGATTTTCTTGCTGCCGCATGCCTTTATGAGAGCAAGGGAATTCTTCAAAACTCCTCAAAAATTGTAAATGCATTAGGCATGCAATAATTTTTAAAGAGGCGGGTTATAGAGAGCCGAGGCACAACCGCACAAGAGTCAGGACGCAATCATGCAACACAGTTTTAACACTATAGAGGGACGAGTCATTGAGGTTTAGCCAATCAGTTTGTCAGGTAAGTTGTAACATTGTAACCCTCTTTCAGTTTAAAGTTTAAAGTTAAACAGAGTTACAAAACTCTTAAGCAATGGCTGTTGTTTCAAAATTTGTTGCATACAAACAAACTTGAGACAACAATCTTACAAGTTACAACCTAACTAATTTTTCAAAATGAAAAACAAATTCTAAAATATGGTTTAGAAAAAAACAAATGCAGAAACATCATATATGGCACCTCAAAAATCAATAGTGGAAGGATGGAAGTATATGGAGAAACTTGAAGGGTCTCGAAAGCATTTGAAATGCAAATTATGTGGCCATCAATTTTGTGGGTCCTTAACAAGAGTGACAGACCACCTACTTTCTTCTAGTAATGGTAAAGGAGGTGGTGTTGAAGGTTGCAAAAGAGTGTCTGCAGAATTGAGGCAGACACTTGAAAGTGATTATGACATAATTAAAAGGACCAAGGAGATGAATGACAACAAAACAAGACGAATTCAAATAGAGATTGAAATGGCTTACAACCCCATTCCCTCATTATCTCCAACTCCAAGCAGGGCTGCAAGTTCATCTCAAGTTCAACAAGCAAAATCAAGTGGGACAACCACTTTAAATTCTCTTTGGAAGCCTGTACAAAAGTAAGAGGTGGATGATGTTGTGGCTGACATGTTCTTTGCAGCTGATGTCCCATTTAATGTGGCCGGAAACCCTTACTTTGTTAATGCACGCAAAAACATTTGAGAATTTGGAAAAGGATATGTACCTCCTAGTTCAAAGATGATAAGGACCACTCTTTTGAAGAGGTCAAAAGAAAGGGTGACAAACAGATTGACCAATATCAAAGAATCTTGGAAAAAACAGGTTGCACAATTTTATCTGATGGTTGGTCTGAGATGTGTCATAGACCCCTAATCAATGTGTTGGTTTCATGCCCCAAAGGGATATTATTTCTGAAGGTAGTTGATGCATCAGGGCACAAGAAAACTGTTGAATACATTTTCAAGATCTTGGAAGAAGCCATTCTTGAAGTTGGTGAAGACAATGTGGTCCAAGTAGTAACTGATAATGTCTCAAATTGTGTGGGATCCGGAAAGCTAATAATGGATAAGTGCAAAACAATTTATTGGACCCCTGTGCTGCTCGTTGCATTGACTTGTTGCTACATGAGTTAGCAAAGTTTCCATGGATTAATGAGGCAATTCAGAAGGGGAAACAAATTTCTCATTACATATTTAAGCATCACCTCACATTGAGCTTGTATAGGAAGCACATATCTAGAGAGCTATTGAGGCCCTCTGATACAAGATTTGCCACATATTACATTTCCCTCAAAACAGTGGTTGAGGAAATTACAAGTATTAGAGGTGTTGTCTGTAATGCTGAGTGGGAAAACTCTCGGATTTCAAAAGATTCTAAAGGGAAGGGGTTGGAGCAAATCATTTTGGGCAATGATTTTTGGCAAAATGCCATGAAGGTTTTGAAAATATGTGAACCTATTGTTGACATGCTTCACATGGTCAATAGTGACACCCCTTCTATGGGGTTTGTTTATGAAGGCATGGATTGTTGCAAGGAAGCTATAGCAAAATCCTTCAACAATGTGGAAAGTGAGTACATGGACATATGGAAACTAATAGATGAGAGATGGAAGATGTTGCATAGCCCTTTGCATGCAACAACTTGTTATTGGGACCCTAGATTATTTGGGATAGAAATAAATGATGATATAGAAGTCATGAGTGGCTTATATGCAGGTATTGAGCGGTTGACTACAAATACAGATGAATCCAGGAGGCTTAGAGAGCAACTTCGGGAATACAAGTCAGAAGAGGGGATGTTTGGAACTGTTTGTGCCATAGAGGATAGGAACAACATTCCTCCAGGCACTTGGTGGACTTACTATGGAGCAGAGTCACCTCAATTGCAACATTTTGTAGTTTGTATTTTGAGACAAGGATCAAGTTGCTCTCCTTGTGAAAGGAACTGGAGTAGTTTTAACCATATCCAATCGAAGAAAAGAAACAAATTATTATCTACACGATTGGAAAGCCTTGCTTATGTTAGCAGTAATTTGAAATTGGCCTTAAACAATGTGGCCAAAGATTCATCTAGTTCCACTCACCCATGGTTTCAGCCTACTCCAAGTGCAGAAGAAAATGATCTTAGCATTGATCGTGACACTGATAGCAACAATGAGCCTACTGTTGATGATGACAGAATTTTGGTTAGTGATGCATCTAATGATCACATCTCTAGTGCCTTTACTGCCCCATGTGCTCTTGATGATTTAGACCTTTATGATGTTACAAGTAGGCCTCAAGAATAGGAATTTTGATCATGTTTGAATTTTTTTGAAACAATTTCAAAGGATTATGAGTATTTGACATTATGGACAGCCTTTTAAATTTGAATTTTGAAGACTATATTCTATATGGACAGCCTATATTTTGAAGAGTATATTTTTTATTCTTGAAGATCATGGACAGCCTTGTAAATTTTGAATTTTGAAGTCTAGTTTGTAGTTCATTTTGTAATTTACAGCTGCACTATATGTTGAAAATCAAATCATGTTTATTAGTTTACTGTTTATCAAATTTATCATGTTTTGTAATTATCATTTTGTATAGTTTACTAGCATGTTTTTTTATCATGTTATAAATTATAATTTATAGCTATTTAAATTATGATAATGTTGTAAACTTGTAAATTTTAATTTTTAACAGCTGGTTAGTGGTTACTTATTAGTATGATAAAATTTGCTAAATAGATGCATTTATAATTTATTGACGAAAATCTGCCAGCATATATTTTTCTAAGAGCTGCAACTTGTACACATGCATATATAATGTTAAATCTGCTATTATTTTGGTTTTTCTGCTTTCACATTATTTAAAGTTTTATGTTATATTTCATTATTTTAAGTGTACATGCAATGATGCATGATGCAACATTGAGCATAATGACAAAATCATATATTTTTTCTTGATTGGTTAGTTATTTTATTTATTGTATATTTTATTTTAATTATGAAAATTCATATATTGTCGAACCTAATGCTGAACCTCATCTCGAACTTAAAAAAAAAAATCGAATTCAAACAGAATTTCAAGGTCGCCGAACTCGAACTCGAATTCGAACCCGAACCATGTGACATAGGTCACAACTCACTACTGACATGTAAACACTCAACCAAACCCGTCGTTGGTTCACTGCCCGTCCGTCCTCACTGTGCCGAAAGATGGAAACAACCCGAAAGTTGGAAAGCAAGGGCTCTCAAATACCTTTTAAAGGCGGGTTCCTTCACAATTAGGGTAAATCATCTCTAAAACACATCAATCCGAGTTTAATTCTACGATTTATTCTGAGTGAGCTGATTAAAACCGGGAAACTTGAGTTTGACTCGGGATGAGCCGAATCGGCTCGTTTAGGGTCTAATCCAATCCAAAATCGTCAAATCACGAGTTTGAATCATGATTCCTGTAACATTGGTATGTACTACCCGTAAATGAAAGGAAGACATTGGTCCACACACATTTGAATGTATCGGATCAAGAATCTCTCTTGATATCTACTCATTGATTTGGAAAACAGTGTTTGCATGTTTGTCAAATGTGCATCCCTTGCACACTCCAATATTCTTGATCTTGAAATCTAGCAATCCCTACTCCATATCCTTCAAGACAAGAAATAATCCATAGTGCACGTGACCAAAGTGTGTTTTCCATAGCTCACACAACTTGTCATTATCATGCACTACAACATCATGCTTCATCGAATCAAGGAGCAACACATAAAAGCCTCCTCACACTCTTTTGTCCAAAACTCAACCATGCTCTTTATTGGGATCTATCATAATATCTTGCTAATCATCAAACTTATCCACACACTTCAAATCTAGCAAGGCTGAAACAAAAAGAAGGCTCTTTATCAACCAAGGATATATAAAACATCATGCAACTCTAGAACATCACCAAATCACATTTGAGAGACAAAGCCCACTCTAGTCCCCACACATGTGGCATCATCACCCAACTCCACTTGGATGCCGATATCTTGTTCTTGAAATTTGCAAAATGTCTTCTTGAAATTGATATGTCTTGATGCTCCGTTGTCCACATACCAACCAATCCCTGAAATGGTATTGATGGAAAGGCATGAAACCAATGAGAAAGTGGTTTCAAACTTGGATGCTAACTCATCCACTCCAATGGAAGCTTCTGCACTCCTTGCAGATTGTCTACTCTGCTTGCATGTTGCTTTTTTCTTCTCAAGGCACTTCCTCGCATAGTGTCCCATCTTGTGACTTTCAAAGAATTTTGCATGACTAAAATCTTTCTTCCCATGATTCAAAGAACACGACTCTTCCTTTTTAACCTTATGACCCCACCTAAGTCCCCCTTTCTTTCCACCTTTCTTTAGCTCCCTGATGAGGGCAAGGTTTTTGACTTCCTCCACTTTGGTTGCATCTATCTCTCACTTCGTCTCTTCTTGGACAATACCGTCCCAAAGCTTTTCAAAGGAATGAATCTTCTCACAAGCACAAACAACCTGCACAAAGGCTTCCTAGGGTGTAGAGAGACCATTTAGTGCAATAGGTACTAACTCCTCATATCCCATCATCATCCCGATCTCAAAGAGATGATCTTTAAGCTCAATGATCTTCATCATATAGCCCGCCTTTGTTGCGTCGCTCATGCATGTACTAGTGAGCTTGTTCTTCCAAGAAATACTGGCAATGATACTAACCAAGTTGTTGGGTATTAGTGGGAACTATAGCCTCCCTTCGACAATATTCCATAGATCATTCTCCTTCATCAACATCTGACGTCTGCACTTCCAAGGAGTTAAGATGGAAGCTCTTTCCAGCTGGTCACACTCTCTAAAAAGGGGCATCCTGAAGTCAGCCATTCTTGCCACCCCTTAAACACATTTGAAGCAAATAAACCAGCCAGAAAACAAATCAGCAACCTCTCACAGGTTCAGGTTGCCTTTCATAGGCATAAATTGACACTCCAATCATTGGAGCTTCTTGGGCATCTTACCCACTGACCCCTCACAGGACCTTGTGCCTATCTCAGGCACAGATCACTCCAATCTCTGGAGGTTACTAGGAATCATGTTCGCTGAATTCCTCTGATAGCAGCTCCCTCTCACAGGAAGCAAACTTCTCCATACATTGGACAGATGATTTCAGAAGCACGATGTTGATACTAGGTTAATTACAATGACAGCTTCCTACGACACAGGCTGCACACACAAGCGCTATAGCGAAACCTCACATTAACCAACCTATCTAATGCACCCTCCTCCTCCTTTTATAGACTAAGGGAAGGAGGGGCTTACAAAAGGGCCACTTAATAGCCTCAAGGAATGCACCATCATGGGAGGGTAACTCCCATGACTGATGAGCCATCAAGGAATAATATGCCCCTTTCATAAGTGTAACCTCCAGCAATGAATGCACCACCTAGAGAAGGTGTAACTCCAGCAGTAAATGTGCCCTCATAAAGTGAGTAATTCCCAGTATTAATGAGCCTCTCTGTTGGGTGTAACTCCTCAATATGAATGCACCTCCCTAGCTGAAGTAAATGTGCCACACACTTGTGTAACTCCTCAAGGATGAATATGCCTTACCAAACATAGCTGTAGGTGCCTTCATAAACAACTTACCTACATGAGAATCTCTTCCCACTGGTGTGCCATCTTTCCAGCAATGGTCAAGCAATCTCTGCTCAAAAACCTGCTCATCACTCTACACAGCAGAATGGAGAACAACTCAGAGCAACCAGGTAAAACTAACAACAATCATGTCAGTCCAACTAGCAGTGCAATAATATTTGCATCTCCCCATACAAGCCCATTTAGTACTTCCACATTGGAAAGCTCCCAAAGGCTTCCAAAGAACGAGTGAAAGCTCCCAAAGGCTTCCAAGGAACGAGTGATCATGCACCACAGTGAGCAAAAAGCTAGAAAACAAAGCCCCATATGGAACTCGTAAATGAGGATATTCAACTTCTGTTTTGACAAGATATCAACTTCAAGTTAAAGACAACAATGTATTCATCTTCCAAACTGGATATACGACAAAAATATGATTACATGTACTGTAGTAATTCTTCTTTCTAGTTTGTGCACTGGTGAAAAAGGATTTAGAATAAAGTTTGGTGCTGCTTTAATACTTCAAAAGGTTTTAAGTTTAAGAGCCTACTGAATGTCGTAGCTAATTCTTAGTTGCATCTGGTGAAATACATCGGACCTCTCTTAAAGTCCTCCCCTGCAATTTCAATGTTTTCATATATTGACAAATGATAAGTATGAAAGTGATCTTTTGATGGAAATGTTTTCCTTCAATATTAGCTCACAATATTGCAGGATTGCTATGCAGTATGCTTTATTCAGCAACAAAAATTGTAGACATACAACCATACCTAAATCTTTATCATTAGGCATGGTGAAATACCAACCAATAAATTTCTACCCAAAATAACTGCCAATGGAACGAACTGAGAATTATGGAGTTATCCAAGTTATCCAATTAATGGCCAATATTTGGCACTTTTCCAATGCACACTTAATGTCAATTATCATACTACATCATTCCAAATCCCAAGTCATTGAGAATTTCATGAGCATTTCTTCTGTACATCTTAATCATGTTTTGGATGAAGAGAAGTAGAGAGGTTGCAGTCCTTGCAATCCTTGTTCTCTGGTAAATTAGAATCTGTCATGAGATTGACCCGAAATGTACGCTTGCTTTCTTCATTTGCATTAGTATGCACAAGTGCTTCTAACAGAAGTATTTCCCACTCATGGGATCCCGGGAATGTAAACCACTTATTCTCTGTTGCACAAAAAAATAAAAATATAATAACATCCAAGAGACAGTTCACAAATGAAAATAAACTTGCCATGGAATGCAATTAAAAAAAGAAATATAACAACAAAGAAATGCATGGTATTTAAATCAGGTAATTATTATATTGCTGATTTGTTCAAAAGTAATTATCCTACCCTTCTGGAAACTGCATGCAAGACTCCCTTCCAATACATCTAAAAATATGCATCTCAAAAGACTAACCACTATATGGACACAAAAAAATTAGTTTTGTTTTGAAATCATATTTAGCCTTGCATATACTATGTAAATATACATTTGGGGTCTAAAATATAAGTGTTTTATAACCCTGTCTGCAGTTGCATGGTTTTCACATATTTTCCTCAGTGAACCCCAAATCAACCTGATACTAAGTAAAAGCATACCGTAAATATTTGCAAACGAAATTTCTTCTACAATAAGCACACCCATCACACAAAACATATAAAAGCTAGATACAATGTGCGAAAGTTAACATGAGAACGGCAAAATCAAGTGCCTTGCTTCAGTTGTTATGTGACAAAACTCCAACTAGAAACGTGTTTTACCCTGACAGAATAAACAACAAAAATTGGACAGGTAAACATACACGAATATCAATAAAGCAACAGCACCATTTCAAGAGTTAAATTGAATATGAATTCAATTGTAAAGAACCTTGAGTAACATCCATGTTAACTTAGATTATCTTTAAAATAATACAAAAAATTATAAAATGTTTTTAAATACTGAACAAACTAACTAATATAGTCAAATTAATCAGAAAATTCTCACTAACAATAGAGTTATGAAAGCAGTTATTTTGCCCTACCCGGGCCAATTACAATAAGAAAACAAATTGCCCAGTCTGTGATAGGTGCATATATCGCACTGAGCAATGTCTCCAACAAAGTAACAATTCTGCCCATCAGTGTAGTACCGGGAACAGGTTCCCACCCCTCGGGGATGTTGCATCCCGAGCGTTCCCCCATTCCACATGGGCATGTGTTTGGCAGGGTGCATCATTTGGCACATAGGGGACATCTTCTATGTACCCGGGACAATTTCCCATAGACAGGGATGTCTTGGGGACATCCTTTGATGGTTTCAACACCAATATGTTCAGAGATGAGTTCTTTGCAGGGTTCAATAGCAATGCAAATAGCTACAAGCAAACGTTAATCATTCAGCTAAAACTCCACAAAACATGACCTGTTAACACAGAAGCTCACTGTGATGATTGAGATCAAGATCAAGAAAACTCTAAAGCTAAGTTGAATGGAACCATATGCAGATACAATAGGTATTTTGAGAAAAAAGGATACAATATGGGCAGGAAATGGCATCTCTCTCTCTCTCTCTCTCTCTCTCTATATATATATATATATAGTGTGTGGAAATTTGGCATTGCTATCACACAACTTGTAGTTGCCCCTAAAAGATGATCCTATCAAGGATGGTAAAGGAGCTAGGCAACTAAAGAGGTGACCTAAGAGGGCATCAATCCCCAAATAGATAGGTTGACACGTCAACCGAGGCACTCTTCACTTTATGCTATCAAAGCCCTCGATAGTAAAGGGGGAGACCCTGATCTACTCCCGATAGGAGAGACCTAATCCAATCACCAAATCAGACTAAATAATAGAATACGTAAGGTGATGGATGTAAGACCCTAGATCTAAGGAATTGAGTCATTGTAGAGGCTTAGAAGAGATGAGATATTGGTTTAAGATGTTTTAATTACAATGACTCATAAGCTAAGAAACCAGACACGTCCCTCTAGGGCCAAGTGTCCCGTGGGCCACGTTTGGGCGCGGACATGACTACCCCACGTGGGGGACACGACTTTTTTCGTGTCCTGATTTCGGAACACTCATGTCCTGCCTCTGCACATCGTGTCCCGATTCTAGGACACATGAACGCTAAAATAAACTTTGAAATTATTGTTCAAGCTTTTGTAATTTGTGATGGTCCTATATTTTATTGATGCTAAAAGGTTTCTCATAAGTTCCACCTCATTTTTTATCTCCTTAAGCCTTCCTAAAACACACACTAACATGATAGCAGCCACAAAGTCTAACATTTAACTTCCATAGCCTCGAGAGTTCATCAGTTCCATAAAACACTATTGTCTTCTTCACTACTGAGTGCAAAACTTGCATTGCTTGGCCAATTTATATTGGTAACTGTGAAATAAAACATTATGATAGTCCATACCATTCTTAATGGTTTTAACTTTTAGGAGTTTATTCATCTTTTGAATGAAAAAATAATCTCCCAAATTCATATGGGAATTGAAAAATAAAGCTTCAAGGCAATCTATTAGTCTATTTGGCATTTGCCAGTGCCCAGTGGCATTCCGACATCTATGTAATACATTTTGATTTTGATGACTTAATGAGAAATATGGATCCGACATGCATCTATGTGTCTCATTGTGATTTGTGAATGACAAATGTGTAATCATTAATGTGTTTTGATTCTAATTTCTATTGAATATTTGTAAATGTTATAGTTTCTAAATTTTTTTGGATCTATATGTCTATATTTTTAAATTTTAATATATTTAAAAATATATATATATATATATATATATATATATATATATAAAACATGTCCTTCGTGTCCTGATTCCGGGGGTCACCGTGTCCCATGGGGACACTCGTATTTTGGGGACACTCGTGTCTCGTGTCCTCGTGTCAGGTGACTTAGCTCATAAATTAAAAGTGGATCTAGGATATAAGTGCTAGGGTAAATGAACAAATCGAACTGCCTTGGGAAACGTGAATTAAGTCCTCGATAAATGGTCCAAGGTGATAGATATGGTTAAATTAGGGCTTTCTAGCACAACTTGGTGATAGATTTGACAGTGTCTTAGCTCACAAGCAAGAAAGGTAACCCAAACAATTCATAAAAGAGGCAAAATCAAGGAGGGCGCAAGGGTTAGAGACCAGTGCCTAGGGACTTGGGCAAGATGGAATCCCTTAGGGGTGACGCCCTAGGAGACCCACTTAGGGCAAGGCCTAAAGATAAAAACCCAAAAATCTTTCGCCAAGATTCCAAATTAATTGAGCTAGAGAATTTTTAGAAGTTTTAGCAATTAGGGTTTCAGCAGTAAATTCAAATGGCCAATGGTTTAGAATTTTAAAACAAAAGATTATGAGTAGATCTTACCCAGAAAATCTTGTAGATTCCTTGCAAATGATGATCTATCCCTTCTCGATCAATTTGAGACGATTTGATGGTGTATCCAAGTGAAATCGATTTACCCAAGGATGGTAGTGCGCCCCTCTCTCCTGCACAAGCAAACTACCGAAGTGAGATTTGATGCTCAGGAAAAATAGACTATAAATGCATAAGAAATATCAAAGAGCATATCAAAGATCAAAGATGTTATTGAAAACCCCCTAATACATAACGACTTCAAGAGAAACGAGTCGAGGAACCCTGCAAAAACGTCCAAGTGAAGTTGCCCTCCTGCAGTTAAACACTATCTCCACAAAAATATTTCGGATCCAAAAACAATATCTCAAATGCTAAGAGAAATAGACTTTCCAATCAAGTACAAGAACATCTCAAAAAGAAGATCCAAGAATTTTTGCAAAAATCTCTTTATCATGAATATTCCAAGAGCCAAAGTCCCTTTACAAATGAGGGGTCCTCTCTCTTAAATAGAATCGAGAGAGACCAAAACCCTAACCACTTTTTGAATGAGTGGTTGGGATCAAAAGATAATACAATGAGATCAACAGCTAATAGATGCCGAATAAAATATACATGGATCACTCAAAAGGAGGGGGACGTGTTCCCTTAATGACTCCCTAGGAGTACGTATGACATAACATATGACTAGGAACAATAGCATAACATCATGTTGGGGTGGCTAGGAGGTAATAACATCTTCACTAGAGCAACTCCCATATACATCAAATATAAAATACATCATAGTGACTAAAGTTACTAGGACGTGTGTCCCCAATAACTCAATATGACGCCCTCATGGATGACTGGGAGGAAGTGTGGACCCCACTGAAGATGAAGACTGTGCCGGGAGGTGTAGAATGCATCAACAATAAGTCTCGGATCAATCCCACGTCATTTCCTTGCCTCACTAAGCCAAATCGATTTCCTTTGTTAGCCATTTTCCATTTTTTAACTACCGGAACATCACCTGGAAAAGATAAAAGTGTATGTAACTCACTGCCAAGTGCTCCGGGTACCCATCTGACTGCACCAATTTGTCTGGGGATATGGGAATATGGTAAAAACAAGTGGATACACCCCATATCTCCTTTGTAGCGCCCTAGGAGAAAGAAGATGATCTCTACAAGTGTTGTACAGGCCGTTTTTATATGGAAATCTGCTACAAAGTGATGAACTGACCACAACATCAACTGTATGTGCCCGGAACTGAAAACTGAGTGTCCCAATGGACTCAGAAGGTCCAAACTAGTAAGAATGTGTACTCATACACCATGTAACCATCAAGATAATCATCTGTAAGCTCATCCATGCCCAGATAAATAAAAAAATAATGGTCTGTAACTGCTGATAATAATAAAAATCTCACAAACCATCATATAAAACCATTGTCTGATGCATGAAACCATCTAATGGGCACCAAAGGACCATGAATAATCAATCTCGAACAACATAGGCCCAACTTATCCCGAAAACTGTTGTTGACTTGGTCAAACTGGGTTGACCAGGTCAAAACTGATCAAAATAATGGCCCAGGCTGAAAACAACTAATGTTACAAGTACAAATGGATAAGATATGCTCCCTTAATTATATTGATAGCAAGACTAAAGCATAAAGTGGCATTTAATTGGCAATTATACATATAAATCATCAAAATAAGTCTAGATCAAAGTAATCAGTTACTTAAAAGAAGAACCTCAAGTGTATACTCATTTATGGATGTGGTCATTTTGCTAGAGAGGGGTGAAGGTGATATAAACAAGGCTAGGTTAGAGGGTATGACTTAACAACTTCAACACTGTGACCTCTCAGATAAAGGAATAAGGGAAAACCACCTACACATATGCTGGATAGAGAAACACAAGGGGGATGGCGGTGTCTCACAAATGGGTAGAGTGATGGGACTACTTCCAATAGACTCTAGAGTCTAGACAAGTGACATTTGTAGCAATTCAATTCATTGTCAACTTTATACACTTTGGGATTTAACATTGACTTTAACTTTATAAAGATTTTCACTAGCCAACCTCCAAGAGCAGGTGCCCTGAATAGCCTTGCGAGCCTCAGATAATGACTCGGTATGACCTCCATTGCCTGCCACCACCCATAGGTGCGATGGAGTGATCACCCCGTTGTCCTATAGAGGTAAACGGCCTTACATCATACAAAGGATGAGTGCTCGTCCCTTGGCCACTGACTAGCTATTATAGATATTTGGCATAGTGTTTAGCAACACTGTTTTTTCTGACTGAGCATCCTTTTAGATATAACATTTAAGTTCCGATGATTTAGTGTTTAGCAACACTTTTGTTAGGCATACATGGTTTCGAGGACTAACGGAGAACAATCACTATGACTAGAATCACACACTCCGGAGCCGAGACACAAGGTAAACATGGAATCTATCCAACATAGAGGTGTAGGTGGGGGAAGTCCTCGATATCACTAGCTAAAGTGTAAGTCAGGATGAAATCAAAATGGATGATAACAGATGGATGGGGAAAATGACAGATGATGCCATGACTAGCAAACCATATAGGGGAAATGACCAGTTCCATACTACTATGAGGGCATGACCAACGAGTATACACAAGAATCTCTAATTCAAAGTAACTGAATCACCTCTACTCTAAACAGTCAATAAGAACCACACAAGATATTGCCAAAGCATGACCACCCTATACCCAGTCAAGCTACCAAGATAAGTAAAAGAGCACGATGCAAATATCCAATGCACAAACCATATACCTGTTGGGTCATATACCTGCATCTAAACTCTGTAACACTGAAACACTGTTGCTATATATATTATAAACCATGGGCACTGTCATCATATCTGCTGTGTATGGAAGAGAATGGCTAACTCAGTCATCAAATCTGGGGTCACGAGGCTCAGTCCTGACATGAGACTGAATAAATGTATGCTCCGGGTCCGCTAAAGATAGGAGTGATCATCAATGAACTGCTCATCAACTACTGATCTCAGTGTTATCAACTGATTTGTACAATAGTTGAAACCTTATTGAGCCGCCAGTGTTGGAACACATCAGTGTTCACTTCCAGAGTATCTGTGTTTCATTATATTTGGGTCTAGCCAGTTTTGGCTAGCCAGTTTTGTTTTTGAGTCGACATGACCATGGCCCCATGGGGGTTTGTATCAGTGTGCTAGTAGGGTCTGAGTGGCTCGGTCTCCCATGACTGGATTAAACAACTAAGGTATTCCAGGGAGTTTTTTCACCGTCAGATTATACTTTGCTTCAGGCGAAATATAATCTCTTGGTTTTTCTCCCGCTTCCTCCAAAGCTGGAATGCCCGATTTTGGAAATTTGGCCATGGGGGGTTATTAGGGTCCAACTATAATGTATAAACCTACTAGACACTATTAGAATAGGTTTTGGTCATGTCCTAGGTCTCTAGGACCCCCAGAAAAAATTTCGAAAAATTTTTACCGGACGCGTCGAAATTGGGGTTTTTAATTATTTAATTATTTTTAATTTTTAATTAAATTTCTCTATAGTTTAAATAGAGAAATTTGAGTCTGTAATATGTCAGTCATCCGGGGTCCGTTTTCAGTGTTTGATGGCTCGTTTCATAAGCCAAAAATCACACATGACCCATGGAGCAGCTAAACCCAACTTTCGGATGTCAATTCCGCCCCGTAATTAGTATTTTCTCTGAAAAGTCATTTACAGGAAATTATTAATTAAAATAATAAAATTGATTATTTTGGAGATAATCCAAATCTCTCCAAAATTAATCAATTTGATTAAAATAAAGGGCTAAATGACATGGCAATGAGCATTTAGGAAGATTCCAATCAACTCCAAGCCCATCCAGTCACCAGCAAAGAGTCTCCTCAAGCTAATTCGCCCTCTTTCATGAGAAATTCGATTTTGTGATGTGGCATTGATTGAGTGGGTTGTTGGATGGCATTAAAAGCCAATGGTGGGCGCCTCCTTCAATCTAGCAAATCAATCCGAGCTTAGCTCTCTTCATAACTCGAATTAGCACCCACCTTTCCCCACGTGTCTCCCTCACAGCCCACTCGCTTTTGCATTTCCCTCACGTCACCCTTCTTTAGCTCACGTGGATTCTAGTTATGGTTCTTCTATTGGTCAAACTCCCACGCAGGCACTATTTGATTGGCTCCTCTACAAAGTCGAGTCCATACCTACTAGTCTCCACACGCCATCCATCATCCAACTCGCGTTCATCCTCAAACTCGAGTCCATACCTACCAAGATTCACGTCTTTCCCTTGATTGGAGCTCGTTTTTTGTTGGTAAAATCGTGATTAGTTTGGCTCCCATGCAATTACGATTTAGCAACTACCTTTTTGCCACTTGCCATCCCGTGAACTAGCATGCAACCTACCACAACCCACTCGTATCTCCACATGGCTCACGCCTTTGCTACGCTGGCTCACGTGAATCCTTACCCTAGCTCGCACTTCCTTGTTGTGGCATGCCCATTCGCTGGTTCCTACCTCCCAAAGTCGAGTCCTTGCCACCTCATGCCCTTTCACCAACCAACTAACTCGACTTTGATTGCTAATCACCTCTCCAAGCCACCTCTTGATTGGAATTCGACCTTCTCCATTGCCAAATTCGAATTAGGGTTTAGGTGTGTAGTTTTAGTATAAAGAGAGGCCCATTTGGGTTGTTATCTCATGGAGACTTTGATGCAAGATTACTCTGCAAAAATTTGTAATATGCTTTGGCTTAATATTTTCAATAAAGATTTCGACTTTGGAGGTCCATGAGCTTTCAATCTTTTGTGTGAATTCTTCTCTTGTTGAGGTGACATCTTCTCTAAACCCATCTCTTGATTATGCATGGTATTTGATCAATGGTTAGCTTGTGAGGACTATTTTTAGTACAATAGAGTAACCATTCATAATTTAAGTTGGTTATTTATGCATAGTTTATCAAGATCTAAATGGACATGAGTAGTTGGTTATACAAATTGTTGATTTAATCTTGATATTTCTAGCATTCTAGCATTGTTGATCTCACTTGTTGGTTGAGTGTTTGGGTTTGTGATTTAGGTGTTGCCTAAAGTGAAGAGGGGTAAGAGCTCGGTTGCATCAAACCCTTGTTCATCTTCAAGTTTTGGCCTAATACTTTGTGGTTGCAGGATCTACAAATCTCAAGATCTTTTCATCTTAAGAAGGCTAGGAAGAGCTCTTCTCAGGTTTCTCATCAATCAAAATTTCTATTTTCAAAACCTTGTTACTATAGGCTTTCTCTTCAAGCCTTGTCTTTTGCTCCTTGATCTCCTTTTCCCATTTGCATGCTAAGCCTATTCCTCCTTGCCCTAGTTTCATTCTATCTCTTCTAGCCCCATTCTCTTGCTCTCGTCCCCTCTCCTCCCCCTTTCGTTTTGGTCCTCTTGCTTTCTTGTCCACCCTAGGAAAGTCATCCTTTAGCTCCTCTCGTCCACCCTTTTTATCCTCCCTCTTCGCTTTCGTTTTGCCCTACTTTGATCTCCCTTTGCCTCTCCACCTTTGCCTTTAGGTTTGCCCTTTCTCCCTCTTCTCGTCCACCTCCAAAGTGCCCTAAAAATCACACAAAAAAGCAAAAACGAATTGGATAAGTTAGTGTTTGTTAGAGTAGTTCAATTTGATTTGATAAATCTTAAATTATTGCATCTAGTAGATCATTGGCATACATTGAAAAGATAGTTCTAAAAAATCATACTAGATCTCATTCTAGCATTTGTTAAGTTTGCATCTAGTTTCCCTTTTTAAAGATAGAAAAAATTTTATAAAATTTTCCAAAAAATTTTTAGTCTTAGATCTCATTTCTAGCATTTTTAGGAGCAATTTTGTTCGCTGGTCCGTTCTGCCATAGTTAACATTTTATGACAAATTTTCATGCATTTTCCATCTTAGAGTTAAAATCTTAAATATAGACTCAAATAGTTTCAATTTCGATTTATTTTTTACTAATGATTAATGGGTGCCTTGTTTAGATGTTCTTGAACTCGTGTAGGCCATTTGAGAGAGAAGTACTTGATAAGATCTTGAAACAAGAGGATCGAAGCAAAACAAAGTGAAGAAGCCATAAGAATGACCAAATTTTGATACACTTATCCTTTGTAATAACAAGTAGAATCTATATCTTCTTCAATATTTTTCCAAGTATCATCATTCTCGAAAGACCTTTCAAGGATTTTCCCTTGAGGCACTTGTACTTATCAAATAAAATTTTTTAAGTGGAGGAGGCCTCCACTTTTTGGGTCTTCTTCCCCATTTGGGGAAGGGTGTTGGGTCTTGTGGTTGTTTTTAGCTTAGATTTACATTTTTATGTTCTTAGTTTAAATTTTGCTTAAATAAGTTTATCTTGATTATATCTCATATTTTACTTACCCCCATGCTTTCCCGAGTAGGGTCTTGAACCTGAAAGAGATTCTTGGGTAGCTTAGTTTAATTTTTATCATTATATTGTTTCTCTTCCAATCCTTGACCAGAGAATAGCTAACTTTGGGATCGTATCCCAAAGGCCACATAGTTTTGTGGTAGCTTCTTGCTCCCCCATCAACTTCTTGTGGACATCCAGCTAGCTGGAAGGTTTCCAGGATTGGTGGTTTCTAGCGGTTGATCCTGTTTCGGGGATCAATCCCACCTAGTAGATTAGAATTTGTATGGTAGAACACTAGTTTTAGTTTTATCTCATATTATTTGGCAAAGTAGTTATTGTTAAAAGCATTAATTATATCTTTCAAGTTATCAAGTGGTTTCATCTTTCTCAAGTTATTTTACTGCTTTTCACAACACAACTGCTCTTGTTTGCTTAAAATAAACCAAAGTCTCTTGAACTTGGCCAAATCCAAGTCAAGAGCACCCTCTATCGGAGGGCATTTTTAGTCTTGCATCATCCCCTGCATTAGGCATTGTTAATTTAGCAAGTCTCTTGAACTGTGGTCATAAGACCGAGTCAAGAGCGCTCTCTGTCGGAGAGTTGAACAAGGTTCTTTTAATAAATAAAATTTTCCACTCACACTCCCCTAATTAATTTATCTTGGTTTGTCCTACACCCGTATGCTCTGCCAACCGGAAACGGTTGGGCTAGTACTCAGAAAGGTGAAAGACTTGATAATAACGATCGATAAATTTAATTAAAATTTTTCCCACAACCTCAACCAAGGCAAAATACTGTTCTTCCCGCGAGGGGTGGCGCCGGATTCCCACTGTCAGACTCAGGGGCGGTTCAAACATTGGACACCAATCCTTATCGAATCTGGGTGCTTCCGACATGTCATTCAGGGTTGCCAGTATCTTTCTTGGGTAGGGTTCCACCATCTCTTGATACCTTTGGTCTTAGCCCTAATAATCAAGACAACTAAAATTTTCAATTTACCAAGATAAGCTGCACAACGTTCTCACAAACTTTCCATTTCAAGCACTTGTGTCAAGTTTACAATCACTTTTATTTTCTGACTCCATAAGGCACTGGTCCTTCATATTGTATTTTGCTTGCTTAAATATCAACATTGGAGTATCTGCTTATATTTTTGTGAAGTGATCTGCTTATTGTCCAAGTGTATCTTTCATCTTGTGTTTGCAACGTGGATTGCGTTATCTTGTCTTATTTTTAACTTTTATAATTGTCTCTCATTCAAAAACTCCTAAAAAAAACACCCATCCGCATCACAACACCTAAAACACATAAATACACAAAGAGCCTTAGTAAAACTCTTTTTTTAGGGTCTACCCCCCTTGGCTTCGTTAGGAGTTTGCCTAAACGGAGGAGCTGGGATTCAGGTGACAGTACCTGGCTCATTGCTTGCCCCCAAGGCCACACCTCTCTCACTTGTAGTGAAGAGACAGCTTTCGAAAGATTTCCGCTGCTGGTGTGCATATTGGCGGACAACACTCAGTATATATCGTAATAAAGGACAAAAATATGCTCAAACTGATCTGAAAACATGGTAGCCCCGGTTCTATGGATGTGATAACAGGCCTTAGCTAGACTTGTATTAGAGTTCTGCAGTAAGATATACAACAGCATGTCTTAGCCTTTTCTAAAACTAGAATACTGTTAGTTCATAATGATTGCTGGATTCGTCTGATTTCAAGTTTCAACCATAATTAGAGCACACTTAGCTGTAACCAAATCCAAGAGTTACAGACATTCTGCAGAAATATACTAGCAAGGTTGAAAACCTGGTAGTATCATTCACTCTTTAGTAACAGGTTATCAAAACATGAGATTAGCTCATGAATTTATGCAGTTTCCCATCATGAATGCCATATAGCTGGTCTGAAGAATATTATTTAGTGAAACTAGGTTGAAAATGACTGGCAAATTGTTGGAAACAATGGGCAGACTGAATGATTTTATATGAGATTCAAAAACAGATGGTCATCCTAGCCGGATCCTGGATGTATCTAGATTCAATATGAGGATCTGCAGATCCAGAGGCCTACCCAGATGGATCCAGTAACTTAGCTTCAATGATAAATTAGATATGGTTTAATTTGTCCATAAATTTTATATTTTGCATACTTAAGTAGTCTCCCATAAGAATGAAGCCACAAAACTCCATAAAAAAACAGCATATACCTTAATCTTATTAAGAAAAAGATTTTATTTTCTGTGAATTGGGTGGCTCATCTGTTGATGCCATTGACCATGGATAGGATCTCCACAGATACACATCACTTGCAAATACACAAGCCCTGTGAATTGGCTAGACTTGGAATAACAAACAAAAAACTCTCTTTAGCAGTAGATTTGATATTGATTCCTTTGGATATGCACACAAGATGGAAAAGCACAATTTTAAGTCCAAAAAGATATCGATCAATCCACTTCACCAGTTGTCAAATTTCGTATTGCATGATGCACGAATTGGCCTCTAAAACAAGGGTATTGTTTGGCAAGCCTTTTTCTACTTTGGGGCTGCCTTGATTAAAAGAGATAAATTTATAATTTATCACTGATAAAATAATAAAAACAATAATGAAAAGCGAAGGATGCACAATGCAAGATGATTTCATTATAGAATGAAGGTAATATATACACCGTTTTGACAAAAGGACGATAACTTTCACAATTTACGGGACCCTTTAATAACATAACTAACTTTTCACCTTTATTAATTTAACTTAACCCAAGTTACTTTAACTATTACTTTTTACTTAGGCCTACAACTTTATTTATTTACTTTATTATATTCTAACACTACCCCTTATGGACCAACTTCTTAACTGCTACGGTGCTACCCCGAGCTTATCCTGAAAAGTTGGAACCTAATCCTTGGTGTCTTACTAGTCACGTGAGAAGAAGACCATGATGTCATTGAGAAGTCCAAGAGACCACTTGGGAAGTTGAACCCAAGGGTCATTCTCATGTATATATTGTACATTTGTTAATGGGAAAACTGAAAATTGCGCTTTGACGCCTATCTTTTGTCTTTGTTTAGCTTCATCTTGGATTTGTGCTAGCCAATTGGATTATCTGCCTTGAGGGGTATCTAATAGTGGTATTAGAGCTCATTATGAGCCCTTGGCCTGTGGAATAACTCCTACCTACCATATTCTCTTGTGCGCTCCTCTTGGCCTGCACCATTCAGCTCTCTGCTCACTAGTCTATGTTAGTTTTTACTTGTTTAGCATATAACAATAAACAATCTATCATTGAAAGAAATACAAGCACAACAAGAACACAATGAACACAATATTTCTCTCGGGGAAACCACAAGGGAGAAAACCCCAGCAAAATCTTCCTCAATATAGAAACCACAAAGTACAAAAGTAAACCCCAAGACAAAATCATAGCCTGGAGCATGATACAAGTAACGAAGAATCCCTCATGACTGACATAGATATTGATTATGATAAATGGACATTTATAGAGAGCCCCATCTATGCCATGTCTAAAGAGTCGCTTGATGACTTTATTGAAAAATCCATCTATGAGGTGTTCAGAGAAGGAGGCAAGGAATTTGAGGCCCTGGAATTTTTGCACATGGAAGAAGAGCGTGCTATTTGTTCATATGAGCAGTCAGAACCCTGCATGAGTATCAGAAATGAGGACTTGGAGAAACAATGCGGTGAAGAGCAAGATTGGGTAAAATTGATTAAAGATACATCTCAGCCATTGTCTTCACATTCACATGCTCCTTATGATTTGGAGCAGTTTGAGGCTTGTGCTTATACAAGAAGTTATCATCAGAAGAGCCCGTCAGATCAACATGGTGAAGCGGTTAACCTGCATCACCATTCAAAAAAATTTATTAGTCCTATCCAGTCATGGATAAAAGAAGCCTGCAGGAGGACTTGCCAGTTTGGGAATCAGCTCAATAACATTTTCTCTTATGATCTCCCATCCATCCCTCCCATCCAGAAATCTCACGCAGGTTTGCAATTTTTTAATAAATTTTCCTTGCTTTGGAAGGTAACCAAACGCAAGGTCAGAAGGCTTACAATTGATGAAATTTTAAAATGGTTACATTGGATTTTCCATTTTACTTAGCAATTTTAATTATATTATGCTTAGAGTAGGAAAAATAAGCTCCTCAAAGTGAGCCTTTGCTTTCTGCATTTCATTTTCAGTATTTTCCTTTATGTACTTAGAAGTTGTTTTTATTAGTTTTATTCTTTCAAATAAAACACAGCTTGTGGTTCATTGGCTTTTTTATATAAAACTTGTGCTACTGAAGGTTTTTTGTTAAGCTGAGATGTTTTTACAGGTTATATAAAACCAGAGATTCTGGTGTTCTTGTATTCTCTCCTTACCTGAAGGCCAGATCGAGCACACGTCCCACAAGTGGAGCCGAATGTTACCAACTATTTTGTACAATAGGTGAACTTCTATTGAGCTGCCAATTTTTGAACATGACACATGTTCACCTTCAGAGTTCAAAGGTTCAGAGTTCATTTTTCAGGGCAATTTTGCCCCAATTGTAATAAAAGTCATGTTCACAACCCCTTGGGGGGATTGTAAAAAGTTGGTCTAAACTGGGTCTTTTTATAAAAGACTCGGTTATCCTTAGGTTTTGTTGCCGCCTGGTTCCACACCTGGGGAAAAAGCAGCAGAAGTCTTCAAGATGCTGGTGTGGCCTTGGGGGCAAGTCAGAGTCAAGTGCTGTCACTTGGGACTCGACTCCTCCGTCTAGGCTTTCCTAGCGAAGCCAAGGGGGGTGGACCCTAAGAATGAAAACAAAACTAAGGCGTCTAATCTAGGAGTTAGAAAAATATTTTTTATAACCAAGACAAAGCAGCATATACTTTTGTAAAGCAAAGCAATCATTTATCAATACATCATTTGCTCTCATTCATTATCATTATCATTCATTTGCATCATAATAGCATGAAATAACATTAATATAGACCAGTGCCTTGTAATGGAGTCAAATAAATGCATGAGCAGAAAAGTAAATGTAGTGCGAATGTTCTTGGTGTATTTTAAGATTAATGTGAAAGTGATCTTTTTATTATGGCAGGTGGGTTCCCAATATATGCAAGGTACGGGGGAACATGTTCGGAATTTTGATGCGTGGCTTCCCTCTCAGGCTTGGGTTGAATCGGAGTCTCAAGGAGGTGTTCAGATGATGTACCAACGAGGGCAAACCTAACGGTTTCCAAGAGGTCACTACTCAGTTTTGTCCCAAGCCTTCTGAGAAATTTCCCCACGACAACAAAATGTTCGTGATGTACCGGATTTTCACATAAAGGGTTTTTTATTTGGGGCGGTGTTAGCTCCTATTACTAGTCATCTCCCCCTTTCTGATGTGTACCAACTGGATTAGACTGAGCTGCAAGTCGGCCACAGAGCATACGGGAGAAGACCTTGGTATTTTAAAAAAAAAAATTATGAACCAAAATTTTATCTTTTTTAAACCCCAGGAGTCTCTTTTCAGGCACGTACTCGGGCAAGCCCTTGTACAGAAACCCTACTTCGGGAAAGCAAGGGGGGCATTTTGAGTTTGTAAAAAAAAAAAAATGATAAAACTACGTTTTGAGTGAACTTGTGGCCCGCCAGTGGAACGGACCAACAAGGTTGATTTTAATCCTAGTTTGATTTTATTTGTTGCAGAAAAAGAAATCTAAACTAAAAAATTGCAAACCACGAAATTAGAGTCGACACAGTTTTCCCCCCTGGGGAGATGGGGTGTGGGCGCTTGGTTTAGCCCACTTGCTCTCGTTTGATGCTTTAGTTACAATATGATAGAAATGCCCCAGTCTTAAATCGACTTAGTGGCTTACAAAAAAGAAGAGAAAAAGTGTCCGGTTCAGGAAATTTTCGAACTAGATGCTCCGAATGGCCTGGATCCTCGAAAATTGGCCAGCAATTCTCTCTACCTGCTCTTTAAATGCTGCAAACCAGCAAGCAATAGATCAGTAAAGATGCCCAAAAACACTTTAAGAGTGTCTTTGGAACACCTCCTAAACAACCCAGAAAATACTAAGTGTAAAAACTAGTTAAAATGACGGAATTTAACCAAGTAAAACAAGCATTTGGGCCTTGTTACTTGGGATCTTTGCAAGCTTTTAAGGGCTGCAAATTATCAACTCTTTAAATCAGCCAAATGAACTTTCAAATCAGATCTAACACTACTCCTCAAAACTTTTAAAGATTTGACAATTTTTTACAAGTTGAGAAAAGTAAAATGCTAGATAAATGAAAAGATCTAATCTATTAAAGATGAACACTTTGTAAATGGAATAGATCAGACATTTAGAGTAATAAATCAGAATGTAAAGTTCAGATTGCAAACCACTATTACTCTTTCAAAAAGTAACCAGTAACCAAGGTGAAAGTATGAAGTAGAAGAGAAGGAGATATGGAGAGTTTTTATCAATTTATCAATTTTTTCCTTGAAGAAGCCTAGGAGCCTTCTTGGTGGAGAACTGAGGGGCTACGTCTGCAAAAAGATGTTAGAAAAGTAAAGGAAACAAGCAAGATCCTCCACTCATCCACTTGAAATAACCTGCAAATCACATCAACTTGAAACCAAATGATCAAATCTAGAAATATACATATGAGAAATCAAAAGGAAATGTTCATAAACAAATGACACATTTAAATCAGATCTCTACACTTGCATAAATAAAAGACTAAATAATAAACAAATTATCTAATCCTCCTTATAAATCAATACTGATCCTTCCCAAAGTTAGATTTAGATGCAAAAGAAAACAAGTAGCTCAAATACATGTTACCTCAATGAAAACCATGACATTCACCCACTCATCAAAAGCACTACACCAAGCTTGACCTCCAAAGTCTCTTTATTCATTAAGCAAAATGACAAGTACAAAATCGAATTACAAATGCTAGCTCTAACTCCCAAACTCCAACTAGAGAAAATGGAGTGGGCATCCATGCTTAAATAGCCAAAGATGGAGAGAAATGAGTGGAATGAGTGGCATAACTCGTGGAGAAAATGGGGCTGCCCACTCCCATGTAATGGGCTGCCAAAATCAGCCCCAAATCAGTTAAAAATCAGCCATGTGACAGCCCATAAACATAGCTGCAAATTCCATGATTGAAGGGGCCCAATTTTGGGAAATATGCCCCCCTCAAATAGGGAAGTAATCCCACTAATATAGCTGCCCGGAATCTTTCCAAAATCAGCTCTTACAACTCCTAAAACATAGCTGAAAAAAATCAGTCCATAAATCACTCCCAAAATTTAATATTTTTATGAGTCATTTTTTCACCTTTTTTATTTTTTCATGACTTTTTTGGGTTTTTTAGCCATAGGTAAAAATTTAAGCACCCAAACATTAGGAAAAGTGGGTTTAGGGGTTAAGGGGGTGCTCTGAGTTAGAAAACGAGCACCCCTAAGGCAGAAAAAACCTCCAGACGCCACTTCAAGGCCAATTAATTTTATTTTTTAATTGAACCATTAAAAAAAATGGTTCAATTTATGGAAAAAATAAACTTCGCCGAAAATTAAAAAACAACCTAGGGGGACTTGGCACATGTCCATATGACTCAAAAATAACGCCTAGCATGTTCATATACATTGACCCATAGACTTTAACAACCCCCTAAGGCCCGTCAGCCTCCCCAGGCATTCCAGCTTTGGAGGAGCAGGAGAAAAACCCAAAAATTATGTTATGCACTAATGCAAGACATAATAACTAGGTGAAAAAACTCCTTGGAATACCTGACTTAGCCAAAAAGTCCTAGGGAACCAAGTCTTTTACAAAACACCATGCTAGTACGTTTTATTACAAACCCCGCAGGGCCATGGACATGTGGAAAAAAGGTTAAAACGGGGGCCCTTTAAAAGGCCAGCTGGATATCAAATCATCGAAAAAAGAACATTGAAATGTTCAACTTTGCCCGCTCGCTTGATAGTCCATCTAAGTACAACTTAGCTGGCAACAGGTTTAACTATCAGGGTGATACTCTAGAGTGTTTTTTCCTTAGGAATTATGCATTGCACTTCAGTCGTGTATAATTCCTGAGTTTTTTACTCACTCCTCCAAAGCTAGAGTATTTACCATGGTGGTCAAAACCTAAGGTGGTTGTTAGAGTCTTGTGTCTAGGATTTTTTCATGTTGACCATCTATATTGAGTCGTATGGACATGCACTAGGCCCCCTAGGAGTTTCGTTTCATTTCGAAGAAAATAATTTTTTCTGTAAATTAGACCATTTTTTTAATGGTTTAATTGAAAAAATTCAAAATGTGATAAAAACCTCATCTGGAGGCAGATTTTGGTGTGGGGAGGCTCATTTTGACGCTCAAAGCGTCCTCTTTACCCTAGTGCCCTCTTTCTTCAGGTTCTGGGCGGTTACATTGCCTCTGGGAGCAGTTTTGGCTAAGGATGCGACAAACTGGCATTTAATTGCTAAAAAAAGACAAAATGCACATGAGGAAAAAAATAAATAAAAATAAAAAATGATAGAAAAATACTTTGGAAAGGGGTGGCATTATAGTTTAAAAGGGAGGTCGAGTACATCTCAATGATAAAGCATCATTTTTTATGGTTATAAAAATCAAAAGTTTGAATATTTTAATTGAGGTGTGTGCCATCCTACGCTCACGTGGGCATTCCACGCATGCACACTCACGAATTGAGAAGGGCTACCATGTTTAAATATAAAGCACATGCTAGAATTAAAACTTAGGATAGCGAATAGTAGGGTCAAGTTATGAAAGGCGTGGTCCTCTTCACGTGGGCAGAATCGGACTCACAAGTTGGGCGAGAGAAGGTTCCCTTTCGGTGGGCGAGTATTCCCTCACGTGGGTGTTGTTTCCAAGAGATAGGTGAAGGTGGCTTATGTGGAGGCCTTGTCACCCAATCTCAACAACCAAGCTCAGTTAAACTCCAATTCGCATCAGATCAAGGCTTGGCTCTCTTTAGTTGGTGAATGCGCCCTCGCAAAACCCTACCTCTTCTCCTTCAATTCGCATGAGCCCTCTCTTGCTCTTGGTAATCTATTTAAACAATGTCCTTGCTCCATCTTAGGGTGGAAGAAAATTGCAAGGAACCTCTACAAAATTCTTGTGTAATGTTTGTTGCCTTTTGTGCAACTATTTGAATAAAGAAAGGCTTTGGAGGCTTATGAGGTGTGATCCATGGATGCATGTGCTTGGTGGATGAGGTGATATAATTTCAATTCTTTCATGCTTTGTTGATCTGAATGATAATTAGTCTATGCTTTAGAGGGCTTTTATAAACACATAAGAGTAGATATTTGTAGTCTCAAGTTATCTACTTACTTCCTTACTTCTAGAGATCCGAAAGAGCATTGTCATATTCAATTGTATTTCATGCCTTTTCTGATTTCAATTGGTAGGAAGTACAAGATCTAATATATGTGTTGCAAGTGTATTGGATGTTGTTTGCAAATCACCCTTCCAAGTAAAAGGTTGAGCTAGGTTGCATCTCCTTTTCTTGGAACCGAGTACAAGTTTCTTCAATCACTCACCAACTGAAGTCAATAGTGTTTTCAAGTAGATTCAAGATCCAACAGGGTTCTCTTTCTTCTTCATCCTTTAAACTCTTAAAATTCAACCTTTTTCCCTTTAATTTGGTGACATAAGTAAAGCATTTGAATTTCAAACTCATTATCTCTCTTTAGCTTTCGCTCTCCACTTGGAAACCTTCTCCTTCCAAGCTCCTTTCGCTTGCCTTGTTTTTCAAGCCTCCTTCCTTCTCTTTACTGTTGGCTGCCTTCTCTTTTGCTGCTGCCCTCCTCCTTCTTTGTTGCTGCCCTCTTTCTGTTGGCTGCCTTCTTTGTTTGATGTTGTCATCTCTTTATTTGTTGCTTCCCTCTTTCTATTGTTGCTGCCTTCTTTTTGGGCAGCCTTCTATCTCCTTTCTCCTCAACCCTTTCGCTCTTCCATGCCTTGCCTTTTCTCTCATTGCTTTCACCCTTGTTCTTCTTGCTTTCCTAGCCTCCTTTTTCTTACTCCTTTTGCTTGTTCTCTTTCTCTTTTCCCTTTCTATTCTCTCGTCTTGCTTTTCCCTTCTTTGATCTTTTTTCATTTTGTTTATAGTTTAGTTTTATTCTATTTTCATACTTAGTTTAATTTTCAAACTTTCAAGTACTTAGATCTTAGTTTACTTGCATGCTATCTTAGTTTTAGATCTTAATTCTATTTTTTATTTACTAATCCATTAACAAGTTTGTGTTTGGAGCTCTTACCTTCAGGGATACAAGAAGTTCAAATCAAAAGAGCCCAAAGGCTAAAGCAAGCTAAACCAAAAGAGCACCCCTTGAAAAGCACACAAACTCCTTCTTCCCTTCTTCTTCATCCCCTTTCTAATCCGTGCTTTCCAGTGGAGAAAAACACAAATACATTGTACAAAATTAATAAAAGAGCAAGTGGAATAAAGGCTCTCACACCCCACTTCCCCCATTTGGGGGAAGCTGGTATCGTCCCTTGTCCTTTTTTGCATTGTCTTTGCTTTATACCTGCAAGTAGATTAGTTTTCAATTGTTAGAGTAGGTCCACTTTTGAATATTTTGCTAGATCTTAACCGATAGCTTAGTTTGATTTATTGTTCAAGTATTTACTTCATATAAACTGTTAAAAGGTACATAAAGTCTCTTGAATCTCACTGAAAAGTGGATCAAGAGCACTCTCTATCGGAGAGGTTTACTTGTTTTCTTAGATTAGATTTCTTGTTTTATTATAAACTCCTAATAAAAGGAACCAAAATCTCTTGAATCTCACCGAAAGGTGGATCAAGAGTGCTCTTTGTCAGAGAGTGTCTTGTTTTGTGTTTCAGTTTATTTCATTTCAAGCATTTTATCTTTTTATAAGTCTCTTGAATCTCGCCATAAGGCAGATCAAGAGCGCTCTCTATCGGAGAGTTTTCTGTGGTTCTTGTTCACAACTCACTTAATAAAATTGGAACAAATATTTACTACACTGCGTATGCGCTACCCACTTGTGGGATACTCAGAAATAGTGTAGATTGATTAATTCCTCACATTTAAACTCCACTTCAACCATAATAAAACACTCTCCCATACATACCAACGAAAATCCGGCGTTGATCGCTAATAGTCAAAAGTGGGCAAATTCTGCCTAAGGACACGGGAACCACTGGAACGAGACCTTAAGGGCATAGTTAGGCTACATCCTTGTTGGTGTAGTGTTGAACACCGCTCTAGAGACTCCGGCTAGCCCACATGTCCTTGTACAGAGCCACTTAGACTATTATCCGGACATATCTCTTGTACAGCAAGATATATCTTGGAGATCCCCTTCCCATTAATAATCAACTTCACCCCTAAAATTTACAATAAAATTTACCAAGAGCATTTGCAAAACATTCTCGAGCACACCCTGTTAATTTTTTAGTGCAGCTGCTAGACCCATTCTCAGAGAGAATGGTACCCTAGTCAATTAACTAGGGTTCCTGGTCAAGTTAAACAGGTAGAGTAAAGTGTAAGACCCTAGAAGGTACCCTAGGGCCCCCAGCTGTCTCCTGGGGTTTTTGGTCGAGAACCAAGCAGGTTGATGCCATGGCAAAGTCCCTAGCATGTGGCTAGGGGCCCTATTTGTCTCTAGGGTATTCTGGTCCAGAACCAGACGATTTCTTGGTCACGATGACCAAGCAGATCCTGTAGGTTGAGATAGAGACTTCCTAGGTCCTGCAGATGGTTGATCAACATTCAGCCTAGGACTGAATGCTCAGCCTAGGACTGAATGCTCAGCTTGAGGCTGAGGACCATTCTCTGGGAGAATGGAGATCCTGGTCATGGACCAGATGGTTGATCAACATGTCCCAATCTAGGACTGAGGTTCAGGCTTGAGCTGAAAGCCATTCATTGAGAATGGAAGATATTGTTGTCCCCTCTCCTAATCGGTTATTACTAGGTTGCTTCTCAAGGGACTGGCCACTCCTTGACGATGTCCCTAGTATCTAACTCTTAGGAGCAGTATTAAGGACAAAAGGATTGTACCATCCGTTTGGATCTTCTCCCTTATACAGTGATGAAAATATATATAAACTATGTATCCTGAGAGATAGAAAAGTCTTTGGTCTTTATTGGTCCTATTTAATTGCCTGTCCACTTTGATCTTGTGGTTGTTGACTCATGGTCCTATTCTTACTTGATCCTAGCACTCACACTTGTGTGCACCTTTGATTATGATGACTCCTACTTTATGGAGCATTTTTACCTATGGGTTTATTAAAGACCTTTGGACCATGTATTATTATACTTACCTTATGTTTTGTTAAAAGGCACTTGACCCACTTATGTTTTTGGTCCACTTACTTTATATTGGACCTTTGGACTTTCACTTTATGACAAATTCATTAAATATTATTAATAAATTTTTTATTATTTTATTAATAAAGACTTTATTGATTTTATTAATAAAGCTTTTTTTTGGACCATTTAACCTTATTCTAAATTTTTCCTTTTTTTTATTATCTTACCTTGGACCATTGGTACGTTATCTTTCTGACCTTTTAACTTATTCTTTTTTTTTTTTTTTTTTTACTTTATTTTTATTTTTTTTAATCCTAAGTTTTTATGATTTACTTTGTTCTTTTTTCCCTAAGTTTTCTAAGTCTAAAAGCTATATATAAACTTAAACTTATACTCTAAATTATCTCACGGTGAGCCCATCCTTCACGTGTTTTACTTCTCGGCGGATTATCTTGTTTTAGGTCTGCTTCTCTGCGTTTTGCACGAGCTTGCACATGTTTCTCTTTCTGCTCCACGCTACTCTCATCACGTGTCTGTTGCAGCTGTTGTTTATCCCTTCACGGGTTCATCCATCAGCAATAGATCTCACAGGTTTGATCTCTCTATTGTTCCACGTGTTGATTTTTGTTTGTTTGCTGTACGGGTTTGATCTCTCTGCTGTTCCACGTGTTGATTTTTTGTTTGGGCCAGGAGCAAGAGTTTGCTGCTTACTCTCTCACCGGCCAGCTCTTTCACAGGCTGATTCGAGGCCCCACTCCTCTCACGGCTTCATCATCCACGGTTTCTTTCCTCCACAGCTGTCTCACGGTTTGCCTCACCCCTTCACGACCTGCTTCACGGGTTATCCATTCTCAGCTTGTCTTTCATCCTCTTGCAACCTGTCTCACATGATTGATCTCTGCTCAGGTTTATCTCTGCATAATTTATTCTATTTTATTCAGGACTGATTGATCTTTGCTCACACCCAGAGCAACCCACCTTACCTCTGCAATTTACTTCAGCTGTGATTACAACCTTGACTTATCTCTGTGTGAGTTCTTATGTGTGGGAAATTATTTACGTGCTTGACTTTCAAAGTCTGCTGCACCTATGTGTTTCTTTTATCCCTGTCATTTGCTTATTGATTGAAGAACTCGAGATCTGTTTGTTTTTACCTGAACCTTTTCTCTCTCTCTCTAGGTACGTATATGGTTTAACCAGTTTGACTTGTCCTTTCAGTGACAAGATCAAACTCAGAAATATCTGAGTATAAGGCCGATCCAAATAATGGTTATAATTCTTTAATGCTACTTCTCATGTACATGACATTTGAAATTTAGTTTACTATTCATGTCAGTTGAAATTTATTTTATATATTGTGCATTTGATGATTCTTGAGGACCAACTCTAATGCAGTGACCAAATGGAGCATTAAGTTGAAAGAGATGAAAATTATGTTATTTCTGTTTTAATTTAGTTTAGATTTAATTAAGCATTACTTTTGCTTACATGTTCTTGTATCAAGTTTTTTTTATGCGATAAAACGTACATAACCTGTAATTTTAACACTACATAACCTGTAATTTTAACACACCCAAGACATGTTTCAAGCATCCCAAGCACTACATTGACTCCATTTGGCACTGGTCACTCAATTCGGTATTTTATTTGCTTATTATCTATCTAGAGTATTGCTTTGTCTACTTTAAGTATATCATGTTGTGGATGCTTTGCTTATAAGTTATCAGTGGTTGTGCATCTTCTAAATCTTATTTTGCAAATACATGCTTGGATTTTAATTTGTTATTGTAAATCACCAAAAAACTCCTAAAAAACACCCATCCTCATCATACATCCAAAAAACACTTTAAAACACAAGAGCCTTAATAACTCTTTGTAGGGTCTACCCCCCTTGGCTTCGTTAGGAGTTTGCCTAAACGGAGGAGTCGGGATCAGGTGACAGCACCTGACTCTTTGCTTGCCCCCAAGGCCACACTTTTCCCCCTTGGGAAACAGCTTTCGAAAGATTTCTGCTACTAGTGTGCACATCGATGGGCAACAAATATAAAATTTGAATTTTAAATACATATTGATTAAAAAATTATGGTTAGGATTCTGAATATCCGATTCCAAATTTTGGGATGAGTATCGCACCCACATTGGATTCTTCAGCTGATTTCGATCGCACCCACAATAATAAAAGCATTGGGGCAAAATGTACAACAAGAAATAAAAGCAAATGAAGAGTTCTTATGGGCAAAGGTTTTGCAAGTTTCTTGAGTGGTTTTTAGGATATCTAGCTTGAAGGAGGTGTGGATCTAGTTTGACTCCATTCCACTTCTAACATTTTTAAGACATAGTCCCTCGGCATCCCACTACGAAGTCTTAGAGCAAATCTTCGGCGGCAACAAACTCTTTTCTCCTTCTCATTCTCTTCTTAAAAATCAACTTCTCCCTTGGTTACTTTACCTTGTTTATGTAGATATATTTTGTTTAAAGTTAAATCTCTCTTTAGATCTCTGCAAGTGTTTTAAAGCTTAGATCTCAACGTTCTTTGACGGTTTTATTTATTTAAGTAGATCTAGCTTAGGAAAGCTCCATTTTCGCAAGCATTTTTTAAATAGATCTCAAGCTTGTATTTAGAAGTACTTTCCTTTGATTATTAAAGTTTAAATCAAGCATTTTAGTGCACATCATATTGGCTTCCCAAAAGCAAGACAAAATCCCAAGGAAAGCTTGCTTTCCTTGGTCATTTTTTTTGCATTTTTTATGATAGAAATAACTTAGAAAAAAATTTAGGATTTTTGGGGATTGTTCAAACTTTCAAAGACACTCTTAAAATATTTTTGAGCATCTTTGGTATTTGGTCGCTCGCTGAATTTTGCAGGTTTGACGAAAAAGAGAGGGAAAATTTGGCCAAATTTCAAGATTTTGGGCCATTTAAAGCTTAACGGAGCTCCCTTTCTTTCTTCTTGTCATTTTTCTAGCAAATTGTAATCCTTTGGATCCTATTTCAAAAGGACCAAAGTGCATTTCTCTTTCTAAGATTGTAATAAGGCTTAATAAAGATTTTGAGTAGGCTCCTAAGATCCCACTCCCCATCCCCCCATGGGGGATCCGCGTCGGTGTTCTTTTTTTATGATTCTTGCTTTCTAAGTTTTACTTTAATTTTATTTGGCTAAAATTAACACAGAATAAATAAAAATTGAACATCTGAAGTGTCCGATCCAAATATCGGCCTTCAGACTCACTCAGGACATAGGAACATCTAACACACTTTTGTAGGCTGTATACTTTATAGTTTAAATCAATTTATCTTTTCTTTGTTAAGTTTTTCTTGCAAAAGTGACGAATAGTAACCCAACACGCTCTACTGAAGTACTGAAAGGGAAAAGATACTCGTGGTGTAGTAATTAGTTCATTTTCCATTTTCAGTCTTTACTTTATTCAAAGTAACGAACCCAACTGTGTATACCCGAAGTATGCTCTCGCCATCACAAAAAGAACTTGTCTAAGTACGTGGTGGATGATTAGAAAAGAGTTTCTCAGCCTTTAGTAATTAGTCTCACATTTTGCAAATAACCTTCCCGATAGACGAATATCCAACATCTCCATTTTACTTCTGTGTGGACAAATTTCACAGAGAAAGCAGGAACAACTAGATAGTGACCACGAGGCCCCGTCAAACTACACCCTCGTTTGGTGTAGTGTTGGACATGTTAAAATTTTGAAATTTGATAGCAGTAATAGACTGTGAATAAAAATGCAGAAATAGCTATCAGTAATTACACATCCACAAAAATTGAACACAATAATTTTTCATGGGGAAACCTTTTAAGGACAAAAACCCCAAAGCAATTTAATAATTTATCTCCAAAATGAGATGACTGAGTTTTTACAATAATAGGCTAAAACAAGCCTTCACAACAAATAGGAATTTGTTTCACTAATCAAGAAGAACCCTGTACAATGCCAGCTGGCCCTAATCTGCCACTGAATAACTGTAACTGATGCTAGATGCCTGGAGCAACTTCAATCTTGCATAGTCAACCTGTACATGCCTGTAGATGTCACTATTCACTGATGTATACCCTGCTAAGAGTGTCGTGAACTACTGTTGGGCTGTAGTGACTTGTGGAGGCCCTTTCTGGGGCTGCTGTAACCTGAGACAGACCCTGTACAAATTAGGGTGCACAGGAAAAATGCCCTAGCACGGCTTAGGTATACACAGCAGAAAATTCAAGTAGAAATCGGATGGCAGCAGAAAAACCCTAGCTGAGATAGGGTATTTTAAACCAGCAAAAAAGAGTCTGAACAAAAATTGGAGTTGACTTCTTCTAGAGGTAAGAACCAGCAGTAAATAGATAACCCAGCGAATAAGGAAGTCACCCACGAGCTGAGCAGAGGAGACACTTAAAAAATTGATGATCATAATGAGAGATTCTTCCTCCTTATTTATAGAGAGTCGAATGGCAAATAATTCATGTAATGGGGCCGACCTGTCTTTATATAAATTAATTTTATTTATTTATTTTTCTCTTCCAATAAAGAGCCGACCTATGGCTTTACATATATATTTTTATTTCCTTTCTTGGCTCTTCAAATGAGGCCAACCCATGAACATATGAACATATGTTTTATTATTTTCTTTTCTTCAATTGATGGATTCATGAACCAAGCCAAGCTAAGCTTGGGTTTCATTTATCTTCAACAAGTCATCTAGGTGTTCTTCAAGGTCTTCAAGTCCACTCCAAGTACATCATCATAAGGAGATAAATTAATTGCTTTACTTCACCCTCCTGTTGCCACCAAGATCAAGTGCTAGGTATTTCAACAAGGGTTGATCAGTTCCTTGAGAAGGTCCCATAGCCCATAGATCAAGGGGGGGAGTACACCACTTGCCTAAACCCGGTCTAGGGCTTATAGTGAAATCCTGGTAATTGACCAGGTGCCTCCATTCTCCCAGAGAATGGCTCTTAGCCCTAGGCTAAGCTTCCATCCCCAGACTAGATCACTATCCTGGTAACTGACCAGGTGCCTCCATTCTCCCAGAGAATGGATCTCAGCCCCAGGCTGAGTTCCCAGTCCCAGACTGGATCAATATCCTGGTAACTGACCAGGTGCCTCCATTCTCCCAGAGAATGGCACTCGATGTTGCTCAGAAAAAATCAACAGGACACACCCCCATGACTCTGATCTAGCCAACATTTTCTCGTGTGAAGCCACACTTAGCGAGTCTGGACATATTCCCAGTACCTTCGTGGTATATCGAGAATCCCCCTCCCTAATAATCCACTCATCATTTTAATAACTAAAACTAACAAATAAGCACTCACAAAACATCTATATTACAACAGCAATTGCATTTCCGACTCCATTATTGGCACTGGTACTATTTTCAACATTTCTTTAAGTTATGTGTTAAATGGTTATAATTTTATGCTGTTGATTCAATTCCGTTTTTGCAAGTGATTCCTTGCTCTCAGTAATCTTGTCAAAAAAATCCTAAACAACTTACTAATCCGCCGGAACTAATTAGCTTAATTAGCCTTAGCAACTTTAAGGTCCACCCCCCTTGGCTTCATTAGGAGTTTGCCTAAACGGAGGAGTCAAGAATCAAGTGACAGTACTTGACTCGAAGACTTCCCCCAAGGACACACTTTGGCTTGAAGATTTCTGCCACGTTAACCCCTAGGTGTGTGAAAGGTGGCAACATGTTCTCCTGGGGAAACAAAATTCAAGAAACCTAGTTTATTCACTCCTAACCATCTGTTATTTGAAAGGTAAGAAACAGAAATCTTATACAAGTAGATAAAACACACATTATAACTGGAATGCTTCTACATGTAACATTTGGTGTTCATTACAACAGCCCCACCAGACCCCACATAGTTAACTTCCCTACTGTCCTAAATTTCGCTAATAATAGAATGTTTCTAATTTCTTTTCAAATTGTAGAAGGACCAAGTAACAGACTATCTGAAATGTACAGATCATAGATTAAGTTACCTCCATGACGAACAGCCTTCAACTGAAGAATTCCACTTCCATGTGCACCAACAACAGGAAATGTGCATGAGACAGAATGTTTGTGGTGTGCCACAGACAAGGTTGCATTATACCACTGGCCCCTCCTGATTGGCTCTCCCAAGGCCTCTCGAAGCCTTACATTATCAGTTGCTTTCTCTATAGCCTTGCTGGTATGCAAAAGAAACAGCTTTTCAGAAATTGTCCAAGTAAACATTTCTGAAATAATTGATGATTCAGACATCAACTCGATAGTAATGACTGGCACATCCTATAACTCTGTTTAGTATGTTTGAAGTTTTGAACTTACAATTAGAACACAATTTATCCAGAATCAGAACATGAATAAATAATTTAAATTTAACAAAATGTACTCATGTTCTTAAGATCAATTCCTGTTATAACAATATCTCAAACTGGAACTCTGCTTTGAGGCCAAAATGTGTACTCACTGTCATGGCTTGGGCCTTGGACAGAAAACACCACCACAAATATGATGTTCTAAGCTCAAAGCCTAAACATTTCAAATGCTGAATAGACTTTTGTGTTACAAGCAATTTGAAACTAAATGAGACAGGCCTCTGAAAAAATAAGCAGGTAAAAAATAGAGCATATTGATTAAACCTTTTGAGAATTAATTGCATAAAAAATAAATAATTGTGGCATGGCAGGAAGGCAACTGGAAGAGAATAGTTGGTGGTGATAACAAAAACAAGATAGCCTTCTCAAATGAATTAAACAAAATCAATCTGATGAAAGTCAACTCATAGTATTCATGCAAACAATTGTATATTCAAAAACTGTCAGAGGGAAGTGAAGAGAATACAAAACAAGGACACTCAACCAACCCCTAAATAGCCATCACAAAACAATTTGCAACTTTGACTTGTATGTTCTGGTTGCAATCAGTAAGATAAGGATGTTAACAAGATTAATAAGGATGTCATTCTGTCAATACTGAACAGGCATGGTTGAAGAGACCAACTTCTATAACAAAGGTCAACCACAGGTGAGCTATTTACAATTGATGACCTTCATCTACAGAAGGTGAGATATCTGAATCTACCAAATGCTTGGTTCGCATGCTAAGCTCTAGATCATCAAATAAGGGATCGTCTCAAGAGAAAACCTCATTCAACCCCTGCTGAAGGTAGTGCACCGCCATCTAATGTCCTGAAAGTCCAACTTTGAGCATTGCATCAAGGCCGGGACCTTCACAAGGTCAATATGTCAACTCTGCTCTTCAAAAACAAACCACTAAAATCCCATTACAAGGTGAAAGTACTAATCTAGTCTCCTGCACACCAATGATTGACCTAGATCAGTCCAGTTTTATGAAGGGTGAGAAGTGAAGCAAACAAACAAGGGAAAGGACAGTGAACTACCAAGGGTCTGGATTCTCACCTACACCCCAAGGCAAACAAGGAATTGACTGGGCAGTCTCCTACCCACCCACCCATTACCTTGGGGCATTTTGTGAATGATAATCGGTTTGGCAAAATGTTTGATGCAACTATTTCTGAATGACATTGAACCTTATGTCATGGAATATGAGAGGAATGACAATACCTAGCAAAAAAGTGCTCATTGGAGAAGTTTTGTGGAAAGTTCAACCTGGCATTGCCTTTCTTCAGAAGGTGAAATAATTTAGTTTTGAGCAAAGGATTAGAATGGAGTTTTGTTGGCATGGTGTATTTTGGGAAATTGAACACCAATTGTGCGGCGATGGTGTTGTTCTTATTGTGGCTCCTTAGTACAGGCATGTTTATTGGATCATGCGGTGGATCTGTCACATAGGTGTATTTGGACCACCTTTCTGCTCATGGGGAAGATTTTTGGGTTCTGTTCTGTTTATGCACCTAACCTAACCCAATACAGGTTTATGGAATTGGATCTCCTCTTAATTACGTTATGTTTAGTGGATCTTGGGCATAATTTCGACACAATGGAATGGAAAGGTGATGGGGAGGCTGGAAATTGTCCTGTCTAGCAATAAGAAGAAAGCTTGGGCAAGGTGTAAGGCTACTTTATAGATGTTTGATCCCAACTGGAAGCAAAAACGTTTGAATCACAGCAGTTGATTTATGTGGTATAATATGAGATAGGGGAATGAATGCTTTCAGGTAAGATTAGACAGGTTCTGTGGTCCCAAGGATAGGGCTTGTTTTGTAGAACTTGAGGCAAAGTGGTGGATGTCCAAATGTGGGCCCTGTTGCCACAAAAAATCGCACCCCTAAAGTGCAAGGTCCTCACTAGGGTGTAGCTATGTGCAACTCTAGAAGTAATGCCACTGCCACCTTCGCAAATACTTCCCTTCACTTTAGTGACTTGAGAAATCACAAGGGGGGATCCCTATAGCAACTAAGTGTCAAGAGGTTTAGCAAATGTCTTGGGATTAAGGATAGATTGTGGAAGATAAATGAGTTCAACACTGAAATGCTAAAAGAAATAACTCAAAACAACATCCATGTATCCATTAGATTGTTTTCAATTGAAATAAAGCAAGTAAAATGAGCAATCCCAAGATCTTTAAGTGCGTTGCCAGATAAAGAAATGATGAACTTGTTGCCAAATACTAGATCAACATAACCATTGAAAAATATATCCCATTAAACATTAGTTATCTAGTTAAGATTGTTGTTACAACAAGTGATAAATAACCAGCAATTGAAGTGAAAACTTTAACCACTTGCAAAATTGTATAAGCAATGAAAGCAAGGATTAAAGTATCAAGATAGTTTGCAAGTAAATCTGAAAAAATAGCATAAAGGATTTATCTCAATGAACCAGAACTCTAATTCTAATTCTTGTAGCTCCATGTTATACCAGATTGTATATGGGGATGTTTACCCTCATTTTTGCTGCATATATCATGGTTGAGATTCATTTTTGCAGAGTAGAGATTGTCATGATCGTTGAGATGCTATATTATGGTTGCCATATGTTGCCTTGTGATGATACAATGCCATTATGTTTCAAAGCCAATTGTATGTCTTGAGGATATTTTATTATGGATATATGGTCTTTATTGATGATTGTACTAGATATTACTCATGTTACTTACACTTGCTGATTTTGATAAGCATGGTTAGTAGGAATGTAATGTAGGCTAGTACTTAGAAGTGGTTTATGTTTTATACACATACCATTGACGAACATCTCTTGATCCTTACAAGGACCATAAATCTCCTTTGGCTCCACCTAATGACTTGTCCATCTCTATATCATTCCACCTTTGTGTCCTGAAACCATTGCCTAAGACTTAATTTCCCCTCTATGACCCCAACATTATGAAGGCCTCCCTGTTTTCCTCAATGTCTCTGCCTTGTTGTGTTGCAATGATCTTTCTAATGATATAGGAGGCTCCTAGTTAAATTTTATAAGTGTGAAAAATGAAATCTAAACTAAAAAATTACATACCACAAAATTTGAGTCGACGCAGTTCCCCCCTGGGGGGATGGGGTGTGGGCGCTGGGTAGCCCACTTATTCTCATTTAATTTTCTTTTACAATGCAAAGAGAAGTGCCTTGATCCTTGAAAAATGGACTCAAAGGCTTACAAAAATTCACAAAACAAGTTTCTGGTTGAAGGGGAATGGATCAAGGGTGCTCTGGATGGTCCAATCTACCAAAAATCGGCCAGAGTTTCCTCCTACCTGTTCATGAAATGTTGCAAAACAGCAAGCAAATGTTAGTAAAAAATGCCCATAAACACTTAGAAAGTGATTTTGGGTCACCAAAAAAATTTATAGAAAAATTTACCAAGTTAATCTATGATAATTCAACGAAAATTAACCAATGAAAGCAAGTTTTCCTTGGGATCTTGGCTTGCTTTTGAGGCAGCCAATAGAATGCACTTTTTAAAATTGCAAGATATAAACTTTTAACAGATTAATACTAACCTTCTAATTAATCCTTGAGATCTTATGATGAAAATGACTTTTGTAAGCAAACTAATAACTAGATCTAGAAAGAAAGATAAATCTTGTAAAACAATTAGATTTTAAAGCAACTAAAATAGTAGATCTACTTATGATTGAATCAAAGAAGTATAGATCTATTCTTCTAATTGCATAAAGTAACAGGAACAAGAAAATGGATGAAAGGGAGAGGGAGATAAGAAAGAGTTTTTATGTTCTTGAGAAGAGACTTTGGAGCCTTCCGGTGGAGAACCGAGGGACTTAGTTTGCAAAAAGATGTTAGAAAAATGAAGGAAGAAAGCAAGATCCTCCACTAATCCACTTGAGATAACCTGCAAATCACATCAACTTGAACACCCAAGATCAAATCTAGATATAGGCATATAAGAAATCGAATTTGTAATGCTCATAAACAAATGAAACATCAAAGTTAGATCTCTACACATGCATATATAAATGATTAAAACAATAAAACTATTGCCTAACCTTTCTTATAAATCGATATCGATCCTTACATTAAGCTAGATTTAGATGCAAGAGAAAAACAAGCAGCTCAAATACATGTTACCTCAATAAAGATCATGACATTCATCCACTCATGAAAGGACTACACCAAGTTTGACCTCCAAAGACTCTTTTATTCTCATAAATAAAATAATCCATTCAGCAAAGGACTACACCAAGCTTGACCTCCAAAGTCTCTTTATTCTCATAAATAAAATAAGCAATTACAATCGCGAGCTCTCAATCTCAACTCCAACTAGAGAACAATGAGGAGAGAGTCTTACTTAAATAGGAAAAATGAGAGAGGAGGGCGCACTTAGGCATGGAGAGAAATTAGCCATGAAGCAAGGCTTGGTGGAGGGGATTGATTCCTACTTTTTAGCTGCCATAAATCAGCCCAAAGGATGCCACATATATAGCTGCACATTCCTTAAAATCAGCGGCCCCCTCTTTGTGGAATGCGCCCCCTCTTTAGGAAATGCACCCTTCTTTAGTGGGGAAAGGGTTCCTTTAGTTTAGCAATCCAAAACTTGCTTAAAAACCTCCCCAAATATTCCTCAATCAAATCTGACCTTATCCTCTTCCAAATCCCACTGATTTAGGAATTGATTATTTTTCTATTTTCTCATTTTTTTCAATTTTTACTCACTTTTTGACTTTTTTGAGCAAAAAGTAAATCAAGTGAAAATAAATAACTCAAATACTTAGGAAAGTGGGTCTAGGGATAAAGTGGGTGCTCTGAGTTTGAAAATGAGCACCCCCATGGCAAAATTGACCCCTAGACCACACTTTTACAACATTTTTAAGTTTTTTTTATTAAACCATTAAAAAATGGCTTAATTTTACGGGAAAAAAAAATTCAAAACATAAAAAAAAACCTAGGGGGACCTAGCACATGTCCATATGACTCAATTCTAGTGTCTAGCATGTTCATATACATTGACCCGTGGACTTTAATAACCTCCTAAAGCCTAACCACCTCGCCAGGCATTCCAACTTTGGAGGAGCAAGAGAAAAACTCAAAAATTATGTCATGCTAAAACGCAAAACATAATTAATAAATGAAAAAACTCCTTGGAATACCTGACTTGATTGACAAGTCCTAGGAAGCCAAGTCCGTTACATAAAAATACCATGCTAGCACACTTTATTACAAACCCCACGGGGCATGGACATGTGAAAAAAAAAAGGCCCTGAAAAGGCCTGATGGACTTCAAATCACTGATAATGAACATGAAACATGTTCAAACTTTGCCTACTCACTTGAAAGTCCAACTAAGTACAACTTAGCTGGTAATAGTAGGCATATTTTTCCTCAATGAGTGTGCAGATCTGTTTTGTTTGGGTATACCATGCAGCTATTAGTTTGGCAGTTGTGGAGGTTTCCTTTTAAACTTTGAATTATCAATGAAAAGTTGATTGGGAGTAAATTATTCGTGTATTGTGTTTTTGCTTTCGTTGTTCATTTTCTAGCTGTCATTACTGCTATATAAAGAAATTAATTTCTGCAATTAAATAACAGCTTCGTTTAGTTGAGAACATAAGGACAGTAGTCACCTAGGGTTTGGAAAATTCACACAAGGGATCATGTAGGTTGCTTGTAAGGGCTTGTGTCCACATAGTATTGTTGGCCTCCCCTACCTTTGATATAAATAAAGGAGAGAGTTTTTTTATACACAAACATCACATCATCATTTGTACAATTCTCTTTGTACTTGTCTACTATGAGAGATTTGTTAGGGTTTCCTCATGAACCCTAGGAGAAGCTAGTCAAAGGGAAGGAGGATGTCTTGGTGGGAGTTTGCTCTTGTGATTAGGTTTTCTCTTGTGGAGGAGACATTGGTGATGATCTTGGCTTTCTCTCTCTTGGATCTTCACTTGTACATGTTTCTCTCTCTCCCTTAAGCTGCTAGGGTTTCTTGGTCTTCCTATGCATCTTGGAGTTCTAAGGTTAGAGTTTTACCCTTGGAGCTTGGAGATTAAGGTTTTGAGAGAAAACCCTAGGCTGAATTTGTGAAGAAGAGGAGGACGGCTTGCCTTGGAGGATGTGTTGGAGAGATTCTTGCAAATTGGATCTTCTTGGTTGAGCTAGGATTTGATGATTTACCCTAGCTAGGGCTTTTTGGATGGTTGGATTTTTGTACTGGCCTTGAGAGAAGGCTATGGTAAGGAATTGTACTTCATCTTGAGTTTATATATAAAGTTTCTAGTTGTCCAAGTATTCTGCCATTTGCATATTTGAGTTTTCACCTATATGTTCTTTATGCTTTGCTATTTACAGTGATTTATATCTTGTTGATTTGAAATAAGTAAAAGAGCAAATTGTTAAGTGATTTCACATCTAAATGAAGAATATCAAGGATTGCATTTACTATTGTTATATTGTTGCTAAAATACATTTTCAAATCTGATTGTTGGTTGATTGTTGCATTTACTATTCTTATATTGTTGTCGTAGAAGGGCTGAAAACTTATGTCTTGGTTTGGTATCTTTTCCCCTTGAATTGCCATGAAGTTTGGAGTTGTTAGAAGTGAATTATTGTAATCTTTCCACTCTTGTGAAAAGTCTAGGACTAAGATTCGAGAAAATTTTAAGGAATAAGGTGAAATTTCAGTTTTGCATTAATTATCCGAGTGCATGAAATTTCCACAAGATGGAATGTACAAACATTAGATTTTGATGGATCATCAGACTTGTTACCCCCATTTTGGCAAGGGTGTCCACAGGCAGCTGAGGGTACTTGGATGACTGCTGGTTTAAAGGATGATGAGTTGGTAACATTGTAAATGTTATTAAGAGCTAAATCTAGGAGCAGCCTTTACTATTGTTATGAAGCTACAGGGTATGATTGGTTCAGACGGAGTTGCAGGTCCTTATTAGTAAAGAGTTTGAAATGAAAAGCTTTCTGCAGCCCTCTCAGAGATCAATACTAAAGAAAGTTTGGTGAAAGAGCATGCAAAGGTTGCAGACGAACTCATGTTAGTGTTTCCTGGGCAAGTTGGGAGCAGAAGCACGGGCTTCAAAACAACAGGCTGAGTCTCTAAAGGCAGCAAAAGGTTGCACTTGAAGATAGAGTAGCCCATTTGGACGATGCTCTCAAAGAATGAATGAGGCAACTTCGGCAAGTGAAAGAGGAGCAAGAACACAAACTTCATGAAGCTGTTGTGAACAAAACTAGAAAATGGGAGAATATCAGATTTAAATTTGAGGCCAAAATAATGGCTTTTAGAACAGCAGCATCATCAGCCTTCTTGGAGTATAATAAAAGATGCAGGCGTAGGTTTGCCTTGACGAGTGTGACACACTCTCAGTCATACAAATCTACAGAATGTGCATTTCTAAGGTGCTCAGATAGCAGTTAGAGAAAAGTTATATTTTGAAAAACTGTGTGATACAAATTTTTGCCAATCGTTTGTCACAAGAGGTTCCACCCCCAACTCAACGACTCAAATGTTTGGCTAAATTATGAAGTTGATCCCATTGCTAAACTTGCAGAGAAGCTAGTAGAGCGCATAATTGAACACAGTTCCACCATTGGTGGAAAATACATTGTCGTTCATCTTCGATTTGAGGACATGATAGCTTTTTCATGCTGCATATTTGATGGTGGCGAGGAGTAAAGAAAGATTGCGAGAAGGATGATACACCCCATTTTACGATGGAAGAAATAGACGAGAGCCAAAAGCATGAAGAGGCTGCCCGATAGTTTTAAAAAAGAAAAATGTAGCAGCAGAACCCAAACCTCAAGTAAGCAGCGGGTTGTGGAACCGATAGCGGCAGACCTTTCACCTACCTGCATAATCAATAACAAAAATCTTGTAGAAGCTCGAGACTTGAACAGAAAGGAACAATTTCACGATTTTTGTTGTTTGCTTATTAAAGAAAGCCACCAGTCCGCTTTATGTCCATTAGCAGCCGATTTACAAGCTCGGGTCTTCAGCAGGTTGATCAAACAAGCAGCAAATCTACATCGATCAGAAGTCGCGTCGGTTAGATTCTCAACAGCCGAATCGTGGAGATCTGGACATTCACGCTAGCATCTGATTGCCTCGGCCGAATCATGGAGTTTCGACCTTTGATTTCGCGGCAGCTTATATATGTTGATAAATTTACTTTCGGATCCTCTGTTTTGGGTAAAGACTTCTGATTTTTTATGAAAAGCTACATCAAATAACAAAATTCGGGTTTTCACAAGATGTCAATCACGCCGGCAAAGTTGTTCACTCGGAGTTTCGAAGTCAACTCAGCGGTGGAAGTCACGCCATTGGTAGCCCGAACTAACAAGGAGGATCGGTTTTCGTGATTTTTGGGTGTTTGTTTATTCATGGAAGACGCTATACAACTGTAACAGGTTGCTGGTAGAGGAAAAGCTGATTTACTGAGTGTTCACGGCGGGATTTCCTTCGATTTCGGGTGTTCCCAGCATGGACCCTCGATTATGTTTTTACTTGGCAGCCGAGCATCAGTCGGAATTTTACGTCAAACCCCTGCCTCATCTGCGACCGATTGAAGAGGAGATCATCACCGATACATCAGTTTTGGTTGGTTCGACGGTTTGTCGCAGGCTCGATTTGATAAAACCATAAACATCTCATTCAGCTGTTGTTGGAGAGCCCTATGATCTGTCCACCTGGAAGCACCAACTTCAGATTTGTTGATCATCATGTGTTACACCGTCAGCCAGGCACGTCAAAGACACAGTCTTTTGGAGAACTGATTCATCGGTGGGGGTTTACGTGGCATTATGAGGCAGTTGTTACCCACCTACTTGACCCATGTATCATTTCACGATTGGAAACCAACAGTTCGATCTCTTGCAGTGAAGTGGGTGCTTACATCGAATAGCCAAAGTCTGAGTTCCATTAATAAAGTAGGAATTTCATTAAAAATTGTGAAATTTTGGAGGTATTCGTAGGAGAGAAAAGTGGATCTTCATCCATTTTTCTTTTATTTTTAATTATTTTATTTCCTTTTATTTTAATGAGAGGTTTTGCACCTATAAAGAGGCCAGCCTCCTTCACTGTAATGATGGAAAATTTTCTGGGACTGTCTTTTCCCATTGAGCTGAATGAATAAAAATCATGTTGGGTTTATGGGCAGATTGAGCATCTCTCCTATGGTTGCGTGCTTTCATTTTTAGTTGTAGACTAAATCTAGCATAGAAGGCTATACTCTAGTCCATTGGGCAAGCATTTGCGGTTGTTAAGTTGCTTGTTGACGTCATGTTTTCAGAGGATCATAGGAGTAATAGAATGTAGTTGGTCTTACTTATATTCTCCTCGTCTTTGATTATGGGACGTACTAGATTAACCTCACCTATATGAAGCATAAGGCCTCTTTGAGTCCTCTTTTTGACTCCATGTTCCCATCTGGTATTGGCATTGGCCTTTTCCCCGAGGACTGGTCCTCCCGTCTTTTCCATCACTCATTCAAAACTCATTATTTTGTTACATCTGTTTCTCTAAGGCAGCCTCTTCATTTCACCTTGCCCGTTTACTGTACCTGCCTTAGCGATCCTATCTTGGGGATACCCACCTAGAGTTGGAGAAGAGTCAACCTGAAGCGAAGAGGAGAGGAGTGTGGTGACATTGGCCTCTCTCCTGAGAGTTGTCCTCCAGCTAGTGTGTTACATTTTAGGCTTCAGGACATGCATGCCATTTCGGCGGCAACATTTTGGCGCCGCCGCCGAGGACAAAGTCCAGTTCCCGAAATTTGAAGACTATGCTTCATTGACGACATTTGTGGGAGATTATATTGCAGATTCTTCTTCTCACATGGCGACTCCACGAAGGGACAGAGCCCTTGTCCTTTTGCAAATTTGAAGATCCTATTGGGTGTATAGGTGAGCACACTCATTGGAAGGCTTTCAAGCTCACCTTGGCGACTCCACAGTTTGGTATGAGGTATGATTATATGCATGTTTCAGATTTGATACCTCATTGTTTAAATTATGGATGATAATAAGGAGAAAGTGCGTGATCTTCCGCACGAGTCTTTTATGCTCGAAGCTTTCACGCCGCTAGATTTCTCGAATATCTGTGGATTTCCTAATGACTGCTATGACTATGAAAGAGTGCATGACATTCTTCCACAGTTCCATGGAAATGATGATGTTTCATCCATCTGTCACATTGCCTCTTACTGCAAATTGATAGTTGATTTTAATGTTTATTGTGAGGATGACCTTATGATCGTTTTTGCTTTAGCTTTGGAAGGGGATGCATTAAATTGGTTCTATGGCCTTTTGGATGAATCCATAGATTCATTGGCAAAGTGTTTTGAGAGGTTTCTCCTTCGCTGGTATGATGGAACAGTGGATGAAATTGAGCATCTTACTAAAGAATATGATGCTCTCATCTCTAGGTCCCAGCCTAACATTGGAAAAGAGATCCCTGATATGGTTGCAATAGAAAATATTGGAGGTGTGGAGCTGCCCCAAGTTCATGAACAGCGTCATGATGAAAAGTTGGAGCTGCCTCAGTTCTATGTCACCGAAAATGTTCATGAACAGTTTTATGATGAAGGTTCTGATCCGCCGCAAGTTCATTCCATTGATGAAGATAACAACACCTGTTTTGCAGATCAGATTGAGCAGCTTTATGGTGGAGATTTGTACTTAAGCCCTATCAGTCAGTGGATAGAGGCTTCTTTCTCACAATCTGATTCTTTCTGCAAAAACTTGAGTGATTTCCTATATTCTGACAATGTGATGTTACAGTTCAACTTTATTTATGAACAGATTGCAGGACATCTTTGTTTTACATCCTTATTTGTATCTCAAAACAAGCACAAAAAGGATCAGTTTGGCATCGAAGAGTTGTTGAAATGGTTCCACTGGCTGTATGCATACACTTGACAGGATCTAGGCTCATGTTAAGATAGTGTAGGTAGAAAGAATAAATCTCTCAAGTGAGCATTTGCAGCTGTTGTTTATTTTGTCATTTCTGCAATTTTTATGTAATAAAACGTGGTCACGGGATGTGAATTGAGCCATCCCGACCACGCTGTGTTTTTTTGGTTTGGTCTGCGATAACTTAGAGTCTGGGGTTCTCATGCACTCACCAGCTGAACACATGTCCCGCAGTTGGAGCCAGATGTTACCCCCATTTTGGCAGGGGTGTCCACAGGCAGCTGAGGGTACTTGGATGACTGTTGGTTTAAAGGAAGATGAGTTGGTAACGTTGTAAATGTTGTTGAGTGCTAAATCTAGGAGCAGCCTTTACTGCTGCTATGAGGCTACAGGGTATGATTGGTTCAGACAGAGTTGCAGGTCCTTATTAGTAAAGAGTTTGAAATGAAAAGCTTTCTGCAACCCTCTCAGAGATCAATACTAAAGAAACTTTGGTGAAAGAGCACGCAAAGGTTGCAGAGGAATTCATGTTAGTGTTTCCTAGGTAGGTTGGGAGCAGAAGCACGGGCTTCAAAACAACAGGTTGAGTATCTAAAGGCAGCAAAAGGTTGCACTTGAAGATAGAGTAGCCCATTTGGACGGTGCTCTCAAAGAATGCATGAGGCAACTTCGACAGGCGAAAGAGGAGCAAGAACACAAATTTCATGAAGCTGTTGTGAACAAAACTAGAAAATGGGAGAATATCAGATTTAAATTTGAAGCCAAAATAATGGCTTTAGAACAGTAGCATCATCAACCTTCTTGGAGCATAGTAAAAGATGCAGGCGTAGGTTTGCCTTGACGAGTGTGACACACTCTCAGTCATACAAATCTCCAGAATGTGCATTTCTCAGGTGCTGAGATAACAGTCAGAGAAAAGTTATATTTTGAAAATCTGTGTGATACAAATTTTTGCCAATCGTTTGTCACAAGAGGTTCCACACCCATCTCAACGACTCAGATGTTTGGCTAAATTATGAAGTTGATCCCATTGCTAAACTTGCAGAGAAGCTAGTAGAGCGCATAATTGAACACAGTTCCACCACTGGTGGAAAATACATTGTCGTTCATCTTCGATTTGAGGAGGACATGATAGCTTTTTCATGCTGCATATTTGATGGTGGCGAGGAGGAGTAAAGAAAGATGGCGAGAAGGATGATACACCCCATTTTACGATGGAAGAAATAGACGAGATCCAAAAGCATGAAGAGGCTTCCCGATAGTTTTTAAAATAAATAAAAAAAAGAAAATGTAGCAGCAGAACCCGAACCTCAAGTAAGCAGCGGGTTGTGGAACCGACAGAGGAAGACCTTTCACCTACCTGCATAATCAATAACAAAAATCATGTAGCAGCTCGAGACTTGAACAGAAAGGAACAATTGCTTATTAAAGAAAGCCACTAGTCCGCTTTATGTCCATTAGCAGCCGATTTAAGAGCTCGGGTCTTCAGCAGGTTGATCAAACAAGCAACAAATCTACATCGATCAGACTTCGCATCGGTTAGATTCTCAACAGCCGAATCGTGGAGATTTGGACATTCACGCTAGCATCCGATTGCCTCGGCGGAATCGTGGAGTTTCGACCTTTGATTTCGCGGCAGCTTATATATGTTGATAAATTTACTTTCGGATCCTCTGTTTCGGTTGAAGACTTCCGATTTTTTATGAAGAGCTACATCATATACCAAAACTCGGGTTTTCACAAGATGTCAATCATGCCGGCGCAGTTGTTCACTCGGAGTTTCGAAGTCAACTCAGCGGTGGAAATCACGCCATTGGCAGCCCGAACTAACAAGGAGGATCGGTTTTTGCGATTTTTGGGTGTTTGTTTATTCACGGAAACCGCTATACAACTGTAACAGGTTGCTGGTAGAGGAAAAGTTGATTTACTGAGTGTTCACGTCGAGATTTCCTTCGATTTCGGGTGTTCCCAGCATGGACCCACGATTATGTTTTTACTTGGCAGCCGAGCATCAGTCGGAATTTTACGTCAAACCACCAGCCTCATCTGCGACCAATTGAAGAGGAGATCATCACCGATAGATCAGTTTTGGTTGGTTCGACGGTTTGCTGCAGGCTCGATTTGATAAAACCATAAACATCTCATTCAGCTGTTGTTGGAGAGCCCTATGATCTGTTCACCTGGAAGCACCAACTTCAGATTTGTTGATCATCAAGTGTTACACCGTCAGCCAGGCACGTCAAAGATACAGTCTTTTGGAGAACTGATTCATCGGTGGGGGTTTACGTGGCATTATGAGGCAGTTTTTACCCACCTACTTGACCCGTGTATCATTTCGTAGTTGGAAACCAGCAGTTCGGTCTCTTGCAGTGCATTGGGTGTTTACATCGAATAGCCAAAGTCTGAGTTCCATTAATAAAGTAGGAATTTCATTAAAAAATGTGAAATTTTGGAGGTATTCGTAGGAGAGAAAAGTGGATCTTCATCCATTTTTCTTTTATTTTTTATTATTGTATTTCCTTTTATTTTAATGAGAGGTTTTGGACCTATAAAGAGGCCAGCCTCCTTCACTGTAATGATGGAAAATTTTATAAGACTGTCTTTTCCCATTGAGCTGAATGAATAAAAATCATGTTGGGTTTATGGGCAGATTGAGCATCTCTCCTATGGTTGTGTGCTTTCATTTTTAGCTGTAGACTAAATCTAGCATAGAAGGCTATACTCTAGTCCATTGGGCAAGCATTTGCGGTTGTTAAGTTGCTTGTTGACGTCATGTTTTCAGAGGATCATAGGAGTAATAGAATGTAGTCGATCTTACTTATATTCTCCTCGTCTTTGAGTATGGGACGTACTAGATTAACCTCACCTATATGAAGCATAAGGCCTCTTTGAGTCCTCTTTTTGACTCCATGTTCCCTTCTGGTACTGGCACTGGCCTTTTCCCTGAGGACTGATCCTCCCGTCTTTTCCATCACTCATTCAAAACTCATTATTTTGTTACATCTGTTTCTCTAAGGCAGCCTCTTCATTTCACCTTGCCCGTTTACTGTACCTGCCTTAGCGATCCTATCTTAGGGATACCCCCTAGAGTTGGAGAAGAGCCAACCTGAGGCGAAGAGGAGAGGAGTGTGGTGACATTGGCCTCTCTCCTGAGAGTTGTCCTCCAGCTGGTGTGTTACATTTTGGGCTTCAGGACACGCACGCCATCTCGGCAGACAACAAGACTCAATAGTGTTTGATCATACAAATTATCCTATAACTTTCTAGTGTTCACGTGGTTTTATACCAAGGATTACCAACTAAGTTTATACTAATAAGCCAAAATTAGTTTAACAGAGGAAAAGTGCCCACATTGTGGAAGACCAGAGATGATCAAGCATATCTTTCAAGAATGCCCCTTATGCTAAGCAATGTTAGAATATTTGTACAAGCCAAATTCAATTAATTCCTAAAAGAAGTCATCCACTAGCATGCTACTGATTTATTGTGTTTAGTTATTATCGCGGCATATGGTATTGTATTTGATCCTCAGTTTTGTATTCATATTGGAAGATTCATTGTAAGTGTGTTCTTGGTGGTTTGGTAAGTTCTAGTGAGTCCTTTAGAAACATGGCATTTGATAAGTTATCTGCTCAACTTCAGGCTAAAATCTTTTTGTTGATACAAAGGATGCTAGGAATATCTCTACTGTGGCTTATTCTGATCTCTTTGCAGTTTTATCAGTCATAAGATAGATAAGACCTTTGTACTCATATTTTCCCTTTGTATAATATAAGAAGTATTATTTCAAAAAAACATAGCATCCCTTAACTATAGTAAATTAGTTTTTTTGTTTATTAAGTGTGTGTTATCACATCCATAGTAGTCGAGCTACCATGATTACAGAGCAGTTCAGTATATATTTTTGAGCTTGGCCTTTACACAGTTTTAGTGAGATCAACTATGATGAGCAGTATTACTTATGATCACTCACGCATCAGAGCAGCCCCAAATCAGACATGTAGTAGACCTTATGTCAAGACTGAGCCTATTGACCTCATATTTGATGACCGAGAAGACCTTTTATCCCATACAGAGCAGTGCAGTGCCCAGAGTTTCAGCAACAGTGTTTCAGTGGTTACAGGTGATCCAGATAGGAGGTACATGTATATGGCCCAGCAGGTATATGATGTGCATTGGTTTTATTATCTTGCTCTTTTGGTCATTTTGATAGCTTGACTTAGTATCTAGTAATCATGATCTGGCAGTATATCTATATGAAATGAATATGGTTGTTATTGATTATCTAAATGGTTTTATTACTTGTATGTAGAAGCTCTTGTTTTATACTCGTTGATTTTACCCTCCTAGGAGTGTGGACATGATCATTCCCACCTTTATGGCTTGCTAGCTTAGGCATCACCTTCACTTTCCCCATCCATCCGTTATCTTTCCCACGTTTGGTTTTTACCCTGACTTACACCTCAGCCTGTGATATGGAGGACTTCCCCACTTCTTCCTTTGTGTTGGATAGCATCCCTGCTAGTTTGTGTCTTGGCTCTGAGTTAGCAATAGAATTTACCTTTTGGTGAGTTGGATTTGATACCTTGATCACTCTAGTCGGTTGCCCCAATGTTTGGTCTTAATTGTAGAAAGTCCCCCTAGTTGCTTGAGTTGTGTTGGCTAAAACCAGAAGCAAATTGTACTACCATCATTACATGTGGAAACTATTGTTATATCTGTTATGAAAGCCCATGAGAATACTTTAAAAACTGTGCTTCTCAGCACAATGAAAGAGGGTTGTGAAATAATGGAAACTTAAATGAAAAAACACCCTGGATGAAAGCTTGAGTAGTTGTGCTTCTAAGCACATGCAAAATCCCCAAAAGGGTTATAAAATGAATTGAAATGGAAACTAAAAGCACCCTGGATGAAATCTTGAGTAGTTGTGCTTCTAAGCACATGCAAAATCCCCAAAAGGGTCATATAGGCCTAAAGAAAGCAGTGGTTAAATATATGCTAAATCCAAATACTGTTGGCCAAGGAAATGAAATGTAATGATTAATTCCGCACGGAGCCTACGAGTTGTGATGTGAGATGGAGTAAGGGACAGCTAATTCTAAGTGTCCCCTAGAACCTCAAGTTACGGTTATGTTATCACATATATAGTAGCCGGGCTACCATACATTATTTTTCTCATTCCAGTACACTATTCAGCCAGTTCCCTTAGATGTGAGATGCTGAGATGAGCATCTTTATTGGATCACTATCAGATTGTGGACAGCAGTTGCATTCCCCATGCCATTACTGAGTTTCAGGACACTCAGAGAGATGACCGATGTAGCCATTATATCATTGGTACAGAGCAGACAGTAGTGCCCAGAGTTACAGCAGCAGTCTCAGATGACAGATGATGGTACAGGTTTATGAGCTTTCAGGTATATGACTCAGCAGGTATATCATGGTATTATGGTTAGATTGCTTTTATACTTATTCTTATAGCATGTCTTAGCACTTAGTGTCATGATCTGGCGATCATATAGATATTTGGACCTGGTTGACCTATTATATATACATTACTGTCCCTACTCAGACTTAGAAGTTCACTATTCATACTCATTGGTACATACCCTCCTTAGGGAGAATAGAGGTGATCATTACACCATACTCTGGCTTGCTAGTGTTGGCTCCATCATATCATTGTCTTCATCCATTCATGGCCTACCTTTTAGATTATTACCCTGACTTACTACTTGACTAGTGGCATGGAGGATTTTTCCCCACTGTAGCCTCTGTATTGGATGAGCTTCCCTGTTTATTGTGTCTCGGCTCTGAGTTGGTGACACAACTTACCTACGGTGAGTTGGAGTTCCTTGTGAGTTCCCCCTAGTCATTAAAGTTGTGTTGGCTAAACCTGAAACTTTTAGTGCTGCCATGAATACAAAATCTGGAAAACTGAAATGCTATATCTTGTATATGAAAGAAATGCCAAGTGAAAATGGCCATGAGAAATAAAATGTTATATCTTTTGAAAAATAAATACCTAGGTAAACAAGTTGTCCATGACACACCTAGAAGTGCTCAGGTAAACAAGTGCCTTAAAAACACACCTGCAGCAGAAAGCCTAAAAATAAATGTAAATCTATGCAATGTGTTTGTAAACACACATAGATCAAGGCTATGGAAACTTCAGGCCCAAAAAGCAATGGAACTTAAATGTTATATCTAAACAATTGCTGCCTTATTTGTATTATGGATTGTGCGCATCTGTGAAGGTGAATAAACCCTCTTTAAACAACTCATCCATTTGTGAGACACCGCCATTCCCTGTGTTATTGCTCAGTCAGTATATACTATGGTGTGTATTCCCGTTCCCTTGCCAAAGTGTCACAAAGGCAAGTCAGTCAAGTCATCCCTTAGCCTAGCCAGTTATTTCAGCCCTCACCCTTCACTAGCAAATTGATCACAACTATGAAGTGAGTATGGTCCTGAAAGTCTAGTCTGAGTAATAATAATAATTAACGACACTACATATTTGGATTTAGATCGCCAGTCATGATTACTCTGTGTTATATTTGCTATTTGAATAAATTGTAAAGCATGTATTAACCTTGATACCTTGCAGCAGTTATGGATGATGGTCTGAGTTGTATTTGGTCTTGGTTAGACCTAGTTTGACCATGGAGGACCATGGGACATGAGATGTTGGACCTTATGATGATATGGATAGATGATATATGGTCTATGTACACATACAGGATGATTCTATGCAGCAGCTACAGGGTTATGATGATGATTCTTGGGATACAGCAGTGTTTGGTCATTTACAGATCATTATTATTGGCCTTGTTCCGGTACATTGGATATTTATTTTGATCATGTAGAGATTCATATGGTGTATGAGTACACATCTTGGATGGATTTGGACCTTCTGAGTCCAATGAGACAGTTTGTTTTCAGTTCCGGGCACTTACATTGATGATTTAGCCTCAGTAGGCTGTCCTAGTGCAGTTTTGGTCTGTTGGAGGCCCTGTCGGAGCAGAGATGACTTTTATCCGGTTGACCTAGGGCGCTGATGATGGAGGGGGTGGTCCAGCCACTTGTTTTTACCATATTACCCCCCTCCCGGACACATTGGTACCCTCACCTTGACAGCGCCATCACTCTAGGAGGCAGTTTGGGCAGTTTCACGTTTCCCGAGGCATTTCAGGATTGGTAGAAATGGCTATTGAGGAAATCGATTTGGGCTACTGAGGCAAAGTTATGGCATGGGATGATCAGTGATGATAGATCGGGACCTTCCACACCTCCTCCAGCAGTTTCAGCTTCATCGGGGCCCGCATCTATTACTTATGGCACTTTTTGTGGATTTTTGAGGTCTTTTGAGGACCACGACTTCACCTTGGAGGCACGATTTGGTATATTCATGATTATTTATTGGATATTGTGCCATGGGGATTGACCAAGGAGGGATAAAATTACCCCTTGGACCCACCATGAGCCTCCTATGATATTTTGTCATCATGATTTGGTGGGATTCCCCTCTCCTAGGGCGACTTTGTCCACTTATGTTATATTTTATGTGTGATCCATGTATTATGTTGTTGAGCTCATCTCAACCATTGATTAGACATTTGTATCTTTTAATCTTAGCCACTCACTCAAAAAGTGGTTAGGGTTTTGGTGCCTCTCCTTCCTATTTAAAGGAGAGAGCCTCTCATTGTAAAGGGTCTTTGGCTCTTGGATTATTGGTATAGAAAAATATTCTTGTGGAAATTCTTGTGGTCTCCTTTGCATCTGGTGTTCTTAGATGGTGATTGGAAAGTCTATTGCAACCTAGCATTTGGAAATTGTGGTAAGATCTATCTTTTTTTGGAAATCATTGTTTGTCTACAGGAGGGCGACTTCAACAAGGGCGATTTTGCAAGGCTTCTTCAAATCGACTTTCTTGGCATTCGCTTGTATCAGGGGGTTATCATTAGTATCATTGTGATCTATGCTATCTTTCTGTTACTTCTTTTGTGGCATTAGTCTTATCTCTTGATGCATCAAATCTGATATTGTTGACGTTTGATTGTGCAGGAGAGAGGGCGCATTGGCTTCTTGGACAAAATCGATTTGCATAGAGACTACCTCAAAGCTTCCAAATTGATCGGGTTTGCATAGATCATCATCATCAAGGCATCTACAAGGTTATCCAGGTAAGATCCACAGGTTTGTTTCTCTTTCCTTTATCCAATCCATTGACATAATTCATAAATTGTTAAAACCCTAAATACTACAAAACCCTTATTTTACATTTTGTCAGATCTACTAAGATCTAGTGGGTTGTTGGGCTTGATATTGAAAACCCACCTCTATAGCATCCACGGCATCCCGGATCTATAGTTTGGTGTGGATTGGCTTCCGTTTGACCCCTCTCCCAAGCCAACCTAGCTTCTCCCAAGGAAGGCGCACTTCACCATTTGAGCAGGTTGACCTAGATCTAAGCGATGGGTGTTTGAGATTTCACTTGATTTGACATCTACACATCAAATAACATACACCCAGGTTGTCCCTTTCTTGAAAATCACCTTGTGGACCCCATTCCACACTTTAAGGGATTTAATCCCCTTTTTGGACCACTTGGAACACTTAAACTCAGATCTACATAGATCTAACCGGTGGATTGCCACGAAATTATAGATCCATATCCCTACTTGACTGATCTACCCGGATCTAAAGTTTGGATGCCATCCGACATGATTTGACCCACCTAAACCCCGTTTGAAGCCTCCTTAGGGAAAGTCGCACCACCTTGGAGAAGTGAGTTCACTCACTTCGAGGAACTGGGTACTTGAGTTTTTTGCAGATCCGGAATCAGAATAATTCAAAACCTAGGTCTAGACTGTCACTTTGCCAAATCTTGCCTTGGGGACTGCATTCCTTGTTTTAAGGGATTGTGGTCCACTTGGGTCAAACCTAGATCTAGACACATTTAATCATCAAGGCCTATACTGTCCACTTATCTCATGTTGTAGGAGTCTTAAACCATAAAGTCAACCCTACTTTGACTCCACTTCCCAATTCCCAAGGCACTGGTTTATCTCCAAGTCAACCCACTCTCCTAGATTGTTGGATTGACTTGTGGTTTGACTTTTGCATGGTGAACTATACCTTTGAAGACATCATGGACTATGGTCAAGATTGTCTCATGTACTAGTTAGCCCCAGTCTGACCCCTAAACAACCCTGCATTGGACACGGTTCCCAAGGCAGTGAATCTTTTGACATTGACCTAGTACACTAGCCCTAGATCTCACTTTAAACATTGCAAGTCACTTTCACTTCAACTATGAACCAAAGCTATACCTATTGAACCCCTCACTTGGCTTGTGACTTCAACCTATAAGGTCTAGGATAAACCATACACCTAACTTCACTTAGAAATACCCTGATTTGGTGTCTTGGTTTTGATCTCTCCTGTCGGGAGTAGATCGGGTCTCCCCCTTTGTTGTCTGGGCTAGACAACATAAAGCGAAGGTTGCCTCGACTGGCGTGACAACCATACATATTGGAGGTCGAGGTGATCGTGGTTGCACCTTTCAAGTTGCCCTTCCCTATTGCCATCCATGACTGGATCCATCCATAGGGGTAACTACAGTTTAGGTGATAACATTTTGGCGCCGTTGCCGGGGACGCAATAGGCTTACCTTGGTCCGACATATTATTTTTGTTAAAGCTCTCCTCCCCTTTCTCTTTGCCTAATATTTTGGCGCCGCTGCCGGGGAAGGCATAGGCTTACCCTGGTTCGATATATTATTTTTGCTAAAGCTCTCCTCCCCTTTCTCTTTGCCATAACATTTTGGCACCGTTGCCGGGGAGGCAATAGCTTGCCCTAGTCCTTCCCGCATATACAAACGACACATATCTTGGTAGAAGAGTTAAATCTACCTGGCGACTCCCAATCGTGACTCCGCTGAGGAGCGAGCTCATTTACATCCCTATAACACTAGAATTTAGACAGATCTTATCATTATCTAGAATCCATGGGGTGCATCATTTTGTTTTCAGGTTCTTGAATTTAAGAATAAATATAAAAATATAAAAAGTATAAAATATAAAAAAAATTATTATCCATGGCTGCTTCTGAGCGACCTAGAACTTTCGGTCGTTTAAAAGTTTTTGACTTTTCAAAAATTGTTGGGTATCCTCATCATATCCCTCATCAAGCATGTGCAAGGTTGCCTATTTTCGATGGAAGTTATGAAATCTCTGCTAGGAGGCACCTTGAACATTTTAGGGAAATTATTAAAGAATTATCCATAACCCATGAGGATGTGTGTATGAGACTATTGGCTTCATCTTTCAAAGAAAGAGCTGGTCTCTGGCTTTCAAATTTGAAACCCAATAGCATTTCTGGTTATGACATGTTTGAAAATAAATTCCTAGAAGAATGGGGAAGTGAATTCGATGATATGTATCTTTCAAATCAAATCCAAGATCAAAACCTTCCCCTTTCCGATCCTATTGTGGAATCATTTAACAATCAAATATCAAGTGATTTGTCAACATCCGGAGATGACCTTTCCTGCCCAATTTCTGCTAATGATAAGTCTTCTACTTTTGAGTCAATCGAAAGTCAAATCTTTAATCATTGTACAAACCATAAGTTTTCAAATTGCTTTTTAGGTAGTCCTAGCCCTGATCCTGAGGGGATTTCTGAGGATGAGCCCTTAGTTAACAGGTCTATTGAAATTCCTCCCTCAGAGAGACTCATTAGTCATTCTGTATTTAATGATCATTCAATTCATTATCAACTTACTGAAGAAGAAGAAAGTGGAGACATTAACCAAGATCATTTACTAGTACTTTCACATGATCATTGTGCAAATAATCAGGATGTTTTAAATGAGCTTGTTAATTTTACCCCTGACAAATTGAATAAAAATGATCATTTATCCTCGTTTGAATTTAATGATGAATCAATAAGTCAATCTCAAGGAGAGGATGAATTAGTGAATCATACTAGATATTCTAATCTTTGCTCCACTTCTTATAATGAGTCTCTAAATTTTCCTTTTTTTATCCTTAGCCAAGATAGCTTAGAGTTAGATAGCTGTGGTCAATCTTGCCCTCAGATTGTAAATATTAAACTTGATCAAAAGCTTGAAATAATTCCTAGAGTAAAGAATGTTTTCTATTATCAAAATCTAAGGTCAAACTTGTTTATCCATTTGGGAGAATTTTCATATTTGCAATCCACCCTCCCTTCCCAACTCTTTCAATCATCTTTGGGTTGGTGCTCTAGTCAATCTTTTTCCTTGGAAATTTTTAATAGGAAGTATAAGCATGATTACATGTTTGGAGAAAAATCACTTCATGTCCCTTTTCAGTCACTTTGGAACCATAATGTATGTTGTCAAGTTATCAATCATTCTTGGTGGCTAGAAAAGGTGTTTAAAGATCAATTCCATATTTTCTCCATTTTTGAGCATCAAGTGGGTCTGACTTTGATTTTCCGTCTTTTAAGCTCTAATTTATCCCCACTTGAATTTTTGATCGTCAGTCCCAAGGAGAATCAAATTGAATATGGAAGAGAAGTAAATGAACAAGTTAATCTATGTGAAAATGAATCGAATCACATGTCTTATGTCCTTCCTCTATCCATCTCTGAGTTTAACTTGCATAAATTTTATGATCCTATCAGTTCTTTGATGGAGGATGTTTGCATCAGTCAGTCTTCTCCTTGGCATAATTTCATATTGCATAATTCAAACCATTCTTCAATTTATGAACAAATCAAGAAGACTGTGCCCTTAAATTTGTTGATCTTTAGCCCAATCTTGACTTGTTCTATTATCAAAAATCAAATAAGAATCATTAACCTATTTGATGAATGGTTGCACTGGATTTATGATTTTACCTAACATTTGTGATGACTGGTTAGATTAGGGTAGTTAGGAAACCAAATAAGCCTACTTAGGCAGTAGTTAGTCTTTTTAGCCATTCAGTCTGGCACCTTTTTAGTCTCTAAGCTCCTTTGTAAGCTCCTAGTTTAACTGAGTACCTGTCACTTTTCTTTTCCCTGCACAATAAATTTCAAATTTTGCAAATTATGTTAGTAGTTTAATTTACTTTCTGCATTTATATTTCATGCATTTATATTTCTGACATAGAATAGATATTATTTCAGTTGTTTTTATATTTTTCCCACACATGCGGCATGAGGTATTTTGTTTGATGTTTGTGAATGCAGAAAATAGGTTGCAAGAACAAAATAAAATGGTAGAGTGCTGGATCGTGGATTTGAGTTGCAGAGTTCGAGGACCAGAGATTCTGAGGTTCTCAAGCGCCCATTTCAGCAGAGCACTTGTCCCAGCCGGAGCCAGATGTTATCACATATATAGTAGCCGGGCTACCATACATTATTTTTCTCATTCCAGTACACTATTCAGCCAGTTCCCTTAGATGTGAGATGCTGAGATGAGCATCTTTATTGGATCACTATCAGATTGTGGACAGCAGTTGCATTCCCCATGCCATTACTGAGTTTCAGGACACTCAGAGAGATGACCGATGTAGCCATTATATCATTGGTACAGAGCAGACAGTAGTGCCCAGAGTTACAGCAGCAGTCTCAGATGACAGATGATGGTACAGGTTTATGAGCTTTCAGGTATATGACTCAGCAGGTATATCATGGTATTATGGTTAGATTGCTTTTATACTTATTCTTATAGCATGTCTTAGCACTTAGTGTCATGATCTGGCGATCATATAGATATTTGGACCTGGTTGACCTATTATATATACATTACTGTCCCTACTCAGACTTAGAAGTTCACTATTCATACTCATTGGTACATACCCTCCTTAGGGAGAATAGAGGTGATCATTACACCATACTCTGGCTTGCTAGTGTTGGCTCCATCATATCATTGTCTTCATCCATTCATGGCCTACCTTTTAGATTATTACCCTGACTTACTACTTGACTAGTGGCATGGAGGATTTTTCCCCACTGTAGCCTCTGTATTGGATGAGCTTCCCTGTTTATTGTGTCTCGGCTCTGAGTTGGTGACACAACTTACCTACGGTGAGTTGGAGTTCCTTGTGAGTTCCCCCTAGTCATTAAAGTTGTGTTGGCTAAACCTGAAACTTTTAGTGCTGCCATGAATACAAAATCTGGAAAACTGAAATGCTATATCTTGTATATGAAAGAAATGCCAAGTGAAAATGGCCATGAGAAATAAAATGTTATATCTTTTGAAAAATAAATACCTAGGTAAACAAGTTGTCCATGACACACCTAGAAGTGCTCAGGTAAACAAGTGCCTTAAAAACACACCTGCAGCAGAAAGCCTAAAAATAAATGTAAATCTATGCAATGTGTTTGTAAACACACATAGATCAAGGCTATGGAAACTTCAGGCCCAAAAAGCAATGGAACTTAAATGTTATATCTAAACAATTGCTGGCCTTATTTGTATTATGGATTGTGCGCATCTGTGAAGGTGAATAAACCCTCTTTAAACAACTCATCCATTTGTGAGACACCGTCATTCCCTGTGTTATTGCTCAGTCAGTATATACTATGGTGTGTATTCCCGTTCCCTTGCCAAAGTGTCACAAAGGCAAGTCAGTCAAGTCATCCCTTAGCCTAGCCAGTTATTTCAGCCCTCACCCTTCACTAGCAAATTGATCACAACTATGAAGTGAGTATGGTCCTGAAAGTCTAGTCTGAGTAATAATAATAATTAACGACACTACATATTTGGATTTAGATCGCCAGTCATGATTACTCTGTGTTATATTTGCTATTTGAATAAATTGTAAAGCATGTATTAACCTTGATACCTTGCAGCAGTTATGGATGATGGTCTGAGTTGTATTTGGTCTTGGTTAGACCTAGTTTGACCATGGAGGACCATGGGACATGAGATGTTGGACCTTATGATGATATGGATAGATGATATATGGTCTATGTACACATACAGGATGATTCTATGCAGCAGCTACAGGGTTATGATGATGATTCTTGGGATACAGCAGTGTTTGGTCATTTACAGATCATTATTATTGGCCTTGTTCCGGTACATTGGATATTTATTTTGATCATGTAGAGATTCATATGGTGTATGAGTACACATCTTGGATGGATTTGGACCTTCTGAGTCCAATGAGACAGTTTGTTTTCAGTTCCGGGCACTTACATTGATGATTTAGCCTCAGTAGGCTGTCCTAGTGCAGTTTTGGTCTGTTGGAGGCCCTGTCGGAGCAGAGATGACTTTTATCCGGTTGACCTAGGGCGCTGATGATGGAGGGGGTGGTCCAGCCACTTGTTTTTACCATATTACCCCCCTCCCGGACACATTGGTACCCTCACCTTGACAGCGCCATCACTCTAGGAGGCAGTTTGGGCAGTTTCACGTTTCCCGAGGCATTTCAGGATTGGTAGAAATGGCTATTGAGGAAATCGATTTGGGCTACTGAGGCAAAGTTATGGCATGGGATGATCAGTGATGATAGATCGGGACCTTCCACACCTCCTCCAGCAGTTTCAGCTTCATCGGGGCCCGCATCTATTACTTATGGCACTTTTTGTGGATTTTTGAGGTCTTTTGAGGACCACGACTTCACCTTGGAGGCACGATTTGGTATATTCATGATTATTTATTGGATATTGTGCCATGGGGATTGACCAAGGAGGGATAAAATTACCCCTTGGACCCACCATGAGCCTCCTATGATATTTTGTCATCATGATTTGGTGGGATTCCCCTCTCCTAGGGCGACTTTGTCCACTTATGTTATATTTTATGTGTGATCCATGTATTATGTTGTTGAGCTCATCTCAACCATTGATTAGACATTTGTATCTTTTAATCTTAGCCACTCACTCAAAAAGTGGTTAGGGTTTTGGTGCCTCTCCTTCCTATTTAAAGGAGAGAGCCTCTCATTGTAAAGGGTCTTTGGCTCTTGGATTATTGGTATAGAAAAATATTCTTGTGGAAATTCTTGTGGTCTCCTTTGCATCTGGTGTTCTTAGATGGTGATTGGAAAGTCTATTGCAACCTAGCATTTGGAAATTGTGGTAAGATCTATCTTTTTTTGGAAATCATTGTTTGTCTACAGGAGGGCGACTTCAACAAGGGCGATTTTGCAAGGCTTCTTCAAATCGACTTTCTTGGCATTCGCTTGTATCAGGGGGTTATCATTAGTATCATTGTGATCTATGCTATCTTTCTGTTACTTCTTTTGTGGCATTAGTCTTATCTCTTGATGCATCAAATCTGATATTGTTGACGTTTGATTGTGCAGGAGAGAGGGCGCATTGGCTTCTTGGACAAAATCGATTTGCATAGAGACTACCTCAAAGCTTCCAAATTGATCGGGTTTGCATAGATCATCATCATCAAGGCATCTACAAGGTTATCCAGGTAAGATCCACAGGTTTGTTTCTCTTTCCTTTATCCAATCCATTGACATAATTCATAAATTGTTAAAACCCTAAATACTACAAAACCCTCATTTTACATTTTGTCAGATCTACTAAGATCTAGTGGGTTGTTGGGCTTGATATTGAAAACCCACCTCTATAGCATCCACGGCATCCCGGATCTATAGTTTGGTGTGGATTGGCTTCCGTTTGACCCCTCTCCCAAGCCAACCTAGCTTCTCCCAAGGAAGGCGCACTTCACCATTTGAGCAGGTTGACCTAGATCTAAGCGATGGGTGTTTGAGATTTCACTTGATTTGACATCTACACATCAAATAACATACACCCAGGTTGTCCCTTTCTTGAAAATCACCTTGTGGACCCCATTCCACACTTTAAGGGATTTAATCCCCTTTTTGGACCACTTGGAACACTTAAACTCAGATCTACATAGATCTAACCGGTGGATTGCCACGAAATTATAGATCCATATCCCTACTTGACTGATCTACCCGGATCTAAAGTTTGGATGCCATCCGACATGATTTGACCCACCTAAACCCCGTTTGAAGCCTCCTTAGGGAAAGTCGCACCACCTTGGAGAAGTGAGTTCACTCACTTCGAGGAACTGGGTACTTGAGTTTTTTGCAGATCCGGAATCAGAATAATTCAAAACCTAGGTCTAGACTGTCACTTTGCCAAATCTTGCCTTGGGGACTGCATTCCTTGTTTTAAGGGATTGTGGTCCACTTGGGTCAAACCTAGATCTAGACACATTTAATCATCAAGGCCTATACTGTCCACTTATCTCATGTTGTAGGAGTCTTAAACCATAAAGTCAACCCTACTTTGACTCCACTTCCCAATTCCCAAGGCACTGGTTTATCTCCAAGTCAACCCACTCTCCTAGATTGTTGGATTGACTTGTGGTTTGACTTTTGCATGGTGAACTATACCTTTGAAGACATCATGGACTATGGTCAAGATTGTCTCATGTACTAGTTAGCCCCAGTCTGACCCCTAAACAACCCTGCATTGGACACGGTTCCCAAGGCAGTGAATCTTTTGACATTGACCTAGTACACTAGCCCTAGATCTCACTTTAAACATTGCAAGTCACTTTCACTTCAACTATGAACCAAAGCTATACCTATTGAACCCCTCACTTGGCTTGTGACTTCAACCTATAAGGTCTAGGATAAACCATACACCTAACTTCACTTAGAAATACCCTGATTTGGTGTCTTGGTTTTGATCTCTCCTGTCGGGAGTAGATCGGGTCTCCCCCTTTGTTGTCTGGGCTAGACAACATAAAGCGAAGGTTGCCTCGACTGGCGTGACAACCATACATATTGGAGGTCGAGGTGATCGTGGTTGCACCTTTCAAGTTGCCCTTCCCTATTGCCATCCATGACTGGATCCATCCATAGGGGTAACTACAGTTTAGGTGATAACATTTTGGCGCCGTTGCCGGGGACGCAATAGCTTGCCCTAGTCCTTCCCGCATATACAAACGACACATATCTTGGTAGAAGAGTTAAATCTACCTGGCGACTCCCAATCGTGACTCCGCTGAGGAGCGAGCTCATTTACATCCCTATAACACTAGAATTTAGACAGATCTTATCATTATCTAGAATCCATGGGGTGCATCATTTTGTTTTCAGGTTCTTGAATTTAAGAATAAATATAAAAATATAAAAAGTATAAAATATAAAAAAAATTATTATCCATGGCTGCTTCTGAGCGACCTAGAACTTTCGGTCGTTTAAAAGTTTTTGACTTTTCAAAAATTGTTGGGTATCCTCATCATATCCCTCATCAAGCATGTGCAAGGTTGCCTATTTTCGATGGAAGTTATGAAATCTCTGCTAGGAGGCACCTTGAACATTTTAGGGAAATTATTAAAGAATTATCCATAACCCATGAGGATGTGTGTATGAGACTATTGGCTTCATCTTTCAAAGAAAGAGCTGGTCTCTGGCTTTCAAATTTGAAACCCAATAGCATTTCTGGTTATGACATGTTTGAAAATAAATTCCTAGAAGAATGGGGAAGTGAATTCGATGATATGTATCTTTCAAATCAAATCCAAGATCAAAACCTTCCCCTTTCCGATCCTATTGTGGAATCATTTAACAATCAAATATCAAGTGATTTGTCAACATCCGGAGATGACCTTTCCTGCCCAATTTCTGCTAATGATAAGTCTTCTACTTTTGAGTCAATCGAAAGTCAAATCTTTAATCATTGTACAAACCATAAGTTTTCAAATTGCTTTTTAGGTAGTCCTAGCCCTGATCCTGAGGGGATTTCTGAGGATGAGCCCTTAGTTAACAGGTCTATTGAAATTCCTCCCTCAGAGAGACTCATTAGTCATTCTGTATTTAATGATCATTCAATTCATTATCAACTTACTGAAGAAGAAGAAAGTGGAGACATTAACCAAGATCATTTACTAGTACTTTCACATGATCATTGTGCAAATAATCAGGATGTTTTAAATGAGCTTGTTAATTTTACCCCTGACAAATTGAATAAAAATGATCATTTATCCTCGTTTGAATTTAATGATGAATCAATAAGTCAATCTCAAGGAGAGGATGAATTAGTGAATCATACTAGATATTCTAATCTTTGCTCCACTTCTTATAATGAGTCTCTAAATTTTCCTTTTTTTATCCTTAGCCAAGATAGCTTAGAGTTAGATAGCTGTGGTCAATCTTGCCCTCAGATTGTAAATATTAAACTTGATCAAAAGCTTGAAATAATTCCTAGAGTAAAGAATGTTTTCTATTATCAAAATCTAAGGTCAAACTTGTTTATCCATTTGGGAGAATTTTCATATTTGCAATCCACCCTCCCTTCCCAACTCTTTCAATCATCTTTGGGTTGGTGCTCTAGTCAATCTTTTTCCTTGGAAATTTTTAATAGGAAGTATAAGCATGATTACATGTTTGGAGAAAAATCACTTCATGTCCCTTTTCAGTCACTTTGGAACCATAATGTATGTTGTCAAGTTATCAATCATTCTTGGTGGCTAGAAAAGGTGTTTAAAGATCAATTCCATATTTTCTCCATTTTTGAGCATCAAGTGGGTCTGACTTTGATTTTCCGTCTTTTAAGCTCTAATTTATCCCCACTTGAATTTTTGATCGTCAGTCCCAAGGAGAATCAAATTGAATATGGAAGAGAAGTAAATGAACAAGTTAATCTATGTGAAAATGAATCGAATCACATGTCTTATGTCCTTCCTCTATCCATCTCTGAGTTTAACTTGCATAAATTTTATGATCCTATCAGTTCTTTGATGGAGGATGTTTGCATCAGTCAGTCTTCTCCTTGGCATAATTTCATATTGCATAATTCAAACCATTCTTCAATTTATGAACAAATCAAGAAGACTGTGCCCTTAAATTTGTTGATCTTTAGCCCAATCTTGACTTGTTCTATTATCAAAAATCAAATAAGAATCATTAACCTATTTGATGAATGGTTGCACTGGATTTATGATTTTACCTAACATTTGTGATGACTGGTTAGATTAGGGTAGTTAGGAAACCAAATAAGCCTACTTAGGCAGTAGTTAGTCTTTTTAGCCATTCAGTCTGGCACCTTTTTAGTCTCTAAGCTCCTTTGTAAGCTCCTAGTTTAACTGAGTACCTGTCACTTTTCTTTTCCCTGCACAATAAATTTCAAATTTTGCAAATTATGTTAGTAGTTTAATTTACTTTCTGCATTTATATTTCATGCATTTATATTTCTGACATAGAATAGATATTATTTCAGTTGTTTTTATATTTTTCCCACACATGCGGCATGAGGTATTTTGTTTGATGTTTGTGAATGCAGAAAATAGGTTGCAAGAACAAAATAAAATGGTAGAGTGCTGGATCGTGGATTTGAGTTGCAGAGTTCGAGGACCAGAGATTCTGAGGTTCTCAAGCGCCCATTTCAGCAGAGCACTTGTCCCAGCCGGAGCCAGATGTTATCACATATATAGTAGCCGGGCTACCATACATTATTTTTCTCATTCCAGTACACTATTCAGCCAGTTCCCTTAGATGTGAGATGCTGAGATGAGCATCTTTATTGGATCACTATCAGATTGTGGACAGCAGTTGCATTCCCCATGCCATTACTGAGTTTCAGGACACTCAGAGAGATGACCGATGTAGCCATTATATCATTGGTACAGAGCAGACAGTAGTGCCCAGAGTTACAGCAGCAGTCTCAGATGACAGATGATGGTACAGGTTTATGAGCTTTCAGGTATATGACTCAGCAGGTATATCATGGTATTATGGTTAGATTGCTTTTATACTTATTCTTATAGCATGTCTTAGCACTTAGTGTCATGATCTGGCGATCATATAGATATTTGGACCTGGTTGACCTATTATATATACATTACTGTCCCTACTCAGACTTAGAAGTTCACTATTCATACTCATTGGTACATACCCTCCTTAGGGAGAATAGAGGTGATCATTACACCATACTCTGGCTTGCTAGTGTTGGCTCCATCATATCATTGTCTTCATCCATTCATGGCCTACCTTTTAGATTATTACCCTGACTTACTACTTGACTAGTGGCATGGAGGATTTTTCCCCACTGTAGCCTCTGTATTGGATGAGCTTCCCTGTTTATTGTGTCTCGGCTCTGAGTTGGTGACACAACTTACCTACGGTGAGTTGGAGTTCCTTGTGAGTTCCCCCTAGTCATTAAAGTTGTGTTGGCTAAACCTGAAACTTTTAGTGCTGCCATGAATACAAAATCTGGAAAACTGAAATGCTATATCTTGTATATGAAAGAAATGCCAAGTGAAAATGGCCATGAGAAATAAAATGTTATATCTTTTGAAAAATAAATACCTAGGTAAACAAGTTGTCCATGACACACCTAGAAGTGCTCAGGTAAACAAGTGCCTTAAAAACACACCTGCAGCAGAAAGCCTAAAAATAAATGTAAATCTATGCAATGTGTTTGTAAACACACATAGATCAAGGCTATGGAAACTTCAGGCCCAAAAAGCAATGGAACTTAAATGTTATATCTAAACAATTGCTGGCCTTATTTGTATTATGGATTGTGCGCATCTGTGAAGGTGAATAAACCCTCTTTAAACAACTCATCCATTTGTGAGACACCGCCATTCCCTGTGTTATTGCTCAGTCAGTATATACTATGGTGTGTATTCCCGTTCCCTTGCCAAAGTGTCACAAAGGCAAGTCAGTCAAGTCATCCCTTAGCCTAGCCAGTTATTTCAGCCCTCACCCTTCACTAGCAAATTGATCACAACTATGAAGTGAGTATGGTCCTGAAAGTCTAGTCTGAGTAATAATAATAATTAACGACACTACATATTTGGATTTAGATCGCCAGTCATGATTACTCTGTGTTATATTTGCTATTTGAATAAATTGTAAAGCATGTATTAACCTTGATACCTTGCAGCAGTTATGGATGATGGTCTGAGTTGTATTTGGTCTTGGTTAGACCTAGTTTGACCATGGAGGACCATGGGACATGAGATGTTGGACCTTATGATGATATGGATAGATGATATATGGTCTATGTACACATACAGGATGATTCTATGCAGCAGCTACAGGGTTATGATGATGATTCTTGGGATACAGCAGTGTTTGGTCATTTACAGATCATTATTATTGGCCTTGTTCCGGTACATTGGATATTTATTTTGATCATGTAGAGATTCATATGGTGTATGAGTACACATCTTGGATGGATTTGGACCTTCTGAGTCCAATGAGACAGTTTGTTTTCAGTTCCGGGCACTTACATTGATGATTTAGCCTCAGTAGGCTGTCCTAGTGCAGTTTTGGTCTGTTGGAGGCCCTGTCGGAGCAGAGATGACTTTTATCCGGTTGACCTAGGGCGCTGATGATGGAGGGGGTGGTCCAGCCACTTGTTTTTACCATATTACCCCCCTCCCGGACACATTGGTACCCTCACCTTGACAGCGCCATCACTCTAGGAGGCAGTTTGGGCAGTTTCACGTTTCCCGAGGCATTTCAGGATTGGTAGAAATGGCTATTGAGGAAATCGATTTGGGCTACTGAGGCAAAGTTATGGCATGGGATGATCAGTGATGATAGATCGGGACCTTCCACACCTCCTCCAGCAGTTTCAGCTTCATCGGGGCCCGCATCTATTACTTATGGCACTTTTTGTGGATTTTTGAGGTCTTTTGAGGACCACGACTTCACCTTGGAGGCACGATTTGGTATATTCATGATTATTTATTGGATATTGTGCCATGGGGATTGACCAAGGAGGGATAAAATTACCCCTTGGACCCACCATGAGCCTCCTATGATATTTTGTCATCATGATTTGGTGGGATTCCCCTCTCCTAGGGCGACTTTGTCCACTTATGTTATATTTTATGTGTGATCCATGTATTATGTTGTTGAGCTCATCTCAACCATTGATTAGACATTTGTATCTTTTAATCTTAGCCACTCACTCAAAAAGTGGTTAGGGTTTTGGTGCCTCTCCTTCCTATTTAAAGGAGAGAGCCTCTCATTGTAAAGGGTCTTTGGCTCTTGGATTATTGGTATAGAAAAATATTCTTGTGGAAATTCTTGTGGTCTCCTTTGCATCTGGTGTTCTTAGATGGTGATTGGAAAGTCTATTGCAACCTAGCATTTGGAAATTGTGGTAAGATCTATCTTTTTTTGGAAATCATTGTTTGTCTACAGGAGGGCGACTTCAACAAGGGCGATTTTGCAAGGCTTCTTCAAATCGACTTTCTTGGCATTCGCTTGTATCAGGGGGTTATCATTAGTATCATTGTGATCTATGCTATCTTTCTGTTACTTCTTTTGTGGCATTAGTCTTATCTCTTGATGCATCAAATCTGATATTGTTGACGTTTGATTGTGCAGGAGAGAGGGCGCATTGGCTTCTTGGACAAAATCGATTTGCATAGAGACTACCTCAAAGCTTCCAAATTGATCGGGTTTGCATAGATCATCATCATCAAGGCATCTACAAGGTTATCCAGGTAAGATCCACAGGTTTGTTTCTCTTTCCTTTATCCAATCCATTGACATAATTCATAAATTGTTAAAACCCTAAATACTACAAAACCCTCATTTTACATTTTGTCAGATCTACTAAGATCTAGTGGGTTGTTGGGCTTGATATTGAAAACCCACCTCTATAGCATCCACGGCATCCCGGATCTATAGTTTGGTGTGGATTGGCTTCCGTTTGACCCCTCTCCCAAGCCAACCTAGCTTCTCCCAAGGAAGGCGCACTTCACCATTTGAGCAGGTTGACCTAGATCTAAGCGATGGGTGTTTGAGATTTCACTTGATTTGACATCTACACATCAAATAACATACACCCAGGTTGTCCCTTTCTTGAAAATCACCTTGTGGACCCCATTCCACACTTTAAGGGATTTAATCCCCTTTTTGGACCACTTGGAACACTTAAACTCAGATCTACATAGATCTAACCGGTGGATTGCCACGAAATTATAGATCCATATCCCTACTTGACTGATCTACCCGGATCTAAAGTTTGGATGCCATCCGACATGATTTGACCCACCTAAACCCCGTTTGAAGCCTCCTTAGGGAAAGTCGCACCACCTTGGAGAAGTGAGTTCACTCACTTCGAGGAACTGGGTACTTGAGTTTTTTGCAGATCCGGAATCAGAATAATTCAAAACCTAGGTCTAGACTGTCACTTTGCCAAATCTTGCCTTGGGGACTGCATTCCTTGTTTTAAGGGATTGTGGTCCACTTGGGTCAAACCTAGATCTAGACACATTTAATCATCAAGGCCTATACTGTCCACTTATCTCATGTTGTAGGAGTCTTAAACCATAAAGTCAACCCTACTTTGACTCCACTTCCCAATTCCCAAGGCACTGGTTTATCTCCAAGTCAACCCACTCTCCTAGATTGTTGGATTGACTTGTGGTTTGACTTTTGCATGGTAAACTATACCTTTGAAGACATCATGGACTATGGTCAAGATTGTCTCATGTACTAGTTAGCCCCAGTCTGACCCCTAAACAACCCTGCATTGGACACGGTTCCCAAGGCAGTGAATCTTTTGACATTGACCTAGTACACTAGCCCTAGATCTCACTTTAAACATTGCAAGTCACTTTCACTTCAACTATGAACCAAAGCTATACCTATTGAACCCCTCACTTGGCTTGTGACTTCAACCTATAAGGTCTAGGATAAACCATACACCTAACTTCACTTAGAAATACCCTGATTTGGTGTCTTGGTTTTGATCTCTCCTGTCGGGAGTAGATCGGGTCTCCCCCTTTGTTGTCTGGGCTAGACAACATAAAGCGAAGGTTGCCTCGACTGGCGTGACAACCATACATATTGGAGGTCGAGGTGATCGTGGTTGCACCTTTCAAGTTGCCCTTCCCTATTGCCATCCATGACTGGATCCATCCATAGGGGTAACTACAGTTTAGGTGATAACAGGTTAGTCGGGCACCCAGTCCATGGCGGTTCTAGAAAAGATCCTGACGGAGCTGATACGGCTTGGATGTGAGTTGTAGACATTTGCCAAGGTTGAATAAGCACTCCTCTAAACAACTTATTCCATTTGTGAGACACTACCATTCCCTGTGTGTTTATTATCCGACATATGCTTAAGTATGTATTCCCTTTCCCTTATCCAAAGTATCAAAATGTTGAGTCAGTTGAGTCATCCCCTTGTCCTAGCCTTGCATTCTTCATCTTCACCCTTTGCTAGCAAATTGATCATGTCTGCAAAATGAGTATATCCTTGAGGTTCTTTTGTAAGTAAATGATTATTTGAACTTATTATAATTATCTATTAACTACCAGTGAAATGCTTCTTAATACATTAAGTCTTGCTATGAGAATGATTAAAAGAGCATGCCTTAACCATTTGCACTTGCAGCAGCGGGCTTTTCTAGCCTGGCTCATATTTTGATCAATCTTGACCTGGTCAAACCTAGTTTGACCAAGTCAACCTTGGGATCCGTGATGAGTTGGACCAATGATGATATATGATGATGATTTGTGGTTCTTTGATGCACCTTTAATGACTCCATACAATGGACACAGGTTTCAGATGATGGTTGATGTACTTTTTTATGGTTATTATTATTCTCGGACCATTTATTTTATTATTGTTCAGGTATGGCTGAGGCTACATATGATCTTACAAGTTGCCACAAGGTGTATGGGTACTCATCTCTAGTAGATTTGGACCTTCTTGGTCCATTGAGACACTCAGTTATCAAGTCCAGGCACTCCCAGTGATGTTAGAGTCAGATTTCCACCTTTAGCCGGTTTTGCCATGCAGAAATGGCATGTCCAGCAGTTGCATTGAGCTAGCACGTTTTCTTAGGGCGCTACAGAGGAGAGGGGTGGTCCATCCACTTGTTATTACCATATTAACCCCTCTCCAGACATGATGGTACAGTCAGATCTTGTGCCCGAGCATCAGGCAATGAGTTACAGGCATTTTGATGGTTTTCAGGTGGGATAAAAATGGGATAAAAAGGTCATTGAGGAAATCGATTTGGGCTATTGAGGCAAGGTTTTGGCATGAGGTTTGTTCAGAGGTCATATGTGATGTATCCCACTACTTCCAGATTAGCTTGCAACATTCATTGGGGTCCACACACTCTCCAAGTTGTGATTTGATGCATTCTTCTCTCATTGAGGCAGCCACGATTTGATCATTTAGTCACTTGGACATGTTGTTGAGTCATATTTTATATCATTGTGCCGAGGGGTGATGCTAGTGAAGGATGATAAAGCCTCCTAGCCCCACCATGTGCTCCTAGTCACTTGTCCTTGTCATCTTATGTGGTACACACTTGTATTAGTCACTTTTATGTGGTGCGCACCCCCCTAGGGCTTCTTTTAGTGAGTGCGCACCCCCTCTAGTGACTTGATCCATGTTATATTGTACCGGCTCATCTTAGTTGTTGATTGTATTGTATTTATCTTTTGATCTCAACCACTCGTTCATAAAGTGGTTAGGGTTTTGGTCTCTCTCCTCCTATTAAGGAAGAGGCCCCCCTATTGTAAAGGGATCTTGAGACTTTTGGCTCTTGGTTATTGGAATACAAGAAATATCTTTTGAGTAAATGCTTGGATCGTGGGATGAAAGCTTGGCTATGGTGATTGAAACTACTTTTCCATTGCACTGAAGGATTTTGGTATCTATTTTGCATATTTGTTCCACTATATTGATTTGCAGGTCAAAGAAGACGATTTGGAGGAGTGCACCTTGGTGGGGAGGCTCACCCTGCTAGCTTTTGTCAGATCTTGGTTCAAACAGGGAGTGATTTTGTCTTTGTACCAATTATTCTCTATCATTTACGTCATATTTGCATCTACCCTCATCGTTGTTTGCTAATTGAGCTTTGTCTCCTTGGTTTTGCAGGAAAAGAGGGGCGCACTAGTAGACTTGGGCAAATCGTGTGAGCAAGAGAAACTACCATATCTTTCATTTGATCTTTGCGGTAGTAATCCTTGCCATACCGGAATTCATTCTCATTATCCAAGTACGCTTGAAAGGTATGTATTTTATTCTTTTAACTTATCCATTTGTCATCTAGATCTCAAACCCTCATCTTAAAACCCTAGGTTTTAGATCTGATAAGATCTGGCGATTGCATGGGCTTAATAATTAAAACCCACCTCAATAATAATTAATAAACCTTGGAGACCAAATTTGGTGGGCATCCGACTCCATTTACCCCCTGATCTAAAAGGCATTGGGCCTCTCCAAGAGAGGTCCCACTTGTGGGTAGGTGGGTTTTCCAGATCTGTAAGGTGGGTATTGCTTGTTCCTATGTAAGGTGGGTATTGCTTGTTCCTCATCAAATCCACAGATCCATTGAGTAGCAACCCTTCTAGTGCCATTTCATCTTGATCTTCACCTTGTGGACCCCATTTTGACCATTTTCCATATTTTAAGGGTGGGCCCCACTTGGATCTTTCTATTTGGCATTAGATCTATCTAGATCTACTAATATAAACTCATAAGGGGCTTAATATTTCCTTGGTTGAACATTTGTCCATCTTATAAGCCTCTTCAACCAAGCCCTAACTCCTTGGGTCCACTTATCCATCCTAGATCTAGATCCATCCACTCTTGATTTTCTCCTATTTCACTTTCACATTTCCCTAGGAGGTCTTGAGTAGGTTCGCTAGCCTTCATTGGTTAGCTAGGGTCTCCCCCTTGGTCTTACTTAGGCTAGATCTAAAGTGAAGAGTGCCTTAGTTAGCGTGACAACCAATTGCATTGGGAACCGTGGCATCTCTTGGGTCACCTCTTTAGTTGTCCAACGCCTCTACCATCCTGGATAGGATCACCTTTGGGACAACTACAAGTTGTGTGATAACAGTGTGCAAGTGAGATTCCAGGCACAAGTAATGTGGAATGGCGGGACCCCATGCCCATTGCATCACAAATTGGATCAAAACAAGGATTGGCCAAATGACAATCTACAATTAGAAGAGGCAAACCAATTAGAACATAAGTCAACCATGAAATAATGTGCAACCTATTACAGCCTGAACTAGCGTGTGTGATTAAAGCCCCAAAAAACAAGGCTAGCCCAGCTATAACCTAGAGGTGTTACCCATTGTCACCTCGATAACCACACTTCAAGTTGGCTCTTCTCCAACTCAAGGAGGCCGTGCCTAGATAGGATTGCTAAGCTATGGCAATGAGAGCACAAGGTGATTTGAAGAATTATCCTTAGCAAAACTTGAGGTCTTTCTTTGTAGTATAGATGATGGGAGGGTTATGAAGACTAATGTCGATCCCTAGGGCATACAGAGTCTCAAGGTGATCCCCCTCAGGCCTTGTTTGTATGTGTTTAACTGGAACCCCTGCAAAACGCATGCCAAATTCCTACCCCAAACATTTGAAGCTTCTTGCAAATTTCACCAAGGAAGAGTAGCTTTTAGCATACACCTCCAACCTATCTATCTAGCTCACCCTTAACCTATGCAAAATTGATGAGTACCCCTCCTACGGATGCCAAATACTTTAATCAACCTACAAAGCTAAAGTATGATGAACCAATGGAGTAACACTACTCTTCTTATGGAATAAATAAATAAATCTTACAATGCCAAAAAGATACAAGATACCTCAAAGATTAAGCCATCAAGGAACCAAAGAGAAGAAATCCTTTACACCTCGAAATGCTCCATAAAGTTATGTCAATTGGGCTCCAAAAGAGAGAGAGCTTTCAAATTCCAACCATGAGTTCAAAATGAGGAAGTGGACCTCTTTATGTAGAAGAGTAGCCTAACTTCCTTTACAATAAAATATCTATTTATCCTTACATCTAGCCTAGGGTGGAGCAAAATATTACAAAATCCCCACTAAGCAACTAACTCCTAACAAATTACATTAAAATAGTGGTCAATTGCCACTTGTACAATACATGAGATTCATAAGGCCCCAAACAAGGGGGCTGCCCCCTCCAAATGAGTGAACCAAGCCAAAAGATGATGCCATGTGGCCTTCAAAGGCCTCTTCAAAGGAAACTTCTCCAATTAAACATGTCCACAAATAGCCAACAAAGCCCCAAGAAAGAGGGGAGCTTCCAACAAACATGCACTTAGCGACAAATATTCAATCTCCAAGGAAGATTACTTCACACAGATATGTTCACATATTAACCAAGTTGGACCAAGATATCCTTCAAATGCAAAAACATCCTCCAAAAGTGGGCACAAAATCCAAGGAACGTCCCTAGAAGAGGGATGTCCTCATTCAAAGGAAATCTCCAAATGCTAATAATCCACCAAGAGGGCCCCTCCAACATTGATGTGTCCACCTAGAAATCCACAAAGTCTAAATGTCCTTCAAGAAGGTGGGCAAAACTTCAATAGAAGTCCACAGAAGAAGGATGGCATAACTCATCACATGGTCTCCAAGAGGGGTCGCTCCAACCCAAAGCTGTACAAGCTTTCAAATCTTAAGATGTCACTCCCATAAAAGATGCCCACAAAGCAACCAAAACTGCATCATAATGCAATGCAATAGCTCCAAGAAAGGGGCCATTCCAATAGACTAGGGGATACATATGCATAACAAACATGTATAAATTCTCCAAGTAACGGGAAGAGCCTCCTAATGGCTGAGTGCTGCAACAACATCTACCAAATGCTGATCGCTGTCAGCTCCCAGAGAACATCTCACAAGGTACTGTCCCCAATTAAGGTGCAGAAAGCTCTCTCTCAAGGGGCTGTCCCCTCCAAATGACATAGATTAACCTTCTCAAACAGCGATTTTACAAAGGGTAAATGCTGCTTCAAAAATCAGTGAAACGATCTTCATTGATACTGAACTTTTAGGGCATAAGACTCCAAGAGAACTGGGCGTCACTCTTCACAGGCTGCTGCTACAGGTTTGATGAGGTTTTTTAAAGGTTGCCATGACTGCTGTTTTAACCTACAGTACTGCCCAGATTTATGTTTGGCGCCTTTTGCCCCTGTCAATGTGCCCAGAACTCAAAGAAATAGGTATTATTACTGAGTATGAAGTCAAAGACGACCAGAACTGTCCAAAACACAAGGCTTAAGCCTGCTTACTTCTCTCAGAATGGAGAATAGGGCTGCTTAGGGGCTGCAATGTGCCCAGAACTTTTCCTTTTACCGCTGTACACACTATTTAACTGCCCATAACTACTTTTTGTGCAGATATGAGGCTGTTTTCATGCCCAGATTTTCTTTTGATGTCAATCTATTGCTGATTCAAAGTCTGAAACTGCCCAGGTTGCCAAACTATTGAGGTTTAACCACTGCTTACTATTCCCAGCATGCGCAGAATGCTGATTCTTTGCTGACTTTGGGTGAAATCAGTCTTCCTTCCTCTGTTATGTGACCAGGGGCCAGAACTGACCTTACTGTTGATTCATTGGTGTTTCACCGCCCAGAATTGACAATTGCCATGATTTGCTGCTAGTTTATAACTGTTTGCTGCTGTTGAGAAGGTGGGACAGTCCCTAAGTTGTGTCCAGAACTGCTGTCAGTCCATATTCATGCCCAGCAATCTCATGAATTAGCCCAAACCTGATTCAAGAATGCCCAAAAATACTTCAGAGTCTCAGACCTGCCCAGGACTGGCCCAGACCCAAAGCTGAGCTTTGAGATCACACACATGGCAACATGGCCAGAATTGATTTTAAAGCTGATATAAGGTAAAATCATGCTTCAGACTTGCCCAGATAACTTGGGAATTAACCCAGAAACCTTCATAAAAAACCCAGTGAACACCCTATGCAAAGGGGGTTAAAACAACCAACTAGAAGTTCAAGATTAAACCAAATGTTCGATCGGTGAACGAAGCAGCAAACAATGTAGACATGGTAGCGATCCCAACAAACAAAATGGGCCCACAGCTGAGTGTGTTGTTTGTTGTTAGCAACAATAGCTCAAGAAAATTGCAATCAATGGACACGATTACTTAAGTGAAAACTCATGATGATTTTGAAATGTCCGTAGCATGAATGTCATAATAAATTTAATGTGTGTGTGTGTGTGTATCATTAGTTAACATTAGGGTGAGCTTGGATAAATCAATTTGGCCTACAACCTATGAACATGAGAAGGGGTCACTATTATAATGAAGTCAATAAGAAGCTAAATAACGAGTTTCTTCTTGGTTACATAAAATCTTGTGCAAATAAATGTTTATTTTCTAACCAATTTAAATGTATGTGCTTATGATAGCAAATATCCTACTTTTATATGCGCACTTACAACAGTTTGCAATGCAAATATACAACTTCTCTACATACCTACTACAATTATAATAAATTGCGAAATCATCAAAAGCACTCAAAGCAAAAGCTCCTGTAAGGCCAAGTAATATTAAGGGTGTTGCTTTCTTCCCAAGTGCGGTAAACTTTTTGTCAGCTGACTCAACTGGAGATGACATCCTGCACATGAAATGGAATAATAAGAGTCCCGTTGTGAACCTTTTTATTTTTTTAGTTAAGACTCAAATTTGAGTAGAGCTATATTTCTCCAAAGGTGCTCTCTCTTATAATACCACAATATGAGAGATTCTATTTGAATTAGACTGTTCCTACAAGATTATTATTCATACCAACCCTATTGCATAAAACAATTAGTTTCCAGCTACATTTAGAACTGATCCAATGATCTGAACTTTCATGTGGGGCATTTTTCCAAGCATTCTATTTACTGAACTAAAGTGTGTTTGCCTAAAAACAGTAAAATAATATCAAAAGTGCACACTGCAAAGACCTTAAACCATTTTCTTGTATTTGCAATTGTACAAGCTATGTTATTAGTAATTACTAATTACCATGGAAGTTATAAGGTAAATGTCAAAAAAATGGTCCCAAGATATATTTCTCCAGACATGTTCACTTATAACACTGCAATATGAGAGGTTTTCTCAAACTTTCCCCATCAGAATTTCATTCATACAAGCCCGATTACAAATGCTTTTACAAAAAAAGTTAGCTTCCAACAACAGGTAGAACTAGTCCAAAAATCTAACCTTTCACGTGGGGACCTTTTGCAAGCAATATTCTATTTGTATGAATTAAAGTGTATTCTCTTTAAAAATAGTAAAAACATATTGAATGTGCAAAGGCATTCTCAAACCATTTTCTTGTATCTACAATTATGCAAGCTAGGTTATACCATGGAAGATATGAGAATGATGTCAAAAAGGTCCCAACTTGCTTAGTGAAAATGGCAATCAAACTAGCAAGATTAGGGGAGAACCATACTCAATGTGCAAAGACATTCTCAAACTATTTTCAATTTTTCTTGTATCTACAATTATACGAGCTAGGTTATACAATGGAAGACATGAGAATGATATCAAAAGGGTCCCAACTTGCTTAGTGAAAGTGGCAATCGAAATAGGAAAATTAGGGGGAAATTCCCCTAACTCGATTAGAAGACCACTTAAGCCGACCTCTATTTGCTATTAAACTTACAAAGACTGACAAGTTCCATGTACATCAAGTAACATTTAAAAGAAAACTGTTACGCATTGCTCACACGTTGTATGTAGTATAGATTGTTACTCATCATCACTTGTCATAAAAGTGAGAAAAAGTAAAATGAAGATTGTGTCTATTCTTAGCATCTCAGAAGGTTTGTCTAATTCTTGTATGTACAATGCAACCTTCTTCCATTTCCATTTTCTCTCCAAGCTGTAATCTTCCGATGTAGGCAATAATGGAGTAGATTCTCTTCATCCAACATTAAGGGTTCAAATGGCTTAATTTTTTCTGCATTTGTTACAGACTCACAGAGTACATATGCATATATGGTGGTAGCTTCAGCTGAAAAGCTTTTTCTCCAAAGATTTAAAAGGATCCACGTCCCATGGGTTTCTTTTTTTACCTTCTCATTTGAACCTCTTTTTGTTCAAGTAGAGCCCATACCAAGTCCCCTTCTTCAAAATGACGACCCTTTCTAAGCATGTCATGTCTATCTGTATATCTCTGCTGGGATTTTTGCAAGTGTTCTAGTACCTGCCTATATATCTGCTGGATTCTTTTGACAAACTTGACAGCTTTTAGTTTTTCATTGTTTGAAGGGAACCCTTTATTCCTACCTTTGTCAAAACAAAGATCAAATGGAATTTGCGGTAGAAATCCCAAACAAGTCTCAAATCAGGACTATTGGGCAGAGCTATGAATTGCTTTTTCATAACGGTGTTGGATATATGGGAAACTTTCATCCCACGTCCTTGGATGTTTTTTATCGTAGCCTCTCAACAGTTCAACCAGTGTTCACTTCACAACTTCTGTTTGCCTATCTTTCTGTGGGTGGAAGGCAGTGCTCTGTTTCAGTTCAGTATCCATAATACTCCACAATGTGGTCCAAAAATGAGCCAAATGCTGCGATCTCTGTAAGAGATAATGGATTCTAGCACTCCAAAATGCTCCCACACATGGCTGAAAAATAACTTGGCTGCTTCAGCTCCCAGTCACTGTTTTCTTACAGTGGTATAAGTACTTCCATTTTACCGAATCTATCCACTATGACAAATAAATTTTCATAACCCTGCCTGATTTTGGGCAATCCTCCAATGAAATTCATGGAGAATCGATATGCTTTCCTGTGGCCGATTTAGTACTGGAAGAGGTGTGTATAGAACCAACATTCTATTTGCTGGCTTAGACAAAATGCACAACCTCTAATAAACTTATCGAGATCATTAGGCAATTTGGGCCAAAATACAAACCAGAGAGTAGCAAGGTGCTTACAAACCAGTATGGGAGAGATGTTGTGATGTGATGTGATGTAAGTGACATATTTTCAATGTTCCACGGGAACGCGTCCCTCAGGGTCGGGGACGCATTTCCCGCATTTCCTGCGTCCCAACGTCTCGGGGACTCCTGACGAAACGTTTCCCCCCACCCATGCCCCTAAGAATATTTTTTTTATGTTTTTTCATTATTTTCACTTTTTACAATCCCTACTTAGTAATTACTTAGAAAATAAATCAATATATTTGGTATTTACATTGCACAATCATGAATATACGTCAAATGAAATATTATTTTTGGTATTTTATTTTATTTTTATAATTTTAGGGATGTCCCCCCCGAATTTCCCTAAAATTTGGGGGCGGTCTCCACACGTCCCGAATGTGCGTTTCCCCGCTCCCACGTCCCCCCGTCCCAGAAACTTAGGGGAACATTGCATATTTTAATCAAAAAAGTAAAAAAGCATGTCGGCTAGAAAAAGTTTACATATGTTTTAATGAAATTAAAAAGATATTATGCTAATCGAATAATTATGACTATTCTTTGAATTTTTTTTATCTTAAATTTTTTACAAGTCAAGAAATTGGATCCGTCTCGGTGCTTAATAGATCTGGGTTTAAGATGGATCTATGTTGGTTCAAATCCTTTCACATCAGGAGCACCTTATAAAGCTCTATGACCTTAGAATTCTACATACAAATATAGATAAAGGGGACTCCTGACGAAACGTTTCCCCCCACCCATGCCCCTAAGAATATTTTTTTTATGTTTTTTCATTATTTTCACTTTTTACAATCCCTACTTAGTAATTACTTAGAAAATAAATCAATATATTTGGTATTTACATTGCACAGTCATGAATATACGTCAAATGAAATATTATTTTTGGTATTTTATTTTATTTTTATAATTTTAGGGATGTCCCCCCCGAATTTCCCTAAAATTTGGGGGCGGTCTCCACACGTCCCGAATGTGCGTTTCCCCGCTCCCACGTCCCCCCGTCCCAGAAACTTAGGGGAACATTGCATATTTTAATCAAAAAAGTAAAAAAGCATGTCGGCTAGAAAATTTTTACATATGTTTTAATGAAATTAAAAAGATATTATGCTAATCGAATAATTATGACTATTCTTTGAATTTTTTTTATCTTAAATTTTTTACAAGTCAAGAAATTGGATCCGTCTCGGTGCTTAATAGATCCGGGTTTAAGATGGATCTATGTTGGTTCAAATCCTTTCACATCAGGAGCACCTTATAAAGCTCTATGACCTTAGAATTCTACATACAAATATAGATAAAGGATTGAGGTATTACATAGTAGATTGCTTAAATTTGCACAATGTTCGTCAGAATCCCAATTATAAGATCGTCTAGTTCGGAACAATGGGAAAAGCGGGTAATTTGTCACGATATTTTATATATCGTATCATATTGATTTTTTCGTTCATTTTTATTGCTAGCTCTTCGAAAAACTCAAAAGTACTCTTGAATGTCATATGTTTCAAGCAATCCATAGTCCAATCAAAGTATTGATTGAACATGTGGCTTTTATCTCCATCCAAATGCAACGCATTCCGTTGGGGTTGAACAAAGTCCTCTTATGTTCAATCGAAAATCTCGGCTATATCTATCCCTTTTCTAAAGATCGGTATGAAGATCTTGTGTTTCAAACAGTCTGTTAACAACTATTTTGTACAATAGTTGAATTTCTTGTAAGCCGCCAGTTTCATGAACATGTTCAATATTCATCGTCAGTGTTCGGAAGTTCAGAGGTCATTTTCAGGGCAATTTTGCCCCATTTGTAATAACTGCATGTTCATACCCCCATGGAGAATTTGTAAAAAGTTGGTCTAAATGGGGTCCTTTTATAAAAGACTCGGCTATCCTTAGGTTTAGCCATTTGGGGGATACTCTAGAGTGTTTTTTCCTTAAGAATTATGCGCTACTCATCAGTGGCATATAATCCCTGAGTTTTTCACTCATACCTCCAAAGCTGGAGTATTTACTATTTACCATGGTGGTCGAAACCTAAGGTGGTTATTAGAGTCTTGTATCTAGGATTGTTTACGTGTTAGACATCTCGATTGAGTCGTATGAACATGCACTAGGTCCCCTAGGAGTTTCGTTTGATTCCGAGAAAAATAATTTTTTCCGTAATTTAGACCATTTTTAATGGTTTAAATGGATTTTTTCAAAGTGTGATAAAAACCTCATCCGGAGGCGGAATTTGGTGTGGGGAGGCTCGTTTTGATGCTCAGAGCGTCCTCTTTACCCTAGCACCCTCTTTCTTCAGATTCTGGGCCGTTACATCGCCTCTGGGCTAGTTTTCGCTAAAGATGCTACATTTTGGCATTTAATTACCAGAAAAGGGAGAAATTGCACCATGGACAAAAATCAAATAAGGACAAAATACATTAAAAAAAAGCATTGGAAAAGCATGGATTATATTTTTAAGAGGTGTACGAACACATTGGTGGGAGAAGTCATATGTTGAAAAGTCAAAATTGAGAAATTTCATTAAATTATAGCGTGAGCCTACATTCACGTGGGCATCAATTCGCATGGGTTATAAGTGAAGGCTCCAAAACTAATATGGTGGGCTACTATTTGAGATTAAAGCACATTCTAAATAGAACTTTGCTTATGCGAATTGTTAATTAAGGGATGACGTGAGCTAAGGCTTAAACGTGGGTTTCACTCACATGTTTGACCGTACTGCTCCCCATGCAAGCTAGCGTGAAGGTTCCAAGGACTTATGTGGTGGGCGACGTATCCAAGGGGAAGGGCGTGGTTTCCTATGGGGAGGGGCTCCCCTCTCCATGAGGTGGTAGCCACCAACCTAAATCACACCAACCTCCTCACGTGTGGCCCTCTCCTCTATTCACATGAGCTCTCTCAACTATTCGTTTTAGGTTTTTAGCACTTGGTTTTTGTATAAATGCAAGGTCTTGCCTCACCATTCAAGGTGGATAAATTTGCAAAGAACCTCTGTTGGATTGTTGTAAAGTAGTTTGCCTTTTGTGCAACATTGGAATAAAATTTGAGACTTTGGAGGTCCACTTGGTGCATGCATAGTTCATTGTTTATAAATGAGGTAATATTGTTTATTGTTTATGCATGCTTATGTATTTTAGTATTGGATCTAGCTTAGAGGACTTATTCAAGCACATGGGGCAAGTAATTGTTGTCTTCAGTTTACTTCTTGTTGTTTGGTATTTAAATGATATTGAAGTAGCATGCTTTAGTCAGTTATAATACATGCTCTTTGATTTATTTTCGTACTAACATCCTAGATCTAAGGTCTCTTGTTTAAGTGTGTGTATAAGTTTCAAGATCTTCATCTTCTAGTAAGGGATGAGCTAAGTTGCATCTCCTCCTTCTTCATGATCAAGGGTTCTTACATTGGAGCAAGGGATGAGCTAGTTTGCATCTCCCCCTTCTCCAAAACTTCAAGAAATTTGTGGCTATGAATGTGCATTGGATTTTACAGGGCACTCAACAAGATTCAAGATCTAAAGAGATTTGCAAAAACCTCTTCCACCACCTAAAATCAAAATCAACTTCTTGGTTACTTGGTCACTAAGTGTTTTCTTCTTCTAGCAATCTTGTTTGCTCTTTTGATCCTCTCCTTGTATTGATTTCTCTTCTCAACTTCTCTTCTCCTCCAAGCTCTTTTTCATCTTTTCTTGAGCTCATATCCGCTCATTCTCTTTCTCCTTTCTCCAACTCTGATTTTTCCTCCTCTTCTCCTCACTGTTTTGTTCTCTTCTACCTCTGATTTTTACTTACCTTCCAGCCCCACTATTCTTCTCTTTTGCTGCCCTATATCTCTGATTTTCCACCTTTTTTTCAGTCATCCTTCATTTCCCTTTTCGCTGCCCCTTACCACTGTCTTCTTAGCCCTTTCTTGTCTACTTTGGCAGCCACTTCTTGGACTGTTTTTTGCCCTTTAAACTTCATTTCCAGCCCTCTTTTTGTTTGTTCTTCCATTCTTCTTCGACTTCTCTTCTTTGCCTTCATTTCTCCTTTATTTTCTTTCTTCTCCTTTTGGTTCTTTTCTCTTGTTTGGAGTTGGTTTGTAGCTTAGTTTTAGCTTAGTTTAAATAACAAAAAGTTTCGCTTACTTTGTTTCTAATCTAGATTTCCTTTTGTACTTCGTTAAAATTTGCATCTAGTTTATTCATCTTAGATCTTAGCTCATTTTAACTTTTAGTTCAAGTATTGCATCTAGTTCATTTATCCTAGATCTTAGTTGCATTTAGTTTCAATTTGGTTTTGTTTTGATTAACGAATAATGGGTACTTGAAGAATGTGTTTGTTGTAGGTGCTTGAAGAAGAGATCAAACAAACAAGTCCAAAAACTTGAAGACACAAACCAAGAGGAGGCAAAAAACCGAGAAGATTTAAACCAAAGAAGATCTAATAACCACTCTCCTTTTTGTAAAAGCCATTAAGGCTTCTTCCATTTCATCTTTTCAAGTTCTCTTCAAGGGTTGAATTCCCAAGGCATTGTAATTGATCAATAAAAAGCTAGTGGGATTTAAGGCTCCCACACCCAACTTCCCCATTTGGAGAAGTTTGTAGTGTCTTTATCCTTTACTTGTTTCATTGCTAGCTTAGTTTCACTTGTTTGCAAGTAGAATACTAATTGTTAGCTTAGCTTTCCATTTTGCAAGTAGATCACTAGTTGTTAGTTTAGTTCTTTTTGCATTCTTAGAATACTAATTGCTAGATTAGTCTCCCATTATTTGATTCAATTGTTGTGTTTCTTGATCATAATTTCTCAATCTTAAAAGGAACATAAAGTCTCTTGAACTTGTCATAAGACAAGTCAAGAACACTCTCTATCGGAGAGCATCTTGTTGCATTGCATTTTACATATAGATTATATAAGACTCTTGAATCTCACCATAAGGTGGATCAAGAGCACTCTCTGTCGGAGAGCTTTTGTTTATGTGCTCTAATTAAAACCATTCACAACTCATTCTCCCTTTAAAATTGGAATTTATTCGTTTTTTCCATACCGCGTATGCTCTGCCCAACCTTGAAAAAGGTTGGAATACTCAGAAACGGTATTGGTTGCTTAATCTCTCAATTTTAAACCATAATAAAATCTTCACCCCATAACCAACGAATCCGGCGTTGATCGATACAATACTCGAAAGTGGGCAAATTCCAAGTGGGAGCGCTGGGCAGCCATGTTCAAATTCTAGTGGCTGGTTAGTTATTGAACGCCTCGTTAGAAAACTGGGTGGTCTGTCATGTCTTCGAACAGAACCATTTAGAGTATTCCCGGATAGATTTCCAGTACCTTGCGTATCGGTTGGAAATTCCCTTTTGCCATAATAATCAAGATCACCCCTAAAATACACAATAAAATTTACCAAGAGCATTGCAAAACGATCTCACAAACACACATATTGAGACTTGTATTTCAGCATCCCAAGCCCTTTTGACTCCATTTGGCACTGGTTCTTCAAACTTATATGCATCACCTAATTTGGACCATTTGTCCTTCATCTATCTGAGTTATTTATTTCTTGTGGATGCTTTAAAATTCAGTCATCATATATATTGTTTATCTCATCTTGTGTTTTGCAACTACAACGTGGATTGCTTAATTATTATTGTGTTCATCTCAAAAAACTCCTAAACAACACCCATCTGTATCCATACACCCAAAAACACTTAAAAAACATAAGAGCCTTAGACAACTCTTTGTTAGGGACAACCCCCCTTGGCTTCATTAGGAGTTTACCTAAACAGAGGAGTTGGGATTCAAGTGACAGTACCTGGCTCATTGCTTGCCCCCAAGGCCACACCTTTCCCACTTATAGTGAGGAAACAGCTTTCGAAAGATTTCTACTGCTGGTGTGCATCTCGGCGGACAACACAGTCCATAGTCCAATCAAAGTATTGATCGAACATGTGGCTTTTCGCTCCATCCAAATGCAACGCATTTCGTTGGGGTTGAACAAAGTCCTCTTCTGTTCAATCGAAAATCTCGGCTATATCTATCCCTTTTCTAAAGATTGGGGTGAAGATCTTGATCAACTAGGATTCTCTACAATATGTTATGTATGGCAAATCGAACCTATTCTTGAACCATAGAAGTGGAAAGTACTATGGATATCCGAAAACCCAGAAAAGAAAATTCTTTGGAGTTGATCCATTCTAGCTAAAGGCGAATCTCTAGTGCATTTTTTTTCTCCACCTAAGATCATCACATGGTTTTTTAGACACAATAATTTCATATTGTGAAAAACACTCTTTCCTCTAGTTCGGTTATGGTAACATACCACAAACATGAAATCTATTGGCCACACATATTAGATCTACATCTAGACCAATGTTTACTTGAATCTACCCCACTATAGAATACATATATATCATGAAATAAGTTCTGAAACAATAGAATAAAGAAGTCGTTTGGGATGAAACTATCACCCCTTAATTAAAAATAATGTGGTATGCATCCCACAAGAAGTTGCCTTCTACCTTGTTACAAATAGTTCTCTACATGGTTGGACAATAGATCCATCTAAAATCATATTATATAGGATTGAGCCCAGGCTCATAATAAACTTATACATGAAATATTTGATACATTCCGCAGATTGATTGGCGCATTCCACATATTGATCGGCGCCTACCAATCCTGTTCCAATTGACCTGCATCAAAATTTCAAACGAATTACTGAAAGACAACAAATTTGTATTTGATTCATCAAATCAAACAGATCTCATATTTGTCATATGTTGAATGCATAGTACTACCTTCATTTCTAAAGAAGCTTAATCCTTCAACCTTACGCTTTAATGGCATTGAAATTCACCATAAAGCACACTAATTTAAACTACGTAAGGATTTGCAACAAATATGGACATGAACAAACCCTTGACATATTCAATCAATTATTATCCTTGAAAGTAACCTCTCAATTATAAGAACATTATGTTCAAAAATAGGAAAGGCTTCGAGTATGAGCACCTTACTCAAGTGTGGCCAAAACTCAAAAATTCAATTGGTGTGGCAAGATAGTGGAAGGGCTAGAGCAACAACCTTCAATGGAAGAAGAGAATCGAGAAATGTGAGACAAAAACGAAGAAGATAAGAGAAAGGAAAATTCTGGGTCCAATTTGATATCAAAGTTTTGGAGTATAGATCTCCTAAAAAGATGCCCAAGGAAAAAGGCAGAAAGCTTATTACAAATGCAAGGCTAATTTTTAATCAATTATGGCTATCAACCCATTATCATTGAAAAGCTTGCAAAAGCAAACTCTTAATCTTAATGTATCTCTCTGTGGTAAGTTAATTGACATACCTGTTATCACATATATAGTAGCCGGGCTACCATACATTATTTTTCTCATTCCAGTACACTATTCAGCCAGTTCCCTTGCATTTGAGACGCCGAGATGAGCATCTATATTGGATCACTATCAGATTGTGGACAGCAGTTGTATTCCCCATGCCATGACTGAGTTTCAGGACACTCAGAGAGATGACCGATGTAGCCATTATACCATTGGTACAGAGCAGACAGTAGTGCCTAGAGTTACAGCAGCAGTTCCAGAGGACAGATGATGGTACAGGTTGATGTGCATTCAGGTATATGACTCAGCAGGTATATCATGGTGTTATGGTTAGATTGCTTTTATACTTTTTCTTATAGCATGTCTTAGCACTTAGTGTCATGATCTGGCGATCATATAGATACATGGACCTGGTTGACCTATTATTTATATTATATTGTCCCTACTCAGACTTAGAAGTTCACTATTCATACTCATTGGTACATACCCTCCTTAGGGAGAATAAAGGTGATCATTACACCATACTCTGGCTTGCTAGTGTTGGCTCCATCATTTCATTGTCTTCATCCATCTGTGGCCTACCTTTTAGATTATTACCCTGATTTGCTACTTGACTAGTGACATGGAGGACCTTTCCCCACTGTAGCCTCTGTATTGGATGAGCCTCCCTGTTTATTGTGTCTCGGCTCTGAGTTGGTGACAAAACTTACCTATGGTGAGTTGGAGTTCCTTGAGAATTCCCCCTAGTCACTAAAGTTGTGTTGGCTAAACCTGAAACTTTTAGTGCTGCCATCAATACAAAATCTGGAAAAATGAAATGCTATATCTTGTATGTGAAAGAAATGCCAATTGAAAATGGCCATGAAAAATAAAATGTTATATCTTTTGGAAAAATAAATACCTAGGTAAACAAGTTGTCCATGACACACCTAGCAGTGCTCAGGTAAACAAGTGCCTTAAAAACACACCTGCAGCAGAAAGCCTAAAAATAAATGTAAATCTATGCAATGTGTTTGTAAACACACATAGATCAAGGCTATGGAAACTTCAGGCCCAAAAAGCAATGGAACTTAAATGTTATATCTAAACAATTGCTGGCCTTATTTGTATTATGGATTGTGCGCATCTGTGAAGGTGAATAAACCCTCTTTAAACAACTCATCCATTTCTGAGACACCGCCATTCCCTGTGTTATTGCTCATTCAGTTTATACTATGGTGTGTATTCCCTTTCCCTTGCCAAAGTGTCACAAAGTCAAGTCAGTCAAGTCATCCCTTAGCCTAGCCAGTTATTTCAGCCTTCACCCTTCACTAGCAAATTGATCACAACTATGAAGCGAGTATGGTCCTGAAAGTCTAGTCTGAGTAATAATAATAATTAACGACACTATATATTTGGATTTAGATCGCCAGTCATGATTACTCTGTGTTATAATTGTTATTCGAATAAGTTGTAGAGCATGTATTAACCTTGACACCTTGCAGCAGCTATGGATGATGGTCTGAGTTGTATTTGGTCTTGGTTAGACCTAGTTTGACCATGGAGGACCATGGGACATGAGATGTTGGACCTTATGATGATATGGATAGATGATATATGGTCTATGTACACATACAGGATGATTCTATGCAGCAGCTACAGGGTTATGATGATGATTCTTGGGATACAGCAGTGTTTGGTCATTTACAGATCATTATTATTGGCCTTGTTCCGGTACATTGGATATTTATTTTGATCATGCAGAGATTCATATGGTGTATGAGTACACATCTTGGATGGATTTGGACCTTCTGAGTCCAATGGGACAGTTTGTTTTCAGTTCCGGGCACTTACAGTGATGATTTAGCCTCAGTAGGCTGTCCTAGTGCAGTTTTGGTCTGTTGGAGGCCCTGTCGGAGCAGAGATGACTTTTATCCGGTTGACCTAGGGCGCTGATGATGGAGGGGGTGGTCCAGCCACTTGTTTTTACCATATTACCCCCCTCCCGGACACATTGGTGTCCTCACCTTGACAGCGCCATCACTCCAGGAGGCTGTTTGGGCAGTTTCACGTTTCCCGAGGCATTTCAGGATTGGTAGAAATGGCTATTGAGGAAATCGATTTGGGCTACTGAGGCAAAGTTATGGCATGGGATGATCAGTGATGGTAGATCGGGACCTTCCACACCTTCTCCAGCAGTTTCAGCTTCATCGGGGCCCGCATCCATCACTTATTGCACTTTTTGTGGATTTCTGAGGTCTTTTGAGGACCACGACTTCACTAAGGAGGCACGATTTGGTACTTTCATGATTATTTATTGGTTATTGTGCCATGGGGATTGACCAAGGAGGGATAAAATTACCCCTTGGACCCACCATGAGCCTCTTATGATATTTTGTCATCATGATTTGGTGGGATTCCCCTCTCCTAGGGCGACTTTGTCCACTTATGTTATATTTTATGTGTGATCCATGTATTATATTGTTGAGCTCATCTCAACCATTGATTAGACTTTTGTATCTTATAATCTTAGCCACTCATTCAAAAAGTGGTTAGGGTTTTGGTGCCTCTCCTTCCTATTTAAAGGAGAGAGCCTCTCATTGTAAAGGGTCTTTGGCTCTTGGATTATTGGTATAGAAAAATATTCTTGTGGAAATTCTTGTGGTCTCCTTTGCATCTGGTGTTCTTAGATGGTGATTGGAAAGTCTATTGCAACCTAGCATTTGGAAATTGTGGTAAGATCTATCTTTTTTTGGAAATCATTGTTTGTCTACAGGAGGGCGACTTCAACAAGGCCGATTTTGCAAGGCTTCTTCAAATCGACTTTCTTGGCATTCGCTTGTATCAGGGGGTTATCATTAGTATCATTGTGATCTATGCTATCTTTCTGTTATTTCTTTTGTGGCATTAGTCTTATCTCTTGATGCATCAAATCTGATATTGTTGACGTTTGTTGTGCAGGAGAGAGGGCGCATTGGCTTCTTGGACAAAATCGATTTGCATAGAAACTACCTCAAAGCTTCCAAATTGATCGGGATTGCATAGATCATCATCATCAAGGCATCTACAAGGTTACCCAGGTAAGATCCACAGGTTTGTTTCTCTTTCCTCTATCCAATCCATTGACATAACTCATAAATTGTTAAAACCCTAAATATTTCAAAACCCCCATTTTACATTTTCTTAGATCTACTTAGATCTAGTGGGTTGTTGGGCATGATATTGAAAACCCACCTCTATAGCATCCACGGCATCCCGGATCTATAGTTTGGTGAGGATTGGCTTCCGTTTGACCCCTCTCCCAAGCCAACTTAGCTTCTCCCAAGGAAGGCGCACTTCACCATTTGAGCAAGTTGACCTAGATCTAGTTGATGGGTGTTTGAGATTCCACTTGATTTGACATCTACACATCAAATAACATACACCCAGGTTGTCCCTTTCTTGGAATTTACCTTGTGGGCCCCATTCCACATTTTAAGGGATTTAATCCCCATTTTGGACCACTTGAAATACTTAAACTCAGATCTACTAAGATCTAACCGGTGGATTGCCACGAAATTATAGATCCATACCCCTGCTTGACTGATCTACCCGGATCTAAAATTTGGGTGCCATCCGACTTGTCTTGACCCACTTAAACCCCAATTTAAGCCTCCTTGGGTAAAGTCGCACCACCTTGGAGAAGTGAGTTCACTCACTTCTAGGAACTGGGTACTTGAGATTATTGCAGATCTGAAACCGGAATAATTCAAAACCTAGGTCTAGACTGTCACTTTGTCAAATCTTGCCTTGGGGACTGCATTCCTTGTTTTTAGGGATTGTGGTCCACTTGGGTCAAACCTAGATCTAGACACATTTATCCATCAAGAACTTTGTTGCCCACTTGTTCCAAGTACTAGGAGTCCTAAACCTCAAGTCAACCCTACTTTGACTCCGCTTCCCAATTCCCAAGGCACTGGCCTCTCTCCAAGTTAACTCAACTTTCCTAGATTGTTGGATTGACTTGTGGTTTGACTTTTGCATGGTGAACTATACCGTTGAAGCTATCATGAATCATGGTCAAGCTTGTCACTTGTACTAGGTAGCCCCAATTAAACCCATAAACTACCCTGCATTGGACACGGTTCCCAAGGCAGTGGATCCTTTGACATTGAACTAGTACACTAGCCCTAGATCTCACTACAAACATTATAAGTCACTCTTACATTCAATTATGAACCAAAGCCATACCTATTAAACCCCTCACTTGGCTTGTGACTTCATCCTTAGGTCTAGGATAAACCATACACCTAACTTCACCTAGAAATACCCTGATTTGGTGTCTTGGTTTTGATCTCTCCTGTCGGGAGTAGATCGGGTCTCCCCCTTTGTTGTCTGGGCTAGATAACATAAAGCGAAGGTTGCCTCGACTGGCGTGACAACCATATATATTTTGGAGGTCGAGGTGATCGTGGTTGCACCTTTTGAGTTGCCCTTCCCTATTGCCATCCATGACTGGATCCATCCATAGGGGTAACTACAGTTTAGGTGATAACAATACCACTATTAGACTTCACGCGAAGGAAATAGCCTGAGCTTCAAAGACCCCAAAAATCTGAAGTTTCTGGTTGGATTCGATTTGATTGTGATAGGACTGAAACATTTGGGCAGTCGCTGAGCAGAGAAGTCGAGCCTTCGGATCCCTAGGCCACAAACCCTCCTGGTCGCTTATGTGTCCCCTGGTCGCACGCTTACTGAACAGACTGCGCATCAGCTTCAAAGGGATCCATCCTGGATCTTCTTCCCTTGATCCCTCCCTGTCTGTCTGTTGTCCCTCACCTAGGGCTTGCTCTCTCTACCTCCAATGGATTCGGCAGCAGAAAGCCCTCCCTATGACCTAGTTAACTTCTCGAAATTATTAGTTGCTCATGGAAAGAAGTCTCTATCCTCATCCTAACAGAAATTCGTGAAGAAACTCAATAAGATCCCAACAATAGCATTACCGGTTGAGCTACCATGCAAGATAGCCCTCAACCTGTTGGAACGTGGATTGATTGGCCAGTTCACAGGCCTATGGCCTTCTCCGAAAACCACCGAAAACTGGTTGCAAAAAAACTGGAGAACCCTGATCTCAGAAGATGTTAAATCCTTCTTCGTGGGTAAAGGATTCTTCGCATTCGTTTTCGAAAGCAAACAGGATCGCGAGCTTATCTTCAGGAACAAGCCTTACTTTATGGGGCCACAAGGACTCTATATGAACAAATGGACTCCGAACTTTGATCCATCCCTCGACATCCCCTCTGTAGTCACGGTCTGGGTGAGACTCCCACATCTACCTCTCCATTGTTGGAATTTTGAATCTCTAAAAGCCATCGGAAATGCCTTGGGTAAATACAATGACAAAGCTTATCGAAAAGACCAACATTCATGCACGAGAATCTGCGTTGAAGTAGATCTGGAACATGGCCTCCTGGAAGCAATAAACCTTACCGTGGGCTGTGGCAGATTGGTCTCATGTACAAGAACTAAATTATGAGCAAATCCCCTTTAAATGCAGGTTTTGCCATGAATACGGACACTTCGCTTGATCATGCAAGAAGAATCATGCGGATCCAGAATCAGATGGGAAAAAAGAACAATGGACGGCCATCCAAAAAAATACCAAATCGGGAATGAAACCCCACTCAAAAAGTCTAAATATAAAGAAAGCAGATCATCAACACCAAGATCCGATGGCTTCGAACAACAGGAACAGATTCAAAGCCCTAGAAGCACCTGACATCCAAGACATCCATGAGGCTGAAGAAGAAGGAGAAATACGCGAACAACAAGACCCTCAAGCAGCTCCTCTCGCCCATGAAGATCCGAAGAATCCCCTACCCCAGAACACCCCCAGCCCCATCAGATCTAACTTGATCAAAGATACTCCTTCCTACGCTGAAATTACTAAAATTAGACATCCTAACTCCCCTACCTCCTCGGAAGAACCCATTGATAAATCTTCCAAAAATCCAAGTCAGAAACCAACCAAAGATCTGAGGGAAGAAGAAGTTGAGTGCAAGAAAGTCCAAGGATCCCAAGCCACAATAGATATGGTTTTTAGCATAAACACTAGAGCCAGAATAGCAGGAAAGAAATCTAGAGACCCGGTAGGAGGAACCCCCTCCTCCATCTACAATCCTAAATGATGAAGCTGGTCTCTTGGAATTACAGAGGTTTAGGCAATCCCAACAAGCTTGAAGCAGTAAAAGATCTCCAAAGAATTGATATGCCTAAACTACTTCTACTTCAAGAGACCAAACTTGATGAAAGTACAATCTTAGCTATTGGAAAAGAAAAATGGAAGAAAAATACAGGTTACGTAGTCAGCGCTAAAGGGGCTTCTGGAGGCCTAGCAACCTTATGTTCCTCTGAAAAATTCCACCTTCAAAGCTCCTTCGCTACACAACACTGGATATACACTGAGCTCACTCATATACAAAGCAACAAGCATATCGCTCTTTTTAACATGTATGTACCTAACTTCTACTCTGAAAAAAAAGACTGTTGGAATCTACTTGAAGATTTTCTGGATACATACGCTCCTCAGAACATCATTCTTGTCGACGACATGAACATCACCCTATCCAATTCGGAAAAAAATGGAGTAATCATTGAAAAGGACTTCTTCAAAACTCATGTTGAAGCCCTCCTTCAAACTTGGGATCTCATCGACATCAAAACCAAAAAAGGGAAATATACCTGGTCCAATAAGCATCTAGGCAAGGGGAATATTATGGCCAGACTTGACAGATTTCTCGACCAAAGCAACCTCATGACCGATACCCAAACCATCTCCTCAAGCATTCCGGCCAATCTGGCATCGGATCATAAACCCATCCAACTCCATTTTCAGGACAATGAGGATCTGGGCCCAATCCCTTTCAGGTTCAGCCCCCAATGGCTCGACCACACTAGTTTCTGGAACACTCTAGAAAAAGCGTGGAGAATCCCCATCTGCGGATCCCCTTGTTACGTTTGAGAACAGAAGCTCAAAAATACCAAAAACGCACTCAAGAATTGGGCCAAATCCAACTGTCCCACCCCCTCTAATCCCAGAAAGACTGTTGTGGGCACTTTAGAAGAAATCCAATTCGCTATGGAAGATCACCTTGTCGAAGCAACCACGTTGCACGAAGAAGTCATACATCAATCCAACGTCTACCATGCATTTCGAACTGAAGAGGAATACTGGAGGTTGAAGTCGCGGAGCACCTGGCTCAAAGCTGGTGACAGGAACACCAATTACTTCCACAAGCAATTTGAGGTCAGACACTCATCCAACTACATCGTTGAAATCAAACTGGAGAATGGCATGACAGTCATTAGGAACACAAGTATCAAAAACGAAGCTCATATTCATTTCTCCAACTTATTCGCTGAAGGTGACAACGCTGAAGGAGATGACGAGCTTAAACTCCTAGAGCACATCCCAATGAGTATCACGCCGAAAGATAACATTGACATCCACAAACCTTTTACTGAGCAGGAAGTTCTCAACACAATTCATTCTTTCGAATCTGACAAAGCACCTGGCCCAGATGGCTACTCGATGCATTTCTACAAAGCATGCTGGTAGTACATTATAAAAGATTTCATGAGAATGATCAGGAACTTCCACTCAAAGGCAAAGATCGGTGGCTGCACAAACTCCACTTTCTTGTCTCTCATCCCAAAAGAAACCAATCCCAGCTCCTTCAACAGATTCAGACCGATTTCTTTATGCAACTCCTCTTATAAGATTATCTCCAAGATGCTAGAGGCGCGAATGAAGCCCTTGCTTAACAAAATTATTTTCGACAACCAAGGCGGCTTCCTGGAAGGGAGGCAAATACCTGACAATGTCATCCTCGTACAAGAAGCAATCCACTTCAGCAAATCTTGAAAAGAAAAAGGTATGCTAATCAAGCTTGATATGGCCAATGCATTTGATCGCGTCAAACACTACTTTCTCTTTAAAATTATGAAATGCTTTGGATTCGGGGAAACCTTCATCAGCTGGATCTCAACGTGCATAAGCAAACCCTGGATCGCTCCCTTAATTAATGGCCGCCCCACTGGCTTTTTCCAAGCCACGCGTAGCATTAGACAAGGATGTCCCTTGTCCTCTTTCTTGTACATCATCCTGGCAGACTCCCTCAGTCGGAAACTGAATTCTGATTTGATTTCAGGCTCCCTACCAGGTCTCCACTTAACCTCCGACTCCCTCCCCCTCAATCATACCCTTTTCACCGATGATACTCTTTTATTGGGTAGAGCCTCCTCCATCATAGCCCGAAAATTCAAGCATAACCTGAATTGGTACTACAATGCCTCCGGAGGCAAGATCAACTTACACAAAAGTGTTGTCTACTGCTGGAATCTAAACAACAATGTTGCAGCCAAAATTAGCAGAATTCTAGGAATCAAATTCCACAACCACTAGGACAAATTCACCTTCCTTGGCCTCCCAATCACACAAGGTCACTCAAAATCTGGAATTTGGGATGACACGATAAACAAAATAAAAGGCAAAATAAGAAGATGGGGAGGGCATTGGCTCGGCAAAGCTGGAAAACTGATCTTAGTGAACTCCATCCTCTCTACACTACCTATCTATCAATTCTCCATCCTCCTAGCTCCAAAAGGAGTGTCAGATCAAATTAGTAAACTACTGAGAGATTTTCTTTGGTCTAGCGGAAAAAATAACGAAAACAAAATCCTCTTAGTGCACTGGGAGACCATAAAGTAGCCAAAATCTTCGGGAGGCCTTCAAATCCGCGATCCATTCCAAGCAAACTTGGCATTGGGTGGCAAATCCTGCATAATAAGCATCATCGAGTTAGTCAAGTGCTCACAAAAAATATTTACATGGGGACAATCTAAGATGTCTCGATCGAAAGCCAATTTCCAAAGGTTCCAGCATTTGGTCACTATGCAAGGCAGCTTGGGAGTTCTTTTCAAAAGACCTTTATTGGGTACCTGGTAACGACAAGAAAATAAACATCTTCAAAGATAAGATTATGGACAACAAAGTACTTCAAAGCATTCAAGAGTTACAAAATATTGCAGCTTGGCTCAATCAGTAGGGGATCATAACTCTAAAGGATTTCAGTTCCGGGGACATTCATGGCAACAGGCAAAGTTGGAAAAATACAAGCATCCCTACCAATCTTGATTCTGCCAAAACCATTCTCATCGACAACCTGAAAGGACGCGCTCCCATTCACCTATTGGCCAAAGATGAACGGGGTTGGGGCCCTAAAGGATGGTATACCTCTGTTCTCAGATACAAAGCCCTTCAAACTCATGATGATGCAAGAAAAGACTTATGGAAACTTGTATGGGATCCATTTGGACTCCCTAAAATCAATTTCTTTATCTGGACTTTAATCCACTGCAAAGTGCTTACTGGCGACAACCTCATCAAGAGAGGATTCCACGAGCCATTTTGGTGTTCTCTCTATCGCAGCAATTATGAAACTCTAAACCGTCTTTTTCTAGACTGTCATTTTACCAAACAAGTCTGGAAATACATGCTCCTTGACCTCAACATCATCATGCCATCCTTCAACTCCACCACCCATCTCTTTAAGGATTGGAAATCTACTTATCCCTCACCCCTCTCCAAAAAGAAACTTTGGCGTCAAATTTGGATTCCCATTCCCAAATACACATACTGGAAAATTTGGATCGCTAGAAACAATGCTATCTTTCATGAAATGCACCACACCCCATTGCAAATAGCAGGCCAAGCCAAAGGTTTACTGATCGAATGTCTCAACTCTTCCAAATATATGACAGATGCAATTCTCAGCATAAAAGAATTGAATTGGATTGGAGCCATTCCCCCTAGTCTGAGTAAAAAACTCCGACTGCAACAACTCCCAATATGGCAAATCAGGCTTTCTAGTTCCGATTTTCAAGACTGGAGAAATAATCAGGCTATGGACAGTTTACAATTCGATGGTGCCTCCAAAAGAAATCCTGGCGTAGCAGGAGCAGCGGGAGTTTTGTGGCTTAGTGGAGGAACACTGAGATTGAAGTACAGATGGGGTTTGGGCATTTGCTCAAATAATACAGAAGAGGCCTTAGCTTTGTTGAAAGGCTGTCAGATCGCCAAAGACCATATGATCGACAATTTACAAGTGTTCGGAGACTCTATGATAATTATCAGAGCCCTCAATTCAAAAGCTAACCTCAACAATCTAGCTCTAAATCGAATCATTCAACGTATTTGGCAAATCACGAACACATTTGCACACTTCAGAGCTTTCCACATCTTACAGAACTTAAACAAAGAAGCTGATATGGAAGCAAATGCTGGCACCAGCCTCAGCTATGGGATACTTAGTCTCTCCAATAAAGACAGTGAATACCACCAAATTCCCTGATCCTGACACATAATTGCCATACAGAGCACTCGGACTTCAGGAAGACATGCCTGTCTTTTATTTCCACTTCGCCAACTCCATGATCGCCTCTTCACACCAGACGTCCACCGCCTCCAGCACATGAGAATCCCATCATTCACACATTCATCCCATCCTTCTGAAATTAAATGCCAAATTGGCTTCCTTCAGTGATGTATGCCATAGTTCTGCAGAATCGTGGCAGTCTGAATTGGATATTTGATTTTCGATCAACATGAACTTTTTCATTTTGTAATTCATTGACGGTCTCTTACAGCTTTTATCCTTAGCTGTTTTCAGCTCATGAAAGACTGCAATCTCACACAGCACCTTCACATCCATTTTGGCATTTTTGAAAGCCTCATACAGCATTTGCTCTCAACAAAGTCTTTTTAAAATGCAGCCGGTCATCCTCCAGTTGACGAATACCATATTGGCTCTCAAACTGTAATCTCTGTCACTGAATACAATTATAGTCACACAATTGTTGATTCTGAAATTTGTTTACTGTACCTTGCTGATATGGTTTACAGCCACGGTTTTTTTTTATTTTTAATACAAATATTCGTTTTAGTTAACAAAACAAAATTGACATACCACTATTGAACAACATACCTAGAGGCAACATTCCTTTTGTAGTCGCATATTAAATTGGTGTTAAGCCTTGTTTGTTATTTTTTGAAATATGTAGAAAACAAAATTTAACTATAAAAAAAAGGAAAACCCTTATTCAATTGGCTATTTAATAGTTATTAAGGTTGAAAGGATACCCCCTAAATTATCAGTTAACATGGCTTATACAATTAAATTTAATATACATCATCAAGTTAAATGTATAAAGATTTAATAATAAATCATTTTGTGGAAAACAAGAAGCTTTCCTTGGATAAGGATTATAGAAACGATGGATTTTAGCAGGTTTTCTATGATTATCAAGGACAATGGAATTTGGTGACATTATACATATGTTGACAAGATTAGTAGTTTTCAAGGCCAACAAATACTCCTATCTTATACGGTATACCATTATGCCCTAGAGTTATACTTCATATTGTCGCTAGAAAATTTATCTATCATTGGACTTATGATATTCAACAATATGTTTGAGGTCGTTCTAAAAGATAATAGGTTACAAAGTTGTAAGACTCTTAATACTTCTTGCACTCATGTCAATGCAGCCTTGGTTGATTGGTAAACCATGGTTGTCACTATTGCCCCAAACAAGATCTAAATCCTCCCGGAGGCATGTTCACATGCAAGCCATTTATTGTGGTTAGTGCCAAGTACACATCTTGGGCAACTTTTGGTGTGAAGAAGTCAAAATTTTGAAGTAACCCTAAAATGGGCAATTTGCAGTTTTTTTAATATTTTATAAAATTATAAGTCCTCTTTGTCAAATAAAACTAACTTAAAGACCAGATATTAATACCACAATCAGCCACGAACCTCTATCTATTACTATCAATCACTGCACATACTAATTTGTCACTTTATATTTTGAGTTGGCAAAGTTCAGGACTCAACTATAATTCCATGCTTATTAGGCACCCACATCCTCACAATCGCTTTGAACGTCCACACATAAATATAACAACCAGCCTGAATTGGGTTCATGGCACCCAAACATAATATCTTCAATCCAAGGCACTCCCCATAGGACATTATTAAGTATTGCATTGGTACTTTCACAATTATTGTGATAACAAGGGTGTTCTCTCTTTCACCTCTACATCTACTTCTACCCCAAGTATTATGCAGTATATTTTTCTCTGCTACGGTTTACCTTCTTGGTAATCCCCTTCCTACTTATCACTTAATTTTTCTTCTTTTGGATCTCTTTTCTTTTGGTACTTGGGAATTGTTTGGGCATTTCCACGTCCATGTTATCACTCACTGTACTCTTTGGTCCCATTGACCTATACTTGGTCACTAGTGGACATTAATTAAATTATATTACCTTATCAATGTCATCAAGAACAGATTTCTTACATTGGTATGCATAAAGCAAATGTGACATTTTTTTCATGCTTTTGAGATAGTGGGGAAGTCAATCTCATTATATGCATATCCCCACTCACTTGGAACTTGCAGTGTCAACAATTCAATACCTAACATTGGCATCTACTTTAGAAAAACTGGAAAGCCAAGCCCTGTCACAAATAAGGATGCTCCCTTTATGCAACAATTTCTTGGAATCTGTGATATATATGTTACACCCATCCAAAGGGAATGCATAATACTCAGCATCATGTGCTTCCTATAATATTTCCTACTATAGATTCAAATGGGCAATATGCAAGATCTCAGGCAAATGATCACATGCTATAATTTGTGGTGAACAAAGATGAAAACCAAAGACTTTATGTTTCTATATTTAAGCCACCAAACCTTGAACCTTGATTCATAGACATTCACATCCAAAAAACACTTCCAATACATCCTAAGATATAGACCGAATAGTGTATTCATTTGGAAGTATCCAGATTCCAGATATATTGATATATTGGAAGTATCCAGATTCCAACATGAACATATGACAATTTGGATGATATTAATATGGCATAAATATGGGACAAATTCTGGAGTGCATCAAGCCATAAAACTTACGAACATTTCTCATAAAAAGCAGAAGATCAATGATTTGTTCAAAGACCAGACCTACCCATGCCTGAATAGATAGGGCCAACCTCTTTTTAGAGCGCACAAATGTGGACTAATGAGATTTTACTGTTCACAGCCCTTCTTTCAAACAACTTTGTTGGATACTTTTGAGTAGAGTGATTTGGAGGATGTCTTGGGTCACCTAGACCACAAAGCAAAATCGGATATGGATTAGATTATGAAGATAAAAAATTGTAAATGGCTAGCTATAAGCTCCCAAACCACAGTGAGAAAATGGGTTCTAGTAAGCATAGAGTTCTGCTTGAACCCTAGGCTTCGCTGGCTCGAAATCAAAATCAAAATTTTCTAAATTTACAAGGAGGTATACAATAAGAATAAAGGCTAATTGCCTTTCACGAGCTGTGACAATTCAGTTTTTTTGGCTGCGTGCTGCGTGGGATCTCGCTCGTAGGCTTCACGAGCTGTGACTCGGCCCCATTGGCACGCTCCTCGAGCCCCTGGCAGAGAGCCTTGCTCGGCCTACGGCTGGCCCTGGCCCCTGGCCCTCCCTTGCCTGCCCTGCCCACCCCCCTCCTCGCCTTCTCTTCCTTCCCCCCACCCTCGACTCTGGCTCCTCTTTCCTTCGACCTCTAGGGCTTGGCCTCCAATGGCCTCGGAAGCAAAAAGCCTCCCCCCTGACCTCGCCTCCTTTCTTAAGCTTCTTGCAACCCAAGGCAAGCAGCCGCTTTCATCCACTCAGCAAAAATTCGTGAAAAAACTCAATGAAATACCTAATGTAGCGCTTCCGGCGGATATACCGTGCAAGACAGCCATCAATCTGTCGGAACAAGCCCTAATCAGCCAGTTCACAGGCTTATGGCCTTCACCAAAAACTACCGAAAATTGGGTACAGAAGAACTGGAGACCCCTGATTACGAAAGACGTCAAATCATTCTTCCTGGGAAAAGGATACTTCGCGTTCGTCTTGGAATGCAAACAGGATCGCGAGCTCATCTTCTGGAACAGTCCCTACTTCATGGGTCCACAAGGGCTCTACATGAATAGATGGTCACTAAACTTTGACCCAACGCTTGACATCCCCTCGACAGTCCCTGTTTGGGTGAGGCTCCCTCACTTACCCCTGCATTGCTGGAACACTGAATCCCTCGAAGCCATCGGAAACGCTCTAGCGAAATACATCGACAAAGCAGACCGGAGAGACCAATACTCATGCGCGAGAATATGTGTTGAAGTAGATCTAGAACACGGCCTGCCGAAAGCTATAAATCTTACAATAGCAGATTGGTCCTGTTATCACACCACAGTAGCAAGGCTACTATTCTTGTTTAGCAGATATCTGCACATTCCAGAGCTTCCATTATTCAAAGCATGGCTATGATGATTGTATATTTTGTGATCACTCGTGATCAGAGCAGTGTATTATTCAGACTTATGTTAGACCTTGTGTCAAGGCTGAGCCTTGAGAGTTCAGATTTGATGACCAATGTGACCCTTTATCCCATACAGTTTCAGTTCAGTGCTCAGAGATATATTGCAACAGTGTTTCAAATGGTATATGATGTTTATTACTATGATGATGTTGTATGATCTATGGATATTTTATCATTGACTGTGGATTATTATCTTGTTGATTTAGTCATGTTCACAGCATCTGCTTGGTATATTATTCCTGATCTGGCAAACTGTTTAAAATGAACTATAAATCATAAAATGGACAATTGCTTGCACATTTAGGTCATTTAACAAAACCCACTGGTTTTCCACCTTACATAGATATGGTCTTTCCTGACACCAGTTGTCTGCTAGTGTAGGCTCCATATTCACTTGACTCCATCCATCATGACTTTCCTATTTGACTTGAAACCTTAACCTGTCTCATTTGACTTTCTGATACTGAGGACTTCCCCATTTTTTTACCTCTGTGTTTGGACCGCATCCCTATATGTTCAGTGTCTCGGCTCTAAGTTGGTGACAAAACTTGCCTTTGGTGAGTTGGATTGTAGGCCTAAATCATTCTGGTCGGTTGTCCTGATGTTTGGCATTGGCTCGAACTCCCCCTAGTCACTTGAGATGTTGTTGGCTAAAACTGAAAGCTCATGTTCTACTTATGGAAACTTATAAATTCGCCCATGGAAACTAAAAAGGGCAAGAGCGATGAACAGCTAAAAATACTCCTCGAAGAGTATAAGAAAGGTCCAAAAAGCAATGGTTCTTAAAAGCTATATCTAAACAATTGCTGACCTTATATGTATATGAAAACATGCCCTGGATGCAAGCTGCAACTAGTTGTGCTTTTTAGCACACCTGAGATCCGAAGGGTTATGTAGGCCAAAAAGGCCATGAAATGAAATTGAATGATCCTAATGAACCTGGATCAACTTGATGTAGACATGATGCCTAAGTTGAATAAGCACTCTCTAAACAACTTATCCATTTGTGAGGCACAGCCATTCCTCGTGTTATTTTGTCCAAGCACAGAGTTTGTAGCTTCCCCCTTCTCCCAGTCCAAAGTATTTTTGAGTTAAGTTAGACAAGTCAACCCCTTGGCCCAACCTTGTTCCTAGCCTTCATCCTTCACTAGCAGTTTGACCATGTCCAATGGGTGAGTTTGTCATTTGAACTATTGTGCAAGTAATTTTATATAACAAAGGAATATGCTAACTTGATTAATGCCACTGAATGGATGTTATACTTTGAGCTTGGCTGTGAGAATGATTAGAGAAGCATGTCTTAGTCTACTGATGTGATTTATCCTTGGTTGTATATTATTGGGATCCGTGATGATGTGGGCCATATATATATACCTATTGATGATGATTGATGGTCCCACATACTTGATGATGATATCATATGATGGACATATGGTTCAGATGATGATTGATGCACTTCAGCAGGTTTTATTATTACTTCAGATCATCAGATTATGCACTGTCCATATATGGTGGACCCTACAGCTGGCCCATTAGGGCAACCCATGGTGTATGAGTACACATTCCTAGTGGATTTGGGTCTTCTGGATCCAATGAGACACTTATCTTTTAGTTCCGGGCACTTCTGACAGTGATTGATGCAGTTTTACACTTGTTGACCAGATTTGGGGCTGATTTCCCAGCCTGAGCAGCAGGGGCCATGAGAGGCCAGTTCACCTAGGGCGCTGTATGAAGAGGGGGTGGTCCAACCACTTGTTTTTACCATTTACCCCCCCTTTTGGAGAGCCTAGTGGGCTCAGTTGGACAACACAGATGCCCTGGGAGGCAGTTTTGGCACTTTCACAGTTACCAAGGCAGTTAAAAAATGGGATAAAGTGGTCACTGAGGAATTCGATTTGGGCAATTGAGGCAAGGTTTTGGCATTTGGTTTTCACAGAGGTCTTCCAGGGTGATCCCACTATCTTCCAGCCAGTTTTCACCATGTGGGTAGGCCCACAGCGATCACAAGAAGTCTTTTACTGCTTGTCTGTCACAGATTTTGAGGACAGATTTGATCATTTATATTATCTTGGACATATTTTATTATTTTATTGTGCCTTGGGGATAAGCTAGTAAGGATTGATGCCTCCTAGCCCCACCATGTGCTTCTTATGTCATGTCCTAGTCATTATGAAGTGGGCTTTGGTACTTTTACCCCCTCTAGTGGATGATGTCACCCTCCATGACTATTTTAGACTATGACATCATCATTATATTGGGTGAACCATGTGATATATTGTTATGATTCATTATTAGCCATTGATCATGTATTGAGATCTTTTAATCTCAACCACTCATTTGATATAGTATTGTAAAGTGGTATAGGGTTTTGGTCTTTATTATCCTATATAAGGAGGAGACCCCCTATTGTATAGCTCACCTTTGGAGCTCTGGAATATTGGAATAGAACACTTCTTTGTGGAGCATATCTCTCTTGTCTTGTGGATTCTCTTGCATCTTGAGTATACAATATCTCTTCTATGTATCATTGTGGATTTTGGTGCTTCTATTAGTTTTCTTGCAGGAAAGTCGAATTGGTGGAGAGGAGGGCGATTTCTTGAGGGTTATTGTTGGAGGGATCCACATATTCTCTCTTGGGTTGATCTTGTGACAGGGAGTATCATTATTGTATCTTCATGACATAGTTGATGCTTTCTATTACATCTTTCTATCATTTTCATAATCATCTTACTTGACTTGTTTCTTTGATCTTGTCTTGTAGGAGGAGGACGATTTGGCTATCTTGGAGGAGGACGTTTTGGTTGGAGCTCTTGGATCTCACTCTTGAATATAAACATAGGAGAATGCTATCAATTTGCAAGGTGGCCACAAGCAATTGAGGTAAGATCTACAAGGTATGTGCCTCTTTCCATCCATTCTCTCTTCATTGGTCACAAACCCTAATTAATCAAAACCCCAATTTTGGTTTTTCTTAGATCTACTTAGATCTAGCCTTGCTTTTGAAAAGATCTTAAGAACCCACCTCTATAGCATCCACCCCTAGTTGGATCTATAGTTTGGTGGTGATTGGGTTAAAATTAACACAGTTTTCAAGGCAATATAGCCCTCTTGAACCAAAGCACACTTCCTTGGAGAGGCTTGTTGGGTTAGATCTAGCATGTGGGTAGGTGAGATCCCACTTGATTTGCAATCTACACACTTGATAACCTACCCCTAGACTTTTACTTGGGTGATTTCTACCTTGTGGGCATCATTCCACATTTTAAGGGATTAAAACCCCCTTTTGAATTACTTGGCACCTTAAAACTCGGATCTAGTAAGATCTAACCCTTGGATTGGCTTGATTTTCTAGATCCACATAGATCGGTGCCTAAACTACTTGGATCTACATTTTGGTGGCCATTGGACTTGATTTGACGCACCTTATCCACCTTTTAGCCCTCCTTGAGCAAGGTCGCACTTCCTTGGGTGACTGAGTTTGCCCACTTCTAGGACCTGGGTAGTTGAGATTTCAGTGGATTTGGAACGGGCATACCTTGAAACCTATATCTAGAGTATCATTTTGTGACGATCTGCCTTGGGGATAGCATTCCCTATTTTAAGGGATTGTGGTCCACTTGGGTCATTTCATGAAATCCTAGATCTAGCAAGATCCAACCATTCTATCTCAATTTGCCCACTTGACTTGACCTCTAGGTGTCCCAATCTACACTTTGACATATCTTTTGACTCCATTAACCCTGTGGTCCGCCAATATGCACACCAGCAGCGGAAATCTTTCGAAAGCTGTCTCTTCACTACAAGTGAGAGAGGTGTGGCCTTGGGGGCAAGCAATGAGCCAGGTACTGTCACCTGAATCCCAGCTCCTCCGTTTAGGCAAACTCCTAACGAAGCCAAGGGGGGTAGTCCCTAAAAGAGAGTTTCACTAAGGCTCTTGTATTTATAGTGTTTTTAGTGTAGTGATGCGGATGGATGTTGTTTAGGAGTTTTTTAAATGATGACTAGAACAAAATTAAACACGCAATCCACGTTGCAAAATTCACAGGATACAGATTCAGAAGATAACAAAATACTTTGACTTATAATTTAAATTAAGGCATCCACAAGATTGTAATTAAACAAGTGACAAGGACATATGGTCCAGAAAAAGATATATAAATATTAAAGACCAGTGCCAAATGGAGTCAAATAAAACTTGTGATGCTGAAAGAACAAGTCGAAAGTAGTTGTTTGTGAGGACGTTTTGCAATTGTTCTTGGTAAATTTTAAGTGTTTTAGATGTTCTTGATTATTAGGGCTAAAACCAAGGATGTTCAAAGAAAGTCCGGAAAAGACAATATCAAGTGCCTCTGTTCAAGGACATGTCGGGCCACCCAGTGCTCTAGCCAGGCCGCGCAATGCAAGCCAGCAAACTAGAGGCTGAACATGGAATCCCGGCGCCCTCACTAAGAGATTACCCACTGAAATTATCTTATCGATCAACTCCGGATTGGTTGGTTATGGGGGTGAAAGTTTTAATTAGATTTTCACTTGTAAATTATCAAGTCTTCCACCTTTCTGAGTACTAGCCCAACCGTTTCCGGTTGGCAGAGCATACGGGTGTAGAACAGAAACCAAGATAAATTAATTAAGGGGTGTGTGAGTGGAAAATTTTATTATTAGAGAACCTTGTTCAACTCTCCGACAGAGAGCGCTCTTGACTTGATCTTATGACCAAAGTTCAAGAGACTTGCTAAGCTTAAAATGCCTAATGCAGGGATAATGCAAAACTAAAATGCCCTCCGATAGAGGGTGCTCTTGACTTGGATTTGGCCAAGTTCAAGAGACTTTGGTTTATTTTAAAGAAGCAGAAAGTAGTTGTGTTGTAAAAGCAATAAATCAACTTTTTAAATGATTAAACAAATCGATAAGCTTGAAAGATATGAAGTAATGCTTAACAAGAAACTACTTTGCCAAATAAAATGAAACTAAACTCAAACTAGTATTCTACCACACAAGATTTAATCTACTAGGTGGGATTGATCTCCGAACAAGATCAACCACTAGAACCGCCTGCACTTGAGAACCTCCAGCTAGCTGAAAGCTCTGCCAAGGAAACCGACGGGGAAGGAAGAGTAACCACAAATTATGTGGTCCTGCCCTTGAGACAAAATCTCAAGGATACAACTTCCGGTCAAAAGCTTTGGAAGAGAGACAAGATAACAATAAATGCAAAAAAAGAACTAAACTACCCAAGAATCTCTTTCAGGTCAAAGACCCTATTCGGGAGAGCATGGGGGTAAGTAAATATGGAAGATAAGCAAAATGACTTATTTGAAGTAAAATTAAACTAAGAGCATATGAAAAGATCTAACTGAAACAATCCACAAAACCCAACACTCTTCCCCAAATGGGGAAGAAGACCAAAAAGTGGAGGCCTCCTCCACTTGAAACTTTTATTAAACGATTACAAACGCCTTGGGTTTAAAACCTCGCAAGGTCTTTTGAGAGATAGGTAATACTTGGAAAAATTAAAGAAGAAACAAGTTTTACTCGCTTTTACAAAGGATAAGTATGTCAAGTTTAAATCATTTTCATGGATCCTTCACTTTGCTTTGCTTTGATTCTTTGTTTCAAGATCTTATCAAATATCTCTCTCTCAAATGACCTACACAAATTCAAAACATCTCAACAAGGCACCCATTAACCATTAGCGAAAATAAAACAAACTTGAAACTAGTTAAGTCTAGATTTAAAAAATTTGACTCTAAAATGGAAAATGCATGAGATTTTAACATGAAATCTTAACTATGATGAAACGGACCAGCGAACAACAAACTCTTGAAATGTGCTAGAAAAGAGATCTAAAATATAAAAAATTTAAATATTTTTGTGCAAAATTTTCTATCTTTTGAAAGCAAACATAAACTTGAACTAATGCAAGCTATATTAAGACAACGAGAGAGATCTAGAATGCTCCTAAAGTTAATCTTTTCAATGCATGCCAATGCTAAAGATGTAACAAATTAAGATCTAACCTATCAAAGAAATTACTCTAACAAATACTAACTTAATCAATTCGTTTTTGCTTTTTATGTGGTATTTTAGGGCACTTTTTCTTGGAGTAAACAATAGGGAGAAAGGAAGATGGAAGAGAATGGATCTAGTGAAAGGAGAAGCTAGGGTGGATGTAAGGGATACTAGTGTAAAGAGGGGGGAACAAAAACGAGAGGCAAAGAGAGATCAAAGTAGGGTAAGACGAATGCAAAGAGGGAGGGCAAGAGGTGGACGAGAGGAGCCTAAAGAGAGCAAAACGAAAGCACAAGGAGAGAAAGGCGAGTGGAGAAGGAGACAAAAACGAAATGGAGGAGTAGATCTAGGGCAAAGGAGGATCAACTAGCAAGATAAGGACAAAGGACTACAAGTGGAACACTTGAGAGGGTGAAAACATTGTCTTGTAAATCCTCCGGTTAACCGGTGATACGCCGACAACAAGTGTTGAAGAGAGCACAAGGGAACAAATCCCAAGTTATTCCCCAAGGTTGAAAAAGCTTCAACCTTATGGCTTACTAATCTATGGCTTGAAGAGGATAAGTGACTAACTTGGATCAAAACTAGAAAGGCTAGAAAGGGCTTAGCATGCAAATACAAAAGTTTCAAGGAGCAAATGAGAAGGCTTGAAGAGGGAGCCTTTTAGGACCAAGGTAACCAATTTGAAAATTTTGAAAAGATTTGATGGATTCTTTATGAAACCTCTCAAGCTCAATCCTTGAAGCACGAATCGATCTTTTGGAGAAACCTGAAATGCACAAAGGTTAGCAAAATAATGGCAAAGGGGAAGAAGAAGCAACCAAGCTCAAGGTCCCACTTTGCACTTAGGAGATCTGCAAAACTAAACCACTTCAACAATGATTTGATCAAGTCTAGTATGATTAGCCAAAAAAGGGCAAGAAGAGCATGAGTATAACCGATTACTTTTTGCTACTTCTAGATCTCAATTAACCAAGCATAAATGAATAAATTGAAACCAAATATTCATTCCATGGACATAAAAATGACTTCTAAGCTAGAATGATCAAACAATTATATATGAAATAGCATTAATGAAACAATATCACCTCATTGAAGCTTTTAACAATTTCTCATGGACCAATGTGCACATCAATATGACCTCCAAAGTCGAATTTATTCCCAATAGCAAGAAGCTAGAACACGATTACAAATTGGCAGAGTAAGTTTGCCCAAAATATCCATGAAGAGAAAGCCCAAATGGCCTCTCTTATATAACAAAACTCAATGCTAAAACCCTAATTCGAATTGGTGATGAAGAGAGCCAAAAACTTCATCAAAAACCAATCAAATCCATGTCAACACCAACCAAATCGAGCTTGGAGTCTTAACTCATCTTTAAACTTGAGTTTGGAGCCCATAATTTGAGAAAGGAGCCCCACATGCATTGATTTCAAAATCCAACAACCCATTAATCAATTGCCGAATCACAAAAACGAATTTGCATGAAGGTGGGTGAATTTCTCAACTGTAGATCACTCCCAGTGCTCCGAAACTGATCTGAATCAGGTGGGTGAAGATTCCAATCATCATAAATGCTTTTTGCCATGTCATTTTGACTTTTACTTTATTCAATTTGGCCTTTTTTGGAGAGATTTAAATTATCTCCAATTTATTATTTTTTGAATATTTTAATTAATATTTCTCATTTTTTGATTTTTTGAGAAAATATTAATTATGAGGCCAAATAATTGTCTGAAACTTAGGGTTAGCTGGTCCGGGGATCATGAATGATTTTTGGCTTAAGTCTGGAGCCTTCAATCACTGAAATCGGATCCCGGATGACTGACATATTACAAATTGAAATTTCTCTATTTAAACTATAGAGAAATTTATTAAAATTTTAAAAATAATTAAAAATTAAAAACCCCAAATCCAACGTGTCCGGTAAAAAAATTTCGAAATTTTTTCTGGGGGTCCTAGAGACTTAGGACATGACCAAAACCTATTCTAATAGTGTCTAGTAAGTTTATACATATTAGTTGGACTCTAATAACCCCCCACGGCTCAAATTTTCAAAATCGGGCATTCCAGCTTTGGACGAAGCGGGAGAAAACCTCATCGATTATATATTGCCTTAAGCAAAGTATAATTGACAAGGGAAAAAACTTCCTGGAATACCTTAGTTGCTTAATCAAGTCATGGGGAACCGAGCCACTCAGACCCTACTAGCACACTTCGTTACAAACCCCCATGGGGCCATGGTCATGTCGACTCAAAAATAAAACTGGCTAGACCCAAATATCTGAAACCCAGATACTCTGGAAGTGAACACTGATGTGTTCCAACACTGGCGGCTCAATAAGGTTTCAACTATTTGTACAAAATAGGTGATAACAAACCCATCCAACAAGGCACTAGTCTCCCTTAAGCAAATCGCACTCCTTGGGGATTGTGTCAAACCTTAGATCCAGTAAGTGGGTACTCCTAATTTCAACTTAGATCCATAGATCTACTCATTACATATCCTCTAGTGCCAATTGCATCCCTTAATTTCACCTTGTGGGTCCACTTTAAGCCATTTCACATATCCCAAGAAGGTAAGACCCACTTGTGTACCATATGGTACTATATCTTGTCATCATAACTAATCATGTGGCCTAAATCATACATTGGTTGAAACACTAATCATTTCTCAAACCACCTTCAACCATACTTTAATTTCTAGGTCCACTTTACCTTGCATTGGTTTCCGTAACTTACCATTTACTCATCCCTAGGAACCTTTGTTTGGGTCCTCTTATCACATTTTATGTCGGGAGCAGCTTCCACACTGCAAACTGTGCGACCGAGGACCGCACAGTACTTTTTTCCAGATCGAGAGATCAACTACCTTCAGAGGAGGCATTTTTGTTCAGATTCCCCGTTAGCAGATACATCAAAGGGGACAGGCAGTTGGACTTACCATCTACCACAGGGTTACCTTTCCTTGCCAGGATTTGACACAAGCCCATTTGAGATAGTGCCTAGTCATATTCTGATAGAGATTGTCACAGTACAGTGCTGGTTTATTGTATGCCCGGATTCAGCAGAGATCCAGCTCAGATACAGGTTCAGTAGCAACAGGTATATGGTGCAACAGTATTGCATATATTGATTATTGCTCATGTTGTAGAGTAGACTCTTTTACACTTGTTAGTACACTAACGTTGCATGAGATGGTGTATTTGGTGATCTGCTTTTGATATGATATTTTTGGGCCTATTGGTGATGTCAGTCCACCCCTCTAGCTAGACTTATGTATATGCATGCTGAGTCATGTCCTGTATACTTGGCTTAGACTTGATCACTTAGCCCCTTGGTAGCTGACTTTAGCACCATCTTCACTTCCTCCACTCATCCGACTCATCCATGACACTTCTTCCCCGACTTGAATTCTGATTTGTGATCACGAGGACCCCCTTTCCCCACTGATCTCTGAGTTTGCCATGACTCCCTGTTTATTGTGCCTCGGCTCTTTAGTGTGTGAGATACACGGTTAGACCTGGGATTTGCTCCTGTCGGTTGCCCCCGATGTTGCAATGCAGTTAGGATTGTGTAGCCTCACCGAGTGCTCCCCACTTGTTGTTGAAGCTTGTATTACCCATCCCCATTACCTTTGCAGTATGAGCGCCATGTTTATATCTTTTCAGATATGTATGTAGCCCAAGAGGGCCATGAAGAAATGAAGAAATGAAATGTAAATCAGGCTAAAAAAGCCATTGTATTGTAAATTGTAAAATCTAGCCAAAAAAGGGCTAAGTATGAAATTCATTGTAAAATCCATGCAATGTGTTTATGAACACACATGGATTCTGGTCAGCTATACATGTCAGCATTTGTAGTGGTTATTCCTCACCTAGTCCTGCAGGACAAGGAGGTGAGAAGGAGCAAGGGACAAGCTCAAGATAGCCCCTTAGAGTCTCAAGTTACGGTTTGCCGAACACCCAGTTTGGCGGCTCTAGAAAAGAACCTCATGGAGTCTTCGGATATGGATGTGAGTTGTGGGATACATGTTAGATGACTAGTGGTGGTTTCCCTACACTATACCCATTTGTGAGGCACCGCCCTTCCCCATGTTTTGTCATGGCATACTTACCTCAGTGGACCCCACTTTCCCGAGTTGTCTTAGTGGTCACATGATCTTTATCCTTGTCTTTTCCTATCTTTTACCATGTTTTCCACATCACCTAGAGTCAGCAAGGTGGTCAATTCTATGGAGGTGTATAGCATCCTAGTCTTTTGGAGGTGGTGGGCCCACTTCACCAGGGCCTTGTACTATTTCGGGATTTAATGTATTTTTGATCACCATGATATCATTTATTGCTTAGTAATGTACTAACTTGTTTAATTGAGCCTTATCACTACATGCTTGCATACAGGTTTCAGCTAGCACTATAGTTGACCAGATTTGACTTAGTCAAACTGGGTTGACTAGGCCAAAAATGGGCCCGAAAAAATGTTGCGATCGGAATTTCGATTTCGATCATTTATTATCTACAGGGGTTCCATATAAGCGTACAACTGACGGAATTGCAAAACATTGAGCCATTCGAAAGATTTTTAATTATTATTGGTCAACTTTGACCTGTTTTAATTAAAAATCATGGATTTGGGGCAAATATTGCCAAAGTGATGGATCGGGATCGTTCAAGTGGTCATCCCTACTACTTTTGGGGTCTACGATCACATTGCAGCAGTCGGTTCGGCAATCCGGGCAATAAAAGTGGGTCAAAAGCCCAATTTTCATCTTCAGCCATATAAACCAGCATAAATTACATGGAAATCAAAATTTTGACTAAGGCAACTATAATGAAATGGCAAAATCAATGGCTGGCATGGGTAAAGGTAATTCATAAGGTATTTGTGGTATGTTTTCACATTATATTTCATGTTTGTGGGGCCCTCACTTGCCCAGCTCACTAGAGGGCATCCATAGAGGGGGCGTTTTCTCCACTAGGGGAATTCGACTTGGCATTGTTTCATGGTTATGTTGGTGTGTGGGACCCATGCTGTATTAGTTGGGGGGATAACACATCCCATAGACACCCCCCAACTCCACCTTGCATTGTTGTATGGCCCACAAGGGCCCCTCTCACCCACTAGTGCGCTTTCTTGGGGCAATTCGCACCCCCCACTTGGGATTCATCTCCACCATTCGATTTTGTGGATGGGGAGATGATCTCAACCTTCCATTTTGGGGGGAAACCTAGCTAGAGAGTGGGCCATCTCTATAAAAGAATGGACTCACCTCCATTTTGCCTCTCTTGGCATTTTTTGTAAACACTTAAACTAAAATAGAGAAGAGATTCTAGAGAGCTCTTGAGACATTTTGCTTGGATGAGTGTTGTGATGATTGATGCCATTTGTTGATGTATTGATGAGCATTTTAGTGTTATTATCCATCTTCTACAGCTGAATCGATTTGCAGGTTGGAAGTCCACTTGAGGAGGGGCGCACTTCTTGGAGTGGGAACTCCACACTTGGGTTTTTCCTCAAGGATTCCAAAGAGGGAGTTGAATATACTATTTTGTTATTCAATTTCTAATCATTTGTCTTTCAATTTGCTGTGTTAACTACTTACTTGCTGCAGATTTCTAATCTTTCATCTCTTGTGGCAGGTAGCTAGGGCGCACTTGCTCTCCGGCTGACTCAAACGCCAAGGAAAAGCGCTGGTTGCTCATCATTTGGATTCGGCAAGTGGTCTTCACACAATTATTCATCCATTTGCCTTTGTTTCAGGTATTCCTCTCATGCTCAATTCTCTAGTTATATTTATGGTGTGTTTGCTAAGAGAAAAACTCACATAAAAAAACCAAAAAAAATTAATATTTATTTTGCCCACCGTTAAAATCTTTAGTTCTTTAAAACCCACTTATTATTTGCCTTCAAAAGCTTATATCCCAAGTTTAGTTAGATTCCGACTCCATTTACCCATTTTTTAGGCACTGGTCTCTTGGTCAAAAACGCCCCTCTAGGGCGTTTTTCTGTTTCTTCCTGTTGGGTGCATTTTGGGGTTATGGGTACTCTCTAATCTGTTCCGTAACATCATTTTACGTTGGGATACCAAGTTTCAGCAGCTGGAAATGCTTAGAAACGTCTTTTTTTTACTGCCCTAGGTCCACATTTTTACTGTTTAGCTCATCCCCCTGGGGCTGTTCATTTCATTTGCTTGCTGATCTGTTGTTGTCAGCCATTTAATTAAGATATGATTGCTGGAATATGTGTCTAAATCACTTATCTACCACTGCCATGTATTGATAAATCATTATGGGCTTCATTTCCTCATAGGCAGGGTCTCTAACCACTATTCTAGCATTTTCTGTTTGCTGATTTAATTTCCAGCCTTCTGATTCTTCATTTCATTCATCTTTTATATGTGTGTAATCAAATCTGAGTTGTTTTACTTAGCATATCTTCTTACCCAGAGTCTTGATTCCACTAAGGTTGGAAGAACTCTCACCTTCAGTCATCCATTTTGTCTATTGCTTTGATCATCTTTGTTGGGTTTAGGGTGTCTGATTGTTGAGTCTCAACCTTCACTGGTTGAGAGGGTCTCCCCCTTGACTAGGCCAAGTGCCTTGTCTAAAGTGACTGCAGCCTTGTCCGATGTGACTTATGTCCCTTGAATAGAGGACTTGGTTGTTGTTGGTTACACCTGCCTAGCTGTGCTCCTCTACCGTCCCTATTGGGATACATGCACTAAGCAGCTAGAGTTTGTGTGATAACAGGTCCAATCATCTTTGATTGGTTATAGGGTCTCCCCCTAGGTCTTGTTTCACCTTGACCTAAAGCGAAAAGTGCCTCGGTTGACGTGACTCCCACCTTGCATTGGGAACCATGGCATCTCTTGGGTCACCTCTTTAGTTGCCCATCTCCTCTACCGTCCCAGATGGGATAACACTAGGGGCAACTACAAGTTGTGTGATAACAGGTCCCACATCCAAGAACTCGACTATGAACAGATCCCCTTCAAATGCAAATTTTGCCACGAATACGGCCATTTCGCTCGATCATGCAAAAAGAAGCCAATGGATGCAGAATCGAATGGGAAAAAAATCAATGGACAGCAATCCAAAAAAACAATAAATCAGGTACGAAATCCCATCCAAATCTAAATAAACAAAAACCAGATCGGTGACAACAAGATCCGTCGGCCTCGACCAGCAGAAACAACTTCAAAATCCGGGAAACAGGTGAGATCAATGATAACCCTGAGGTTGAAGAAGAAGGAGAAATACGAGAACATCAAGCCACCCAATCACCTCCGCCTGCAACTGAAAAACCCCTGATTACCCCAGCCCTTAACTCTCCCAACCCTCTCAAATCCACCCTGATCAAGGACTTTCTCTCCTATGCTGAAATCACCAAAGTGAGACCCCCCAGCTCCCTTTCCTCATCGAAAGATCCCATAGATAAAACATCCAAAAAACTAGGACGCAAATCCAATAAGGATTTGAGGGAAGAAGAAGCCGAGAGGGAAAAAGTCCAAGGATCTCAAGCCATGATAGATATGGTCTTCAGCAGAAATACTAGAGCCAGGATTGCAGGGAAAAAGCATGGAGACACAGCTGGAGGAACCCCCTCCTCCAATTACACATCTAAATGATGAAGCTGGTTTCCTGGAATTGCAGAGGCCTAGGCAATCCCAGTAAGATTGAAGCAATAAAAGATTTGCAGAAAAATGACATGCCTGATCAACTCCTTCTCCAGGAGACCAAACTCGATGACATCACGGTTCTAGACATTGGCAAAGTACATTGGAAAAAAAATGCAGGTTATGCAGTCAGTGCCAGAGGAGCTTCAGGTGGCCTGGCAACATTATGGTCCTCTGATAATTTCCAGCTTCACAACCACTTCGCCACACAGCACTGGATCTGCACCGAACTTATCCATCTGAAGAGCAACAAACAGTTCACTCTTTTCAACATGTATGTAACAAACTCTCACGCAAAAAAAAAGACTCCTGGAGTCTTCTCGATGTCTTTCTGGACGCTAATAATCCACAACATATCATTATAGCTGGTGATATGAACATAACACTCTCAAATTCTAAAAAGAAAGGCGGCCTCAAGGGCAATGACTTGTTCAAATCGCAAGTGGAAGCCCTGATCCATAAATGGGATCTTACTGCTATCAAGCCCAAAAAAGGGAAATATACGTGGTCCAACAAGCACCTTGGCAAGGGGAACATCATGGCCAGACTGGACCGATTCTTAGTGCATAGCAGCCTCCTGTCGGATACCCAAATCATCTCCTCCAGCATTTTAGTCAATCTCGCCTCCGATCACAAACCCATCCAACTCCTTTTTAAAGATATTGAGGACTTTGGCCCCATCCCATTCAGGTTCAGTGCACAGTGGCTTGACCATGCAAGCTTCTGGACCACATTGGAAAAAGCTTGGAAAATTCCTGTCACGGGCTCTCCATGCCATGTTTGGGAACAAAAGCTCAAAAATACCAAAGTACCTCTCAAGATATGGGCCAAAACTATTTGCCCAGCCACGACTCAACATAGAAAAAAGGCCGTGGGCAATCTTGACGACACCCAACTCGCAATGGAGGATCAGCCATCGGAATCTCTCACGTTGCATGCAGAAGTTAGCCAGCAATCAACCGTCTATCAGGCATTTCGTATGGAAGAGGAATATTGGAGACTGAAGTCAAGGAGCACATGGCTCAAATCAAGTGACAAAAATACAAGTTATTTCCATAGTCAATTTAATCTCAGACAATCCGTCAACCACATAGCGGAAACCACAGGGGATGATGGAACGATTCACTTAGGAAATACTAATATTAAAATGGCAGCTCATGCCCACTTCCCTAACCTGTACGCTAAGGAGGACAACACCGATGGGGACAACGAGCTCTCTCTGCTGGAGCACATTCCAATATGCATCAAGCCTGAGGAAAATCGCAGTATCACTAATCCATTCACTAAGCAAGAAGTGTTAAACACAATTCACTCGCTGGAAGCTGACAATGCACCGGGCCCCGATGGTTTCTCGATACACTTCTATAAAGCTTGCTGGAAGTATATCAACAAAGATTTCATGAGAATGGTGAAAAACTTCCACACCAAATCAAAAATCGGTGGAGGCACCAACAGCACCTTCTTGTCCCTCATCCCGAAAGAAACCAGTCCCAGCTTTTTTAGCAGATTCAGGCCAATTTCCCTATGCAACTCATCCTACAAAATCATATCCAAGATGTTGGCGACTCGAATGAAACCGCTGCTCAACAATATAATTTCGGACAATCAAGGAGGCTTTCTGAAAGGGAGGCAAATTCTCGACAATGTCATCCTCGTACAAGAAGCTATACACTCCAGCAAATCCAGAAAGGAAAAAGGTATGCTCATCAAGCTTGACATGGCCAATGCATTCGACCGTGTCAAGCATTCCTTCCTCTTCAATATTATGGCGCGTTTCGGTTTTGACAAAACCTTCATCAAATGGATCTCAGCATGCATCAGCAACCCGTGGATCGCCCCCTTAATTAATGGCTGCCCTGCTGCTTTCTTCCAAGCATCCCGAGGAATTAGGCAAGGATGCCCGCTCTCCCCCTTCCTTTATATCATTCTGGCAGACTCCCTCAGTCGAAAACTCAACATGATCTTCTCACTGGCTCATTCCCCGGACTCCACTTGGCCCTCGATTCCCACCCCCTCAACCACACCCTTTTTGCAGATGATTCTCTCTTTTTGGGAGGAGCCTCCACTAACATTGCCAGGAAGTTTATGCGCAACTTGAATAGGTACTGCAATGCCTCCGGAGGCAAGATTAACTTGCACAAAAGTGCAGTCTACAGCTGGAACCTCAACAATAGAGTTGCTGCCAACATCAGCAGAATCCTAGGTATCGATGTCCATACACATTGGGACAAATTTACCTATCTTGGCCTTCCTATGTCCATACACATTGGGACAAATTTACCTATCTTGGCCTTCCTATCACCTATGGGAATTCAAACGCTGGAAAGTGGGACGACAGGCTCAACAAAATGAAAAGAAGAATAAGAAGATGGGGAGGCCACTGGCTCAGCAAGGCCGGAAAACTAATATTAGTAAACTCTATTCTATTTGCCTCGCCCATCTGCTAATTCTCAACCCTTTTAGCTCCTAAAGGAACAACAGATCAGATCAGCAAGCTAATGAGAGACTTCCTATGGTCTGGGGGAAAACAATAGCAAAATATTCCATTTAATGAATTGGGAAACTATTAAGCAGCCAAAAGCCTCGGGAGGCCTCCAAATCCGCGACCCACGGCTTGCAAACTTGGAAATGGGAGGCAAGATTCTCTGGCAAATCCTACACCACAAGCGCTACAGAGTAAGTCAGGTCCTTAGGAAGAATTATTTAAATATGACAAACTCAAGATGTCTAGACCACAAGCCATTGTCCAAAGGTACCAGCACCTGGACACTATGCAAAGCAGTGTGGGACTTCTTCATCAAAGATCTTTATTGGGTCCCAAGCAACGGAAGGAAAATAGATATTTTTACAGACAAAATAATGGGCAAGGATCCACTCAATAACTCCCAAGAGTTTCATAATATAGCAGCTTGGCTTTCTCAGCATGGAATCAAGACTCTCAAAGAGTTTAGTATCTGGGATACGCACGGCAACTAGAAGAGCTAGAAAAACATTGACACCCCCCCCCACCTAGAGACGGCTAAAGTCAAGCTTTATGAAAACTTGAAAGGATGTGCACCACTGCATCTACTAGCCAGAGACGAGCGGGGTTGGGGCCCATCAGGTTCATACTCAACTGCCCTCGGTTATAATTCACTACAAATCCATCAAGAAGCAAGAAACGAGCTATGGAAGCAGGTTTGGGACCCTTTAAGCCTCCCAAAAATCAACTTTTTCACTTGGACTTTAATCCATGGCAAAGTCCTCATAGGCGAGAATCTCAGCAAGAGAGGCCTCCATGGGCCTTTTAGATGCCCTCTCTATCAAAATAATCTAGAAACAATAAATCATCTTTTTTTGGAGTGCCATTATGCCAAGTCTGTATGGCGGTTACTGTTGCTTGATCTCAATCTCTTCCTTCCTAACTATAGCTCGATTACTCAGCTCTTCAAAGCCTGGAAATCTCTCTATCCTACCCTTCTCTCCATCAACAAACTCTGGCTCCATCTCTGGCTCACCCTGCCTAAGTTCGCCTGCTGGAAAATTTGGAAAGCAAGAAACTCTGCCATATTCCATGACCAACTATGCACCCCCTTCAATCAGCAGGCCAAGCCAAAAGCCTGTTGCTTGAGTGCCTCAACTCCTCCAAACTCATGCCTGATGCTACCCTCAGTAACGCAGAAAGGAGTTGGATTGGAGCTGCCCCACCTCACCCTAGTATTGATCCCCCCCGGAAACCTCAACCGGCTTGGCATATCAGACTCTCTATTCTTGAATTCCAGGAATGGAGAACCATACAGGACATGGACAGCCTGCATTTTGACGGAGCTTCCAGAAATAACCCCAGTGCTGCAGGAGCGTGGGGTGTCTTCTGGACTAAAGAAGGAACGAGGAGATTGAAGTACAGCTGGGGCCTTGGCACCTGCTCAAACAATATAGCAGAAGCAATGGCTATGTTGAAAGGTTGCCAGCTTGCCAGAGAGCACAATATAGACAACCTCCAAGTTTTTGGAGACTCTATGATCATTTTTGGAGACTCTATGATCATTATTGGAGACTCTATGATCATTATTGGTGCCTTCAACACGAATACCACCCCCAATAATCTCCCTCTCAGCCGTATCATCCAGAGAATTCGTCAAATTACGAACACATTCACCAATTTCAAAGCTTGTCATATCTTAAGAAGTCTGAACAACGAAGCGGACAGAGAAGCTAATGGAGCCACCAGTCTTAATCAAGGCATTCTGGAACTTTCTGATACAGAGAATGAAACACATCATCTTCCATAATCCTGCTACTGAGCATCCTGGCATCAATCTTAGCTGCTCTCTGTTCTTTATCAACTCGAAGCCCGCCATCTCGGATCAAGTCAGTCCCATTCAGGACACTCACAAGAGTATTCATCATCATTTTCAAAGCAAAGCATAAGGAAAATAAGAACATGATATCAGCACACTTGAACCTCTCGATCCTGGTAGATGTGGATCAGAGACAGTAAATTTCGTTGACAACTCAAATAGTTAGCTCTGAAGTCAGTTAATCTCCAAGATTATCACTCTTGATCATCCATACAGGTGCAGAAAATTTGCTATTCCACTTTTCAAAGTGAAGCCCATCACTCCTGGCAAAATCTCTTCAGCATAATTTCAGTCGCAGGCCAATGTGAATATTCGATCTACACTCAGCAGACATTCTAATCAAGCTCTTTTTCCAGCTGAGAACAAAGTTCCTCGCAGTAGTCTTCAGACAGTTTGATGATCGCCTTCTTGGAACATTCAGCCCGGCTCTGCCTCTCGATTAGGCTAAGACTCATCTCTTCCTTTCTTAAATGGTAGCTCAGCTCTCCAGCAATCCAACACTCGACCTCTTGTCTAAGAATTCCTCGGCATCTCCTCCAGCAACACTATGCCTTCTCATAAGCTCATTTTTCAGAATTAAAAGGAGAATCAGTGATCCACCGATTTTTGTAGAATGCTTGGAAAAACATACAGCATACACGTATTAGCACCGGTGGAAGCCCAGCTTTGACACCAGACAGGCAGAGTTAAATCTCTTTTCCTTCATTTATTGAAGCCTTATAACAATCCTCGCCAGTCATACAATATTTCAGTATTCTTGACTCCATATAGAGAATTCTTTATATTCTGATCACTTCAATAAGCTTTTCACACAAACAATAAAGGCTCCCTCAGGTCAACACTTCGGTGAACCAGGAATCTGCTCATAGCCAATATGAGGCTCATATGTACTTTTGCCGATTTGGTTTATAACCACGGCTTTTTTTTATATATATAATACTTGTTTCCGTTAAAGAAAAAAGAATAAAGGCTAATTGTAATCCAAGGAGATGTAAATGCTATAAGTTTGCACTAACAACCACTGGAGGTGACTTTACTTATTTAATTACAGCACAAGTGGGAGGTTGAATATTAGGTTCAGTGGATTTATTGTGTTTAAGTACATAGAGTACTCGATGCGCTGAGGTCAATAGCATTAGCTCTAATGGGTCTATTGTTTCTCCAGAATATATGGCATTTTTTTAGTGAAAATACTTTTAAGGCCAATATTAGGTTCAATGGAATCACTATGTTTATTATATATTTAGACTGCTTAGTGGAATATGGAGCCTTTGTAGAGTCATTTAATGGATCTGCATGTTTCTTTACTGCAGTTTAGAGTTCATTATAAAAATATGTTTTAAATGTCAAAATTTCTCTTTTATTTCTTTTTTATTATACCAAAAGAAGCAAGGTGCATTCTACAACTTAGGAAGGAAGAGATGTGTCATGTCCAGTGCTTAAAGCAAAATGAAAAAACAATTGACATCCCATCTCTAATGTAAAAAAAAGTTAAAACCCCACATAAATTATAAAAATTACACTATCATAGATCCATCTTCACCCTTATTTTTTAAGTGCTAATAGGTTTGCACCTGGTTTTTCATCACTCTCGTTACTTAATAAAATGAGGTTCAAGATGAATCTATACTAATTCAAAAACAAAGCCAGTAAAAATGTACAAAAAAGCTGTACATTTATGTTGGACCTAAAACAAAGCCAATAACAATGTACAAAAAAGCTGTACATTTATGTTGGACCTTCGATATTTTTATGGTCAACGACTTGTATATAGTTGTGATTATACTAATCCCACTCTTCATGTTGGAGATGGAAAGAAATATTATCTGATATTTCCTCCCTTCTTGCCAACGTTACATGAAAATCCTATGCCCTAGACTTTGAAAGAAAACCAGAATTTTGAACTTATTTCTGGTTCTTTGTAACTTCCCATGATTCTTTGTTAGGGGATGACAAATAGTTTCCTGTAATTGTATCTCTGGCTCTCGCGATTTTGGTCCACGCTCTAATTTCAAGGATTCCCCCACATTCCCCTCGAAAACAAAATAGTAGAATGGTTGATATTTAGCTGAATCCCAAGTATTAATTCATATAAAATCTGCGAGAGAAAACATAAAAGAGGAAGAAACTGACCCGGCAATGGTAGAGAGAGAAATGTTGTGTTTTTGCCCTCTCCATGATCTCATCAAATGAGAAAGATTGCTTCTCCACGCCATCGCTCTGTTACCCCTTGATTTCTCAGAGTGTCATGCCATAACCATGGCTTTAAACATGAAAGTTGTTAACATGAGTAGGTAACAATAGAAGCTTTGAGCTTCGAGTCCACATAAATATCAGACTTAACCATCCATTGTTTCTATATATACTAAATATTTTACATACAAAATTTGCATGATATAAATAAAATAATTAAAATGAGAAAGACGACAAAAATTAATACATATACATATTTTTTTATATTGAAAAATAGAAAAGTATTATTGTTATTATATATTATTTATATAAAGAGACATCATTTTAATATTTAAAACTTCATAAAAATGAATGGTTAGAAAGAGAAAAAAAATATAATATGGAAATAAAGACCAAGTGACACATTCTATATATAATGGAATAAGATGACAGTCACAACCTAATAAATAAATAGCTTCTTTTCATAATTAATATTAAAAAAAAGGAGCGAATTGTTTATATAAATATATAATAAAAATATTATGGATTGCTTTTATTAGTAATATAGGTATGTTTTTTTGGACATTATCTTGCTCAACTATTGTATAAGTCTTGATTGTATATCGAATTATATTTTTGTACTATTTAATTCTATATAAATACCAATAATATGGTTTTTTTTAGTCTCAAACAAAAAAAAAATATTATATATAATCAATTATCATTAAAAAAAAAAAAAAACATCATCTGTGGAGTACCAAAGTAGCCACCCTCCAAAACAAAGGATAAAGTAGCATAAAACATTAACATCAAACAATAAACCTATTCATTTGGGGGTGGTTATGATCATTAGAGGCTAGGCCCATTTAGTATTAGTAGGTTGGCTTCCTATGGAATATGTGCACTTTTTGAGATGGACACCATCTGAAATCTTTAGGGTATAAATGATATTTATACTTTGTAAATTGTAAGTTATAAATGATAAATCAAAATATCTTATCCATAAAAAAAAATTGAAACATATGCATGAATATTTATAATTATTATAGGGTATTTGAAGTTGATAATAAATTGCGGAAAAGGCATCGTCAAATTGGAGAATCTACTTCTCATTCTAATCATGAAAATAAATTAAGGAGGTGAAAAACAAGTTTGAAGAGATCTCTCTTCAACATGTATATTGGGAGTTCAATAAGAATGTTAATAAGCTTTAAAAAAAACATTAGCACTTTAAGAAGCCATGTTGGTGTTAACTCAAAATGATGAAAGGGTTTTCTTCCTTAAGAGGTCATGTTTCTTTATTGAGAAGAAGAACATTGAAGAAAGATATTTTTGTTATTTATTTGCTTTTAGTATAAGGAATACTTGTGTATTGTTTCATAATTCAACTTTTTCAATGAAAACCTTTGAGGAAGATTGTGATCACGAACTTAATGATGTATTGTAGTATTTTTATGAATGGTATATGTAACCAAGATCTATATGAAATATTGTATTAACAATTTCTATTTTGATAATAAATAGGTTTTAGTTTTTGTTAAAGAAGCAAGAAAGTGAGTTGGTCATTTAAAGTGCCAATATATATATATATATATATATATATTTATTTTTTTCCCCAAAAAAAAAGCGTAATTTCATTTCATCCAAGGAGTACGAAATTACATTGATCAGCTCACTCATCTAGAGTGGAGAATAGTATTGCAGAGACAGTTATCCAATAATGTTCCTCAAAAAAAACTATGATGTTCTCACCATGTCAGCAGTAACATCTTTATATATATATATATATATATATATATATATATATATATATATATATATATATATATATATATATTCATTCCCCAGATGCGAGTAACGAATAGTAATGCATGGAACGTGTGGCATAGAGGGAGTGTCACACGGCAAAGAAAAGGCTTTGCGGGGAGGGTTGAGTTGTCGTGCAAGGAATCTGGAGTAGTTATGACAAGGAGAGGGCATACGGAGGAGGTTGTTTGGGTTGTCATTTAGACAATGCATCAGTTTGGAAGGACATGAGGAGTTAGTTTCTACTCATGGGGAATGATTTCTACTCAGAGTGGCAGTTTTTCGATGGATACGAAGACAAGATTGGTGTCATGGGGATCCTCCTAATTTATCATGGTAATTAATGGAAGGTAAGGCTTATTTAGGAATTCTAGGAAGGAAGGAAGAGGCGGAGACTGGCTTTTGGTGCTGGTGAACAATGGAAAGAATTTTGAGAAACGGTGGGTTGAGACTCTGGTTGGTTGGGCATGTAAGTGGTTGGAGACGATGGAAACAAGGGGGAAATCATCTAGTCAAGAATCCAAAGGAAAAGATGAAGCGAGCTCGCCTTGAGCCACTAGGGAACAGTGGAAGGCTACGCAAGCAGCTCAATTCTTCAAACTTTATGTTCCCATGACGCTCCAAAAGGAAATTGAGGAGGCGGAGCAAGGGCTTTAGGAGGAGATGGAGGCAGCGCATCCGACGGAGGATTTCGAGGAGCTTGTAGAATGGATCCAGGACCCGAGGACAACCAAGGCCCGTATGGCTTTGTAAGAGAGGGCGGTGGCTACCTTTTGTGTTTTGAAGAACCTCCTGGCGCGAGTGTTGATGGACCGTGGATAAAAAGAGAAGGGAGATGACGATTAAAATATGGAATGAGCATTACTCTGACTCCCATCTCATGCATAAAAAGATTGACATCATTGCTAAGAATATGGGCATCCAGTTCGTGCCACAAGAGCCGGGCGAGGGAAGCAGAACTGCAGTCGCGGCGAAAGTGGGGATGGCGAATCCACCGGGTAACACTCTGGCTTCTTGATTTTCGTCAGGGAATGTTTGTCCTTTACTTAAATTGTATAAGTATGGGTCTAAATATCAGTCGATGTCATATGTTGATAGGAAGAAACATGGTCTTGGTTGTGATCTGCAATTCATACTACTAGAAAATCCGTGTTTGTCCTTGTGAGGATGGAGTGTTTTTGAACCTCATTGGTTGGTTTGGTTGGGCCATGTGGTTTAATCTGTGGTTAACTCCATGTTTGTTCCTACGGGGACAAGGTGATTCTGATCCTTATTAGTTAGTAGTTTGGGAAGGAAATGGTGGTTTGGCATATAGACAGTCAGGTTATGGCTATGATGTATAAGCCTATATATGTAAACTCTCAGTTTCTTGCTTAATATAATCACTTCTTACTGGGCAATTCTCACTAGCTCATTCGGTTAAGGTGTGGGTCTCGTCAGCAGGGCGACCCAAGTTCAATTCCCCTTAGGGATGAGCTAGTTGGGAGGAGACACCTAAAAATCCAACCAATTGAGGGTTGGTATGGCCCACGCTGGGTGCGATCCTCGGGTGATTTTGACGGCTTAGATGCCCCTAGGTCATGGTTTCTTAAACCAAAGACCACTCTTGCAAGTCAGAGAGATTTTAGCAAACAAAAAAAGTCATTTCTTACTCTTATATATACAGTGAAAGATTATAATTTTGTTTTAAATATTTTGATCCCACAAAATCAACTAGAAAATTTATAACTAAAGTATCCCACCACATATACTAAATCTTGAAACACATATTTTTTTCAAATTCTGATAATTCTCGATTCTATTGAAAAGTTATCTTATAGGTCTAAAGGGATGTTAAAAGAAAAATAAGCATATTTATAAATAAAATAAAATAAATAAATAAATAAAATATATATATATATAATTAATATAATGTCATTTATTATAATAATGTTATATTTAATATATTAAAGTATTCATATGACCACATTTGAACAATAATGTATGTACCAAACATATGAAGGGAAGACTATGAGTACAAAAGGTGATTGTCACAAATTTAAATGTGTTACATTCTTTATTGTATTAGGTTTTTGTAAAATTACAAACTAGTGGAAAGTGATCAGTGATCATCTTTGACAAAGTTGCCTATGAAACATTTACAATGAAGTATAGAGATACTAAATACAAGACACGAATCATATAATAAATATGCCACCTAAGTCCACTAGGAACTAAGGATTAAGTCTCATCATGCCTTGTTGAGAGGAGCGTGTTCCCTATTTTTGTTAATGGCACACTCTTTTCACAATGGACGCTATAGTCTACATAAGTTATATGTTACTGGGTTGGCACATGTGGATACTAAGATACAACAACATCAAAAAAAAAATGTTAAAATAAGAGTGTGACTATACATAAGTTATATGTTATCGGGTTGGCACATGTGGATACTAGGATACAACAACATCAAAAAAGCATATGTTAAAATAAGAGTGTGATTATACATAAGTTATATGTTATTGGGTTGGTACATGTGGATACTAGGATACAACAACATCAAAAAAGAATATGTTAAAATAAGAGTGTGGAACATGATGCTCAAGTGTAGTGGTTGGAAGAAGAAAATCTTTGAATATCCTCCATGTTGAAGAATTGGGCTCGTGTTAACGGATAAATCTGTCAGTGCGGACACCAACTGATCTCCCTAGTCCAAATGGTTCGGATCTAGAACAAAGCAAAACAAGAATGAAAACCTTTCGCCAAATATATTAAATTACTTGAATACAAAGAGACTAGTACATACTTTATTTACGAAGGTTGTCCTCGTGGCTTGAAGCTTTCACGGTCCTGCTTATTGATGAAGAGATTGCCTGTAAAAGACTCAAAAGGACAAAGACAAAAGACTACAAGATAACATGATACATCTAAGCAACTGACCAAGGATAACTACTATAAATGAAATTACACATCATTTATGGGAAAGGAAGACATTGATGTATTAATGAAAATAGAGGAAAGAATTACAACCAATGAAGCCTTGGTGTTGAAGATCCTTTCCAATGGAACCTTGCCTCAATTTGCCAATCATGGAAGAATGGATTCCTGGCTCAATTTCTACAGCATTTGGCTACCCTCATTTCAACCCCCCTATCCCATGAAGAGGAGCTTCATTTATAGGCCAAAAGAGATGAGGAGGAGGGGAGAGGATTAGGGAGAAGGAGGAGGTGGGATCCTACTAAGTTGGGAGGTGAGTAAGATCCACCCTATATGGAAGGGATAGGCCTCCACGAGGGTCTTCTTTGAGAGACTTCTCAAAAATTCTCTTTTTTCCCTTCATACAAGCACCAACGCACCCTAGACACTAGAAACATGCGTCGATGATGCGCTTTGTAATGGAGCAAGGTGCGTCTATTAGGAAAAGACGCGTTTTGCTATAAGTCAAGGTGCGTCGATCTCTCTAGACAGGGTTTTTATAGGGAAAAAACTCCATGACTCATCTTCTAAGGATTTTGGTCAAGTACTTCGGGTATTTAGGCAAGGATAAAGTGTACATGGTTCGCAATCACGATGAATACAAAATTTTTGTGTAACAAAATGCCCCCCAATGTATGAAGTTAGAGTAACAGGATAGGTGAAATACTTTGATGGATAATGTATAAAGGATCAAGGCAAGGAACCGTTGGTAGGAAATCTGTCAACAATAATCAAGGATCTTTTTGCAATACAATAATTTTGTCATCCCAACAACTCACAACATGGCTACCGACCAATACATTGCAGATCCATGTTGATACTGACCGATGATATGGCCACCAAAATACAGCGTGGATCCATATATGAATGACTGAACACAATCATGGCTACTAAAATACAAGCGTAGATCCATGATGTGATAATAACACAGCCACGACCAATAGAAGAGTGGATCTGTGAGACAGTGCATCAATGAGGTCTCCACCATAACATATGTGTGGGAACCTACTAAAAATCTTCATTGCAACCTGGGTGTAATAATAATACATCAGAATAACCCAGGGTCTTCTACTCGTTCCCGAAATGATACAAATCTAACCATGTGATTACAATGTGTTGAAGTCGAACATGGTAGACACCACTTGATTACCGGTCAATAATGTGAACTGTTAACAAGTGCGAGGGAAATCACCAATGATGACAATGATTCCCAAGGTATCACTAGTACATCCCAACGTATGTGAATAAATGATTTGGAGTCGAACATTTGTGGAATCATTTGATCAGAGGTCAATGATGTAAACCTACTGTCGAAAGTGAGGAAACCTGCCATTGAGGCATGCCGGCTCCAAGGTACTGACTAGTTTCTAAGTCTAATTCATGGATGATGAGCTAATGTCGACAGGAATAGACTCATCAAAGGAGGGCCATGATGTATCCCACATCATCGACACGAAACTAACACAGGAAGTGATATAAGATGGTAAACCAAATTAGTGTGAACTAACACAAAGGTATAATGGTAAACAAGGACGACCGACACAACGGAAGGTTTAATGATTGTGAAGGTTGATTCCGGCCAAATACTTCCTTTGAACATTTAACGGCAGGACAAGTGAGTTGGCAGCATTGACTCAACATAGTAGAGACCAAGACATAATGCAACAAATGAATGAAGCATTCTTCAGAGTACCCAAAGGAGTAGAATGACTCATGGAATTGGTATGACTCGAAGACAAGCTGACTACCTAATTGTTTAACTAGAATGCAGACAGGTGTCATGTTCAAAGGTTACTTTAAGCTGCCATTAATACAGACTCAAATACATCTTCCCATTCCCTTAATTTCCCCATCATGATGGATGAGTGCCTCTTTTATTTTTAACGAGCTGGAAGAGGGTAACAAACGCTCGATGTAGCTCATCATACGATGAGTCCAATCTCACATGTTTTACGAACCTAAAAAAAAGGGGGTTCGGTCCCAAAAAGGGTCCTTCCATATATAATTTTACGAGTTCAAAGAAGGTAAACTCAGTGACGTTTCGCATTTAGAGAGTCTAAAACGATCAAAAGAAGACTTCTAACGATACTTTTTCGTAAACATTAGTCTCCTCACCCGAAAAATGATAAAACAACGTGAGAGAGAACTCTTCTAATCATGATTGACTAGAGTATTCATTTTTCGTAAATAGTCTAAATGGTTCGAAAAGGGATAAACTATCACCGGATAGACGTCCTTTCAAATCCTTTTACGAGCGTGAAAGAAACAAGTTCGCTCAACAATCTTTTCCTATTTTGGGAGTCTGAAAAGAGCTTAAAGAGGACTCCATGTACAACTTTTTCATGGTTGATGACCGATTACGACAAAGGAAAAAGTAAACTCAGCACAATTCATTTTCCGTAAGTAGTCTAACGAGGCCAGATAAAGTGATACCTATACTCGTTAGACACATCGTTTTACTCAAAATTTTAACGAGCACAACAATGGTATCAAAAGCAATCAGAATCTTTTTCATGTTTGAACCAAAGCATAAAAAAGTAAAAATTAAGCTCAAACCACTTTTCATGTTTCAACCAGAGCACGAAAAAAGTGAAAAGTAAGCTCAATACCATCTCACTGTTTTTAACGAGCTCAAAGATAGGTGAAAAGAATGCTCATGAGGTTTGCTTCATTTTTTAATGAGCTTATAATAGAAAATAAACTATGCTCTGTATAATGCCCATTGGTAGGTTTCTTCCCAACATGATATCGAGAGGTTGGAAGTTTTCCCCCAGCATAAGAAGTTGATGGCTTACCTCCAATATGATTTCCAGAGGTTGGAGACATGCACCCCAAGCTTCGTTTCGTTCTCCTATCCTTTTTCTTCATCCAATCAAACTCATGGTTACTAATAGGAATATATTCACCAGAGGAGGAAGAAAAAAGAGGATTAAATAACATAGGTGAATGAAATGAAGGTTCAAATATTAAATCTGGCGAAATACTCAACTCAAAGGGGGGGGGATTTGTTTCATTTTTTAACGATCTTGACATAGGAAATGAATTGTGCTCATAGGGTGTTGTTTCATTTTTTAAGGAGCTTGGCACAGGAATCGAACCATGCTCGTGAAGCTGGTTTCATTTTTATGCAAGCTTGAAACCAAAGGTAAACTATGCTCGGGAATACACAAGCTCGAAACCAAAGGTGAACTATGCTTGTAGGGGTCTATTCCATTTTTTAATGAGCTTGGAAACAAAGACTAATCTGTGCTCATGGGAACTTGTTTCATTTTTTAACGAGCTTGAAACATGAATAGAACTATGCTCGTGGTCATCTGTTTCATTTTTTAACGAGCTTGACATGGGAATAGAACTATGCTCATGGTCATCTGTTTCATTTTTTAACGATCTTGACACAGGAATAGAACTATGCTTATGGTCATTTGTTTCATTTTTCAACGAGCTTGAAATAGGAATAGAACTCTGCTCATGGAGCTAGTTTCATTTTTATGCAAGCTTGAAACCAAAGGGAAACTATGCTTGGAAATGGTTTCATTTTTACACAAGCTCGAAACCAAAGGTAAACTATGCTTGAGAGGACCTGTTTCATTTTTACACAAGCTTGAAACAGAAAATAACTATGCTTGAAGGGACCCATTTCATTTTTTAATGAGCTTAAAACGAAACGAAAACTATGCTCAGTATGACCTTCATGGCTTCCAAGAGGACGATGCTCCAGAAGGAATACATGTTGAAGGATAAGCCTCGATCATGGCTTCTAAGAGGTCCTCATTGGAAGGAATCTAAACCATGTTAACTCTCGAATACATGGTTAAATAAGATGAGCAATCAAAGTGAAGCTCGTGTTCAGTGAAATTTGAAAGCATGGGATATAATGCCACATAATTTACCTGCGGCGAGTAAGATACCGCATGGACATAAGTCAGATGATCGGTAGTCAGACGAGAGTTAACGAACGAAAGTTCGTTGATAGTCACAATGCGTTCATCATGAGGGAAAGACAACACTCGGAAGATTGTGGACACGAGAGCTTTCATCACATAGACATAATCTGGTCTGAGGAGTAGATTAAAATCCAAAGGACTCATAACTACCAAAACATCAATAAAGCCATTTTTCCACCTAATGAAATAGGAAACTGAGGAACAACCCCCAGGAGTTGACTGATTCCTCTGTTAAAAGCTAATAGATTCTGACTAATGGGCATAGATGCAGGGAGCCCATAGCTTGTTAAGCATTTGAGGACAAAATGTTAACTGCGACACCTTCATCAACTATAGTATGAGGTACATCTAGACGACCAACCTGCACAATGATTTCAAAAGGCATATAGGAAGGAAGGCGAGGTTCAGAAAGTCCATTCTAATCATTAAAAATCGACTGATTCAGAACCAAATGTGGAATACCGTAAGCCTCCTTACTTGGGGGAGGTACTATAATAGAAGGAGTAATGCCCCCGTGCATGGTAGAATCTGTATTAACAAGAAGAACCTTAGCGACATTAGATTCACTCTCTAACGGGAGAGCAGGATCGACTGAGGATGAAACTAGATCGACCACTTGGGTTTCACTCTTCAAGGGAAGAGTGGGATCGACCGAGGATAAAACTAGATCAACCACTTGGGTTTCACTCTTCAAGGGAGGAGTGGGATCGACCGAGGATGAAACTAGATCAACCACTTGGGTTTCACTCTTCAAAGGAGGAGTGGGATCGACTGAGGATGAAACTAGATCGACCACTTGATCAATTGACGGCAAGTGCAGAGGAAATTTACTATAATTCATTGGAGGCTGTGATTGAGAAACATAAACACTTTCCAATAATTTCGTGAAGCTTCATCCATACGAGGACAGAGGTAAGTACGATGCATGTCCCTACATAATATGCAAGGATTCTTGACTTTACTTTTCTAACCCTTAAGAAAAGATTCATTGGTTGACAAGGTATCATCAATATGATTTCTAGAGGCTAATGATACGTGTTAGAAAAACAGGATCGCAGAGCAATAACAATAAATAGAAATGCAAATATAATCACACACACATTACAAGAGAGACACAGATATATCGTGGTTCACCCCAACTTGGGCTACATCCACACTGAAGTTGCCAGTACTTATTATTATTCCATCCAACAAAGTGAAGGGATACCACCTGCAACACAACCACTGCACTTCCTCTTCACAGATCTCAGAGATCTTTACAATGCATAAAACCTAATACATCTTGCCCTAGCTGTATTACAATGTCTTTCTTTTATAGGGGAAATACAATGGGAAAATACCATGGGATACCAAAAAAAAACCATGGGCCGACAAAACAGCTGGCGAAAACAGCCCCAAATTTTTTTCTTGGAGGTGCTGCCCCAAACCCCAAAAAATGCAGAATGGGTGTACAGTGCTCCGGGGTGCACAACTGAGACAACATCATCTATGAGACTGGAAGATCTGTCTCCAAAACCAACAATCTCCCACTTGGAGACTGATCACAACAGCTCCACCGCTGCTGCACTTGCTGGACTTGGCAACTTTCTCCTCTTCACCTTCATGCTAGAAGGCCAACTGAAACTGAGCATGAACTCAATTTCTCTCTGGTCACTACCTTTGTGAACATGTCTGCAGGATTCTGGCTAGTATGTATCTTTTCCAGCTTCAACAGTTCATCTTCCAGAACAAAGTGTATGAAATGGTACTTGAGTTGTATATGTTTAGTCCTGGAATGGAATGCTGAGTTCTTTGCAAGATGAATGGCACTCTAGTTGTCACTATACAACCTACTATCCTTCTGCTTCTTACCCACTTCCTCTATAAACCTCTGCAACCAAATCATCTCTTTACTAGCCTCTGTAATAGCAACATACTCTGCTTCCGTTGTTGAAAGTGCAACAACCTTCTGCAGTTTCGAAATCCAGCTTACTGCTATTCCACCTAAAGTAAACACATACCCTATGGTGCTCCTCCTGCTATCCTTGTCACCTACCATATCTGCATCAACATATCCCTGTAGAACAGTGTCTGAACCTCCAAAACATAATGCCTGAGTGGTAGTACCTCTCAATACCTGAGAATCCACTGTACTGCCTTCCAATGTTCTTTACCCGGATTATTAATATATCTGCTCACAACTCCCACTACATGTGCAATATCTAGTCTTGTGCACACCATAGCATACATCAAGCTACCAACTGTTGATTGATAGGGAATCTTGGACATGTAATTAGTCTCTTCATGTGTCTTGGGACACATTTCTTTACTTAGACTGAAATGGCTGGCCAAAGGTGTACTAACTAGTTTTGCATTCTGCATTCTGAATCTCTCCAACACCTTTTGTATGTATTCACCCTGAGACAATGTCAATTTGCAATTTTTCCTGTCTCTTGTTATTCTCATACCAAGGATTTGCTTTACAGCACCCAAATCCTTCATCGCAAATGAATTAGCTAGCTTCCTTTTGAGTACATTTATATCCTGCATGTTAGACCCTGCAACAAGCATGTCATCCACATACAATAACAAGATAATATATCTTTCATTGTCTAGCTTCTTGAAATAAACACAGTGGTCAAAATGACATCTACTATAACCTTGTTATGTCATAAACTTGTCAAATTTTAAATACCACTACCTTGGAGCTTGCTTCAAGCCATACAAACTCTTTTTCAACCTGCATACCAAATTCTCCTTACCTTTGACCTCATACCCTTGTGGTTGCTACATATATATCTCTTCCTCCAAATCCCCATGGAGAAAGGCTATTTTTACATCTAACTATTCAAGATGCAAATCTTCTACTGCCACTAGACTTAAGATAGTCCTAATTCAAGTCATCTTAACAACATGAGAAAATATTTCATCAAAATCTATACCTTTCTTCTGTGCAAACCCCTTTACAACCAGTCTGGCCTTGTACCGCTTCTTTCCTCCTTCTTCTTCCTTCAACCTGTAAATCCATTTGTTCTGCAATGCTCTTTTACCAGCAGGAAACTGAACCAAATCCCAAGTCCGGTTTCCTACCAATCAGTCCATCTCCTCATTCATGCCTTGCTCCCACTTCTTTCTAGTTTCCACTTGCATTGCTTCTTCATAACATTCTGGTTCACCAAAATCAGTCATCAATAAATAATACATTAAAGGAGAGTATCGTTCAGGGAGTCTACTTAACCTGGTAGATCTTCTTACAGTTGCAGGAGTTGCAGGTACTTGCTGCTGTTCTTGATTTTCTGGCACCTTTGGAACTTCATTTTCTTCAATTTCATCAAGTACTTTGTACTCTGTGTTTTCCTTTCCTGTTTCTTTCCCTGCAATTGATATTTATACATGACCTTTTCATTGAATATTACATCTCTACTCCTGATGATTTTGTTATTTTCATAATCCCATAAACGATAACCAAATTCATCAACCCCATATCCAATAAAGGTACATTTCTTGGATTTAGCTTCAAGCTTTGTTCTATTTTCTTTATCAATATGGACAAATGCTTCACAACCAAACATTCTCAGAAATGAGTAGTTTACCTTTTTATCTGTCCATGCCTCCTATGGAATACCACCATGCAAAGCACTTGAAGGTCCTATGTTTATTAAATAAACAACAGTATTTACAGCATCTTCCCAAAACTATAAGGGCAACCCTGCATGCAGTCTCATACACCTTGCACGCTCCATGATCATTATGTTCATTCTTTCAGACACACCATTTTCTTGTGGTGTTCCTGGGACTGTTTTCTCTCTACGAATCCCATGGTATGAACAATAACTATCAAACTCCTTGGTGCAGTACTCACCTCCATTATCAGATCTGAGACACTTCAACCTTTTTCCTGTCTCATTCTTAACCAAAGCTTTCCACTTCTTAAAAGTAGCAAACACATCAGATTTCTGTCTAATGCAATAAACACAAGTTTTTCTAGTTGCATCATCAATCAATGTAACATAATAATGAGAGCCACCAAGAGATTGTACCTGAGCCGATCTCCATACATCAGTATGCACAAGCTCTAACATTTCATTCTTCTTCTGTTTCCCAACTTTGAGAAATCTAACTCTCTTCTATTTTCCATAAACACAGTTCTCATAGAATTCCAAACTTACCTGCTTCAAATCTGGCAGCAACTTCCTTGAGTGGAGAATCTGCATCACCTTCTCATTCATGTGGCCAAGCCTATGATGCCACAATGTTGTATATGTTCCTGTGGTAGCTAAAGAGATAGAATGGTCAGTATTATGAGGACATAAATACAACGTACCTATCTTGTCTCCTTTTGCTATCACCATTGATCCTTTAGTGATCTTCCACCACTTTTGTCCAAATGTAGATAGACAGCCGCCATCTCCCAACTGCCCTGTTGAGATCAGATTTCTTTTCATAGCAGGAATATGCCTAACATCTTTCAACAGCCAGTCAGTTCCATTCTTAACTTTTATCCATACCTTACCCATTCCAACAATTTTACATGGCTCATCATCACCCAATAAAACATGTCCAAAATCGCCTGGAACATAATCATGAAAGTATTTCCTATAGGGTGTAGCATGACATGAAGCCCCTGAATCTACTACCCAATAATCACTAGTATTATCTAATGCAAGAATCAAAGCATCTTGTAACACATCACCTGCTACATTTGCTTCCTGGGTAGTTTCCTTATGTACATCTCCTTTCTTCTTTAGAGATCTGCAGTCTTTCTTCAGATGTCCTTTCTTTCCACAGTTCCAGCACTCTATCTTTCCCAGTCTGGACTTGGATCTGCCCTTTTTAGAGTTGCCACGATTACCTTGGCTCTTTCCTCTCTCCTTTTGTCTTCCCCTGCTCTCCATGGTCAACGCATTACCTGATGTCTCATCCATGCTTTTTCTTCGCATTTCCTCGCTAAGAATAACACCAATAACATCATCAAATTTCAAGGTGTTTGAACTAGAGACAGAGTTACTTACAACCATGACCAAGCTATTCCAGCTTTCTGGCAATGAACATAAGATTAGAAGAGCCCTAACCTCATCATCAAAGTTCACACTTATAGAACTTAGCTGATTTGTAACCGTATTAAACTCATTTAAATGATCAGTAACAGATCCACCTTCAGACATATTCATATTAAATAAACGCTTCATTAGAAATACCTTGTTGGAGGCTGAGGGTTTTTCATACAGCTTACCCAATGCGCTCATCAAACCCTCCGTTGTCGTTTCTTTTGAGATATTGAAAGTCACCGACGAAGCTAGGCTCAACCGTATTGTTCCCAGAGCCTTTCTGTCAAGAACCTCCCATTCTTCGTCCTTCATAGCTGTCAGCTGCTTTGCTCTTCCTCCCAACGGTAGGAATAGATCCTTCTGGTACAGATGGTCCTCCATTTGCATCTTCCATAACTGGAAGTTTTGGCCGTTAAACTTCTCGACCTTAAACTTTCCTTCTTCTGCCATTGCTCCCACTCAAACCAGAAACCCTAGCTTCCTGCGGGTTTATCTGCCAAATAGACCTTCGGATCTGATACCAATTCCTAGAAAACCAGGATCGCAGAGCAATAACAATAAATAGAAATGCAAATATAATCACACACACATTACAAGAGAGACACGAATATATCGTGGTTCACCCCAACTTGGGCTACGTCCACACTGAAGTTGCTAGTCCTTATTATTATTCCGTCCAACAAAGTGAAGGGATACAACCTACGACACAACTGCTGCACTTCTTCTTCACTGTCTCACAGTCTCTCTTCACAGATCTCAAAGATATTTACAATGCATAAAACCTAATAAATCTTTCCCTAGCCATATTACAATGTCTTTCTTTTATAGGGGAAATATAATGGGAAAATACCATGGGATACCCAAAAAAAAAACATGGGCTCTCAAAACAACTGGTGAAAACAACCCCAAAAGTTTTTCTCGAGGGAGCTGCCCCGAACCCCTAAAAATGCAGAATGGGTGTACAGTCCTCCGGGGTTCACGGCTGAGACAATATCATCTATGAGACTGGAAGATCTGGCTCCACAACCAACAATACGGGTCGTTCAGAATCTTGCGACCATATTTCTAAGACCGTGGGAATACTAGGGAAATCCCTAAGAAAATGGGGCCCCTCGCAAAGCCTGCAAGGGAACTTAGGTTTACAAAGATTTGAAACAGATACATCAATACTCCCGGCATGATGATCAGTGGCTGGAGGGTTTCCAACATGATGGTCAGAGGTTGGAGCTTTGACCTTCTACTTAGTGTTCTTCTTCTTAGCCTTCCTTTTCTTCTTCTTCTTATCCACCTACTTACTAACGTCGCAGTTTTCAGCAGGCGAAGAGGAAGAAAGGGAAGCAGACTCAACATTTGACGAAGAAGGCGAAGGATCAACGTGAGGTCGATTCTCTTGTGGGGAAGGACTGTGATCTGAAACAATCGGTGCACTTGGGATAACCGGATTGGAGAATAACCATACTGGTAACCCTATAGTCGATCCAGGAAGGCTCAATGTGGCCATGAAGGGAGGACCAACACTTCCATATGAAGGAAAAACAAAAGACATACCTTGTAAAGGGGTCTCTTGGTTGGTAGTCCCAGAAGATTCTTCCATGTCTAAACTCTCTAAGAACCTCTAAATTACCACACAAATCAAACACTACTCAAATCTAAAAGCAACAAGCAGTTTGTGAAAGGGATGGATAAATAAGTCAGATTCTCACAGGATTATCAAATTGTCACAACTCATGATATACTGTAGCGTCCAACAGTTATACTCGGCCCAATATTTCAAAGCACTAACCAGGAGGATTGGGACCGTACCCTTGACCGCATAACCCAACTACCTAGCAGTACGTGTGTAGTAATCTCCTCGAGTGTTGTTCTCGGTGTATTGCAACAATAAGATGACTAATAGATTTACTCGGATAGTTCCAAGATGCTAAATGGGTCTCTCGATATATGCAAGGTACGCGGGAGCTCAAATCTATAGTAGTGATGTCTAATGCACAACCATACGAAAGGGGCCTTCCTATATACCGTCGAGTACATGAAGTACCTTTCTATATACCTGAAGGTACGTGAAAGGTCGTTCGATATACCAACGAGTACGTGGAAGAACCACACAAACCCCAGAATGCAGTGTAGGAAAATAACGACAGCTCCTACGCTTTAAGACGTCGGAACACATCTCTAACCTAATACACAAGTTGCAAAGAGTTTTTAACTTAAACTAGCGCTTGATTTTATCTTGTACGGTTAAGTGGATGCATGGAATGTAGACCTATAAAATAAAGAAGAATGCACAACTAAGATAAATTAAGTGCAAATCTTTATTTTTTCGATGAAGTCCTATTTAAAGAGAGAGTAAGAGGCTCTTTTTCCCAAGTGAACAACCCTATGCAAATACCATTTTAACTTTTTCAAACATCGTAGAAACAAGCCAATCCACACCAAAGCAAAAAATATTTGGAAACCTTAATATGGGTCAAAACGACTGTAGGATACATGATTCATGGGGTTTTTTTTTTCAAAAATGCAATTCATTTCGCTTAAAAATGCATGTAAAATACTAGTTTTGACTAAAGGGGGCCAAACATGGCTCCAAATCTCAAGAAGACCCAAAAAGGCAGTTTTTTTTGTTTGCTTTAACAAATAATGGGAGAGTAGATCTTTAATGAAAAGAAGAAAGGATCTCTAATCATTGTTTCCAAACAAGAAGTAACATTTTCTAACCCCTAACTATGCGAAAGCTAAAAGTACTTTTCTTTTCTTTTATAACACTCACATCTGAACCAAAACAAGACTAGCTAAAAGCAAAACTCTTTTTGGAATTTTCATAAATATTCGAAATCTAAGAAAGAAAGCGAAAATAAAGCTCTTTCCATAAACTAAGATGGAAACAAAAGATTTTCTTCTCTTCAACTGTAGAAAGGAGAAAACACTGTACCAACCTAGTCACAAACCAAGCAATAGGGCACTGAAAGGTCTGGGAAAAAAATAAACAGGTCGATGCGGGTTGTAGGTATACACCAGAGCATCAGTGGGGGATCGACATGGTCTGCTAAAGAGCAAAGCGCGGCGGCGACACGCTTTGTCCAAAGCCAAAGTGCATCAGGCTCATAGTGATGCATTGTACATGAAGGAAAAGTGCATCGGGTGACCAAGAAAATTGAAAAAGAAATATTTTCAAGCCAATCAACAGACTTCAGGGTCTAAGACTTAAAGGGAATTATACAGTGGCATATAGACAGTTAGATCTACCAATTGGATGTGATCTACCAATTGAAAATTAATCCAAATCTAATAAAAAATAAGGCAAGCAAGCAAATCTACAACTTAAACAATTCGTTCCCTAGTATGGTCGCCAATTTTGTTAACGGATAAGTCTGTCGGTGCGGACACCAACTGATCTCCCTAGTCTGAATGGTTCAGATCAAGAACAAAGCAAAACAAGAATGAAACCTTTCCCCAGATCTATCAAATTACCTGAATACAAAGAGTCTAGTACACACTTTATTTACGAAGGTTGTCCTCGTGGCTTGAATTTTTCGTGGTCCTGCTTATTGATGAAGAGATTACCTGCAAAATACTCAAAAGGAAAAAGACAAAAGACTACAATATAACATGATACATCTAAGCAACTGACCAAGGAGAACTGCTATAAATGAAATTACACATCATTTATTGGAAAGGAAGACATTGATGTATTAATGAAAATAGAGGAAAGAATTACAACTAATGAAGCCTTGGTGTTGAATATACTTTCCAATGGAACCTTGCCTCACTTTTCCAATCACGGAAGAATGGATTCCTGGCTCAATTTCTACAGCATTTGGCTACCCTCATTTCAACCCCCCTATCCCATGAAGAGGAGCTTCATTTATAGGCCAAAAGAGATGAGGAGGAGAGGAGAGGATTAGGGAGAAGGAGGAGTTGGGATCCTACTAAGCTAGGAGGCGAGTAAGATCCACCCTATATGGAAGGGACATGCCTCCACAAGGGTATCCTTCGAGAGACTTCTCAAAACTTCTCTTTTTTCCCTCCATACAGGCACCAACGCACCCTAGACACTAGAACACATGCGTCAATGATGCGCTTTGTAATGGATCAAGGTGCGTCTATCAGGGAAAGACGCGTTTTTCTAGAAGGCAAGGTGCATTGATCTCTCTAAACATGGGTTTTACAGGGAAAAAACCCCATGAATCATCTTCTAAGTATTTTGGTCAAGTACTTCATGTATTTAGGCAAGGATAAAGTGTACATGGTTCATAATCACGATGAGTACACTTTATCCCAAGCTAGCCCACCGACTTTTAAATTCGAAGGACATGGGGGTGGGTTTTGATCCACTTATGTGTGCACAAATCATGAGATAATTTAATATAATCCCTCTGGTGTAACCACACATTTGACCACTACCTCGAGGTGACCCCATGGCTCCAGGAAAATCCTTCATGCAAATTGAACCTTGCCCAATGGTGAAAAACTCCTTGCTTCTCCCCATTTGGCCCAACCCCCTTGGGATAAAGTGGCATATTTGTATTTATACCATCAATTTTGAGTAAAGTATCCTTACAAGTTGTATCAAAGTGGTGTATCCTTGGTTACTCACAAGGTATTTTTTTCAACCCTCTCACCCACCCCATTATTTCTTGGCAACCATTTCTCTTTGACTATATTTGCTAAAAGTTTATTTTTACCAAAATAATAAAAATAAAAATAAGCATGCTAAAAGAAAAATGCTAATTAGTAAAGGTTTTTAGTGTTACAAAATCAAGTAAATTACCAAAAAAAACTTCACTAATGAAAGTAAAGGTCTTTGGATTGTTTCAGGAAGGCTATTATAACAAAACAAGGGCAATTGGAGGTTTTAGCAGAGGCTTTTTAATCGCACCTCTTATAATATGGTGCACTTGTGTGTCTTTATGTACAAAGCATTGATTCGCCTCTATGTATGACGAACCAATGCATATTATATACTATAAAGCAACAATACTTTATATATTGTTAAGCATTTGTGTGATATATCTATTTGTGCATTGTGAAATCTCGATAACAGTAACAACAAAGGGAAAAATATCATCGAAAGTAATGGTGTGTGTGTGTTGTAATAATGAGCACCTAAGTGCTTAGTATAGTTATGAGTACCAAAAAGTTCCTCTCCCTTGGTTTAGAAGCTCCTTGGCATACTTGGATAAGTTCCATGGGAAAGGGAATCTCACCAATTAAAAACACACCCGTACACATTCATTGCATCAACGATTTTACTTTATAAATCACATTGGTGTTTTAATACATACAAAAAGTATAGGCGTGTACATAAAATAAGGGGCACCGATACGTGTTATAATCTCATGCATGTGTGCATATATATTAAACATGCATTGGTGCACACAAATGATTGAAATGCATTAATGCATACAAATTATTTAAACGCACTAGTGTGTATAAATGAATAAAACACACCAATAAGTTTCAATGCCAAAATTCCCTGCATGTTATTTTATGTTTTTGTAGGGTATGTGCCCAAATTCCTTGCGTGCTATTTAATATTTTTGCAGGGTATCTAAATGCAACTTCTTGTTTCCTGTTTTTTTTAAAATAAAATTTCAACAATTGGTTAGAAAATCAAATTAGTTTTGAAATTGTGAATTTTATATTTTCATTGATGTGTCTGGATAAAATCTTTGTGTTATTTTAATTAATGTGTTAGAATATAAAGGTCATATAAACTATAGATTTAGGCACTAATAAAATCACTTGGCGACATTGGGTTACTTTATGTTTAATTATTTTATTAAAGTACACATCAACCATTCTAGGGTTTGAGCAATTATAATTTATGTCATCTCATTATTAAAGGTAAGGTTGTTCTCTTCATTCTATAGCATGAAAGAATCATTTTATCTCTTTGCGTGTTCAGTTTTCATAATATGGTATTAGAACCATGGTGAGAGGAGGTTGAAGCAAAGCAAGAGAAGGGCTTAGAGACTGCCAATTCCAGTGGCAAACCAAGAGACTTCGTTTGATACACACCAAGAAGTTGAAGGGGTTTTAGACCAACCAAAACCAGGTATTTTTTTTTTCTAGTTTAAAAGACAAGCATAATTCTTTTGCTCGATTTAAAGCTAGGTTCAATTTTTTAAGAGAATCAATTTTTTCCATTTAAAGTTAAATTTAAATCATTTTCGCAGTTAAGTCATGGATTAAAAATCAAAAGAAAAAAAGAGAGGTCCCAAGCATATATATATATATATATTTTATTTTTTTTCCCTGACCGTACAACCACACAATTGAACGGGTATTCTGTATGGACATATATGTATGACTGTAAGAAATCCAACTCCATCGTCAATAACAAGCAAAGACCGTGACAAATATGATAAGTGAAATAGAGAAGCGATAATGCTCATAAAGTTATTTGTGGTTGATGAGATGCTTCAGAGAGTGCATGGTGATAGCACTATGAAGGATCTTGCAACCATTTGGAAGCACTTGAAATGATTGCAAGAAATGTTAAACAAAGATAAATAATTTTTCTTGAAAAATATATTGATTTCTATTAAGATGAATGAGAATGAATAATTACATGAACATTTGGTAAAAATTAAGGATATTAGAGAATAATTGAATGCCATTGGCTGAAATATGGAAGAAGAATACATGGTGGTAATTACTCTCAAGAGTTTACCAATGGCATTTGAACATTTTATGGAAACACTTAGTTTTATTGCTACTGACAAGGACCTAAAATTGATGGTTTATGCTCAAAGCTGTTGTAGCAAGATAGGTGGAAAAATAAATTTGACAGTAAAAATACAATAGTGAGTTCAAAATTAACATTGGCAACAAACCTTGAGGTTATTAAGGACAAGTTTCCTTGAAAGAACCATGGAAGAAGTGGTCAAGGCAACACCAGTGAATCAATTAATAAAAAGATTTTCAAATGTCAATATTGTGGAAATGTGGGTCATAAAAAGAAGTTTTGCAAAAAGCAATCGTGAGATGAAAATCACAATTAGGGAGGCTCTCAATAGAAGGAGAATGCCCATGTTGCAAAACACCTAGAAGAGATCGATCTCTTCACTTTCCCGATCGTTAGTATTGAGTTCTGCAGTATGACTTGCTTATAGATTTTTGCCTTTGAAACCTAGTAAGACTTGAAATTTGTCTTCCATCGTGGATCATCCCTATCCCATCCTAATGGTTTGACCTTTGATTTTTATTGCTTTGCTAATTCATTATGTTTTAAAAATATTTTAGTGGTTTGTAATTTTCAGTTTGCACAGTTTGTTTAAAAAAATGGTATTCAGGTTAACTTGCCATTGTTTTATCTTGCAAATTTTATCTCAAAGTGACGAGTTTTAAAAAGAAAATTAAAACTCATTTATCTTTACAGTTTATGCTTCCAAATTAAAGTTGATGTTGCAAGATGTTTTATCAAGTTGCCACGATGTTCAATAATTGTGATGCTGCCAAGGTCATTCATTCTACTACCAATCTCTCTCATTATTACTAAACCTGTCAGACTCGTCCTTCCGAGGTTGCTATTCTTGTCAGGGTTTAATTACGAGGTTTGATTCAAATGTAAAGATGGTGGCTAATCAGAAGTGGAAATCATGAAGATTACTCACATGTTTGATTCACAATGAAGCTTTAATTTATGTCATGTGCACATAACATTTATTCTCTACGTTTAACTTTTCCTTATGAGCTTGTAACCGGGTTTAGGGTTTTGAAGAAATTATTATTGGAAAATATAAGTGTTTTGTCAACTTGGAGGATGCCCAGGCGTAGTGGCGATCAAATTGTGCGTTTTGATCCTGAGGGGGAAGCCCTCGTTGAAGCTTTCCTGGAGGTTAGAGCAAGGTTTCAAGAAGTTGGTTGGCTGCGCTTCCGTGAAAAAATTCCGAAATACCATATCGCAATTGCTCAATCCTTTGCTTAGAGCTTTGATGGATATCAGGTTTCAATTGGGGATTTGTCATTCTCGATTACTGAGGATTTGATTGCAGTACCAGAGGAACCTTCAATTGAAGGAGAACGATGGTTCAAGCATTGTAACGTTGATGTGGCTGAATGCAATAGGTTTCTTAAGGAGGACTTCATCAATCCCGATTGGAAAATAGGTATTCCACGCATATGGTTGAGGGAAGAATATAGTCAACTTCTGAGATTAGTTCAAGTGTATTTTACTATGGAGGGAAGATACTCTTCCGTTTACAATTACCATATGTGCTTCCTATTACATTTAACTGGTATCTAAAAAATGAACCTTCAATTTTACCTTCTAAAAAACCTTACCAAGATGTTAGCAAGGGTTAAAGCTCGTCCCGGTAATTCTCAGCAAAGTCTTTTTCATCAGGGCTTTATTAGGATGTTGATCACTGAAAAACTTAGTAGGGTTCAGAGGAATTGGAATGATTTCTTCAATCTTCAGGTTTTGCAAATACAGAGCAGCAAGCTCAAGCAGATAGAGTTGATTTTTCTCTTGATAAAACGACTATTAATGAAGATACCAAAGGTAAAGTTGTTGATAGTCCTGCTGAAAAGAAAAGGCATAAAAGGTTTGGTAAGTTGAATTCAAATGTTTCAGTTCCTGAAGTTGTTATAAAAAGAATTAGTGTGAGGCTTAGGAAGAGACAATGAATGGCTATAACAATTGTTTGTCTTGGAGCAATGACATCTCAAGCTACATCAAATTCAGACAATAAAGAAGCCATCCAAATTTCCTCAGAAGAAGACTCCGACTCTGTAATGGAGCTTGAACAAACATTGGCTGAATGTTTTGCAAACTTGGAGTGAGCTATTAAGGGTATTCCTAACCTATCAAAATTTCGTTCTTCAAAACGAATTTCTTTTGATAGGGTAGATGAAGTTGAGAATATTAATTCTGAGGAGGTTTGTTATATTGAGGCCGAGCCTCAGAAAGAAGCTATTGTACAAGAAACAAAGGTTCTTGAAGTGGATGCTTCCCAAGAACTTAAAAAGGAAACTATAATATAGGGAACATAGTGCCCTGACGTTAGCCCTTCCCAACAAGCACATGGCAAAGGTTTTAAATCCAAAAAGGTTTTAAAGGCAGGGCTCAAAGAATCCAAGGAGATAATACAAAATCTGATGTAGGAAAAGGAACAGTTGTAGGATGATAGTGACAAGATCAATAGGAGGATGCTCAAGTTAGTTAATAAGCATAATAAACTTTGTGATTTTGCTCAGAAGCTACGAAGGAAATGTAAGAATATTTTTAGATAGAAGACGTACTGGAAAGGCCAATGTACCCTTGAGAGACAGAAGAATCGCACCAATGATAACCGGCTTGGTGTCCTTGCAGAATTAGGGACTTGAGTACTTTAGGATACTTTGTAGACCCAAGGGAATGGAAACCAATGAAACAAGATCTTTTGCTTAATCCTGTAAATGTTTTGAAGGTGTTACTAAATCTCAGAGATTTGCAATAACTATGGTTCAAGTTTGTTAATGTGACTTCATAGCATGAGTTTACAACCCAATTTTGCAACGTACTTTGTATTTTTTATTTTCACCCGATTTTGTAATTCAAGGTCTATAGCTTTTAATCAGGTATATTTTAAAGGAAAATCATGTACCGGAGTATATATGAGTCCTTTAAGAGTTTTATGACTTAGTTGTCTCGTATCCCTGATAAAGTGGATCTTAAAACAAATCTTATCTACTTTGGGGTTCACGAATGTAAAAGGGTCAAAGTTTGCCCAAATTTTGTTGGATCCAGTTTTTCTATTATTATCTTGTAATTATTATACAAAAAGGGGGGCAAAATTTTGCAGGGGGTGGGATGGAAAGGAGATCAGTGAGATCACATCAGTTGTAAGAGACAAGTTTTATTTTTTAGGAATATATACATGTTTGAATACTGATTTATTGTTATTCCAACTGTGCAAATTTTGAGATTATTGCTGCTTTAATGTGAATGAAAACATAAGATTGTTGCACTGCATGAATCTTCTTGCTTTTAGATCTATTGTCGTTTCTTTTAATGTTCATTGCCTAAAAGTTTGTAACCTGTTTTCTCAATTATCTTCACATTTAAACAGTGTTTGAGGTGAAGTCACAATAGTATTAGTAATTCATGTTTATGAATATAGTTTGGATTTCAATTTGAAAATTTTGAAATCTATGTGGTATTTCTGATTATACTATAGAACTTGTCCTTTAAACCCTTTTACTTTTGTTTGATCCCTTTCAAAAAAAAACTAGATATTTTTAAACCAAACCAACACTTCATCTTAATATAATCTAGATTTCTCTAACTCTACCCTTAGCAGTCAAAGTGCAGACTCTAGAGGTAACACCAACTAAGCAAGCATGTCATGGAGATTCATTTGCTTGGTATATTGATTTTTGTGCATCCTGAAATTTCACCAATAGATGTGGTTGGTTTGTTGACTATGATGCTTATGTTTTGTCTGTTGTTTTTTGTGGTGGGGAGGAGTTCATAATAGAAAATAAAGAAAATGTATAGATTACCTTGGGAGGTAAACAATCGATGTTCCTTGATGTCTACTATGTGCCAGGTATGGAACAAAATTTGCTTTCATTGAGTAAAATTATGAGGAAAATCCCCCACTTTCATGTCATTTTCAACTACCATAAATGGTATATGGTTGATAAGGTAAACAAGAAGACAATTTCTCTTGGTATTGAAGATCACATGTTTTTATGACTAGTTGATATAGAGGGAGCAAATGAACATGCTCTATTGGCCAAGTTTGTACAAGAAATCAGTTCAATCTGGCATCAAACATATAGACATTTGAATTTGCACTATCTTTCTCATTTGGCTAAATAAATGTTGGTGGATGGTCTTCAAGAAATTCAACAAAAGCAATAGGGAATTTCTGGAGCTTGTTAAGTGGGAAAATAGCACCAAGCTCCATTTGATGAAGGACAAGATTAGAGAACCAAGGAGATTCTTAAGTTGAATCATGCAAATATTTGTGTGCCTGTGAAGACAACAATAGTCTCCAGTGCTAGGTATTTATTTTTGTTTATAGATGACTTCACTAACAAAATGTGGGTATATTTTTTAAAGTATGAAGTATTCATTGAGTTCAAAAATTTCAAAGCAATGGTGGAAAAATAGTAAGGGGGTTGCATTAGAATTCTCGGGTCTGATAATAATGGAGAATTTCATTCTATGGGATTTAAGAACTTTTGTGCTCAAGAGGGTATTCAAAGGCAATACACCACACCTTACACTCCACGGAAAATGGAGTGGTTGATAGGAATAACCACATTATTATTGGCATGGCATGTTGTATGTTAGAAAAAAAATTTGTTCCTTATAGGAATGGCGTTGAACCAATGCACACCATAGTGGATTTGCTTAATATATATCTAACAAAGGTAGTGCAAAAGAAGACTCTAGGAAGCATGGTCTGAATGAAAACCATAAGTAAGTCATCTCAAAGTTTTTGGTTTAGTTGTATATGCATGGGTCCCTAAAGAACAACGAACCAAACTAAATCCCAAAAGTAAGAAATTGATGCTCATAGGCTACAATGACACTCACAAAGCATATACGTTAGTTGATGTGGATACTAAAAATGTAAGTTTTAGTCAATATGTTGTGGATGATGAAAATGCAAGGCTATTTCAAATGAATTTGGATCTAAAAATTTATGATAATAAGTAAGTTTTGACTAGCATCTTAGAGGATGCTTGTACAACCTCCAGTTGAAGAGAGGGAGAATTATGAGGATGAGTCTCTATAAATGCCTAGTCATGACACCATTGCAAGCACTACAAACTAGCAAAATGATAGTGTTGATATGGAAGAGAGGATACTAAAAAGAGACCAAAATGTTGGAAAAACACCATTGGAGATGTTCGTCTAGATGAAATGAGGGTATAATAACGACCAAGATGAGGGTAGATCTTTCCAATGGTCTACCAATCTTCCCAAACAGAGATCGTATGCAAAAGTTATGATCTCAGGAAGTTGACTGCTCAACTAACCACCTTGGGGGCCACAAACTTTGTGACAGTTCATCTCCTAGGGTTATGTTTTTGGATGTTTAGGGATCTTTCCCTCATGCTTATGATAAATAGGCCCTTTCGGCCTCTTTTTGTATTCAACTTTTCATGAATGAGCGTAGTCATCACATCTCTTCTCAGAGATAAGATACCACCATTCTAGTTGCTTTATTTTACTGTATGTTCTATTTCCGCCATTTAATAGAATTTGTTTTTACTGTATAAGTGTGTTCCTTGCAATATATCTGTGTATGTGGTTCTATATCTCTTCTTTCATTTTGTTTTCAAATAAATCCAGATCATATTAGCATGGAGTCTTGGGTTCAAATCCCTCAAGTGGGTGCAACTATAACTATCTGAAGTATTTCTCAATTTTATATATATATATAACTATCTGAAGTATTTCTCAATTATATATATATATATATATATTGTAAGTGAAAAGAATGTCTATACATTCTTGCCATTATATCCCTCATAGCATGATAAAATATTTTCCTATGTCATTAACTTATAGAACCATTCCAAATGAACCAAGGACTAATTAATCATCATTAACATCCTTTATAAAAAAATCATCTTAGGACCTTTTTTGTCCTTCATTGGGGTTCCATGCACAACATTCAACATATGCAAAATTAAGTCAAAGACAAATTACATGTTGATCATCTTTTGATCCACCTTTATCTATTTCCATTAAACTTTTACGCTCTTTTCCACTTAGATTGTGAACAATCTTCCCAAGTTTTTTAAAAGATTTTGCTCTAATGATACACATTAACACACACACACATACATATCAATCATTGAAACCCATAGATAATTTCAAATATATTACTTATATGTTAAAATTTCAAGTAACCTGACTTGTTCTCTTCTTGGGACATGCTTCCCTCAAGCTGGTGTAGTGAGTTTTTTTCCTTGCTCTTCTCTTAGCCATCTTATATCAACAAAAGATCTACAGAATTAAATATGTGAATTATGAAATATGTTTTAAAAAGTAAGTAAATAATTTTAGCCAAAAACTATAACAAGCTTCTAAATTGTTCTTGCGGTTAGCAACACACTCATCTACAATATAGCACATTGGTGCATGACAGGGATCGATGGTTCATACTAAGGCACAATTTGAGATCAAAACATCATTATGAGAAAAAAATATGTTATAATGCCAAGCAAGAAAGAGAATCAAGGTGATGGGCAATGAATGGTGACATGTAAATGTTTTATTTCAACATTTATGTTGTGGATGTGCCATATTATCATGATTTTTATTCTACTATTTTAGTATTTTTATTATGGATTCAACTTTGGTATTTGTGCCATATTATCATGATTTTTATTCTACTATTTTAGTATTTTTATTATGGATTCAACTTTGGTATTTGTATTGTAGATTCTAATATGTAATTATATTCCTCTTAGTTAAAACTTTATAGAGTAATCTCACCAACTTTAGAAAGTACTTTCTGGTGTAAGAATTTAAATGATAAACTATTTAGAGTTCAAATTTTGGTATAGGTAGAGAATAAATGTATAGTTAATGGTGATTTCATCAAGATGTTTAATAAGTATATTTAGGTATTATCATTTTTTTTCCAAGTAAATATTTGGGGGAAACCCCCCAAACACTTCCCCTCATTTAGAGGATGGTACCTAGGGTAAACCCTAGGTTCTTCAGGGTACAAGGGCCGATCAACAACATGGCTTGAAGTTGTTACAACAATATACTCATTATGAGCTCAACATGTCACTTACGGGAATAAAACCTAGGTGGGGAGGATAACACTCCATCCCACAACCACTCGAGCTAGACCTAATTGACACATTTAGGTATTATCAATTATCCCCATATTTCAATCATTTCAAAATGTTAATACAATACCAACATATTTTTTTCTTCATTTTATGATGTTAAATATAAAAATTTAATAGCCACACACAATCACCATCTGGATATATATATATATATATATATATATATATATATATATATATATATATATATATATATATATATGCATTTGTGTGTGTGAGTTTAAAGAGAAATAGCTAGTTCGACTAATTGGGGAAGGTTTTCAAGAGAGGATGGATATGGTTTTGCAAGGGATTAACCTTTGGTGCTAGTTTTTCTTTAAGAGTGCGATGAAAGGCGAGCCCCATCTTGTAGATTACTCCGACGACAACCATTCGAGTAAAAGTACAATAGACTATAGAACCCTTCCTAATTGTCCTTATGGTCGATTTCAGGATTAGTCACTAATGTCCGATTAGATTGGGATGTAAATCGACCTTTGTTAGTTGAGCGTGTGGCTTCTCCAAGTGACTGGAAAGTGAAGGGACCTAACTTGTCTAGGGTATATGTATGCGGTGCCATTCAAGCCATCTCATGGGATGGATTGTCCTCCGCCCCTTCGTTGGATCCTCACACACTACGAGGTTTTAATGGAAGTCTGGAGTTATGTAAGGGAGTTGAGTATGGAGGAGAGTTTGTTAGTTCACAACTGGAGCTGGAAGAGTTCACTTGTCACTGTTCGCGGGATCCTAGCAAGGTTTTACTAAAAAACATTGTAGATTTCTCCACTCCCATGGAGGTGAAGTGTCTCTGGTTGTTGGTGAAGGCTTGCAAGCCATGTATATCACATACTTGTAAGGGAGGACCTTAGTGGGAAATTTCAATGGGAGAAGAGTGGGTTTAACTACTATTTCAACTTAGCTACAAGTATACTTGTCCCCAATTGTTGGGAAAATCCTAGTCATACATGGACTAGCGAGGGGATGGTTTGGCTTTATTTTTCACAGGAAGTAGGAGGTACATAGAATTTTGTGGTGTTTATGGTATTTGGAAAAGCACCCGCTCTCTTTGAAGATGTGGCATGCTCTCTTTGATCCACATGACTAAGATATAACAAGTACATCGGTTTAGGTTAAATTTCCTTGGCTTCCAATGGAATTCTGGACGGAGGAGAACCCCCAAGGGTCATCAACAACACTCTTGGGAATTTTTTCACGATAGATGAATGTTGTTTGGGGGAGCCATTCAAAATATTTTTCCTGCATTTTTGTTGAGATGGATTTGAGGAAGGGTTTGTTTAATTCCATGAATCTGGTTGTGGAAGACAAGTCCTATGTGCAATAATTGGACTACATCAATGTGCCCTTTAGGTGTGCTAGGCTCCATATGCATGGCCATGTGCTTGTGGATTATTCTAATAAGTTTATGTGATAGGTCTGGATGCCGAAGAAACTGCTTGAGAAACCTCTAGAGAACCTTCCCTTTAACGATGTTATTCTAGTAAAAAAAAGTTTCAAGGAGGGGCATGAGCCAAAGTTAGCTGAAAACAAGGGAAGAGAACCCCGTGAACTATCAGAGTGAGGCCCCAGGGAAGGTTGTAGGGGATTTTCTGGTTGGTGATTTAATTGCTCCTTTATGTTTTGATAGTGCAAAGCTATACCCTAGGAAAGAGGTGGCGAAGGAAATTTTTGGAGATTTTTTTCTCTCTCTCATGAACTAGATGAGCTAAAACAACTGATGAAGAGTAAGAGTTCAACACCTCCCTTAATTGGTAATATTTTGGAAACTATCCCTTTATCCAAGAATTTGTTTTTCTTTGGACCTTCGATTCTCTGGGTGTGAGTTTCTCCTTGTGGAGAGATTAGCCCTATGGAAATGGGGTATGTCCCTTCCAGGTCAAGGGTGGAGGTTGAAAGCCCTAGATTATCTAGGTTGTTGGAGGATTTCTCTAAAAGGCCTGGGCAAGGAAGTTCAAAAGTTTCAGGACGCCTTTCCCAAAGTTGGTAAGGAGGACCTTACCTTTGAGGTTAAGGGTCCATTCTCAGGGCTTCGGGATAGAAGAGGGCCTGGGTTCTCATGTTGGTGGCATTGGAAAGGATGCCATAAAATCAACCATCAAGCATTCCCAAGAGAAGGCTATCAGAGAGGTTAGTCAAGGAACACAATACATCCTCTAAGGGGTTCTTATAGTAGGACTTGCCCCTGGTGAGGGTTTAAAAACAAAAAATATGTTTATCAATGCATGTGGCCTTGGGGGGGGAGGTGAAGCAATCATCCCTCAATTGGTTGGTGGAGCAGGAAAGGAAAGATGTGTTATTGGTGCAAGAGATGATGGGGAAGAGGATATTTGATATCCAAAAAGCTTCGAAAGCGTTTTCCAGGTTGGGAGTTTGTGTCGGTTGATTATGTGGGATAATCTGGAGGAGTCATTACATGCTATAATTTAAATTTTTTAGTCTATTTTTTTGTTGTAAATTTTGTTCTTTGTACTGAATTATATAGTAGGAGTTTGGGAAAATCCTTCTTGATTCTTAATATTTATGGTCCCTTCGAAGGGAAGCAAGATTTCTGGGAGCATCTATGCTCACTCCAATGTTTGAACAAGACTAATGTGGTCATCGACGTGGATTTTAATTTTTCTTTAAGTCATGAATAAATATGGGGTCCTATTGCTTGTGAGGACCATCTAGTCGCTTCTTTCATAAATAAATTAGAGGAAATGGATTGGCTTGATTTATCTCCTTACACACCTCGCCCTACTTAGTCTAATAATCAGGTTGGTTTGACAGGTGTGGTGAAGCGCCTCAACTATTTTATTGTGCACATAAAAATTATTTAGGAAGTGGATAGATTGTAGTCTTGGGTTGGTAGTAGGTGTTTTTCAGATCATTCTCCTATTTTCATGGAAATGGGGGTAAAGGAGGAAAAACCTAGAGCCACTTTTAAGTACAATCCATTGTGGGTGTTGTTAGTGTTTTCACTTAAATATAGATTATGTTATACCTTTAATCAAACACAATATTATGCAATAGTATCACTGAAAGATAGACAAGCATAACATAAAAGAGACACAAATATTTATCATGGTAAAACCCTCTCATGGGAAAAACCCAACAACTTCTTTTGTATAGATTCCGTCAACAAGTACAATGTCATACAAATATAAGAACCCAAGATAAGATGTCTTCAACAACTTCTTCTTCTTCTCCAGTATACTTGATATTCTCTCTCTCTCTCACTAGCGAACTTGCTCAAGTGAGTGTGTGTCCAAATGAGGGATTCGACCATCCTATTTATACACATCAAGTGGGTGACCTTTTCCCTTACTGGGCCAACCTATGACCCTAACTGGGCTGATCTCTCCTAGGGGAACTCAAAATAACACTTACATAATGTTTCTTTGGGTACTATTGACCCAACTTTACAAGCAATGGTTACATTGATTCTTTCAATGACCTTTACATAATCAAATACATCAATGACATTTCCCGAAGGAGGTATAACAATGGTACAACAAAATATAATAACAATACAACAAAATACAATAAGAATATCTTCCGGAGTTACACATTCTTCAACACTTCCTCTTAATAAGGAAGGTATTCTTACAACATGGCCATCACCACTGGTCACTGGACATGATTATCATACTAGTCATCATCGTTGGAAACCATCACTAAACATCATCATCATCATTGCTGCTGCAACTCTGACCATTGAATTGTGACATCTCTCGAATCTATACATCATAAGAAGTTCTACAAAGCCATCTCTTTTTCATGCTGGATGTACCCATCTTTGCAGTGCCAGCCCTTTTCCATGCTGGATGCAGACCTCTACAGTGCCAACCCTTTTCCATGCTGGATGTAATAGTCCTTGCAATGCCATCCCTTTTTCATGCTAGATGCAAACCTCTATAGAGCCAAGCCTTTTTCATACTGGATGTAAACCTCTAAAGTGCCAGTCCTTTTTCATACTGGATGCAACCATCTCTGCAGTGCTAGTCCTTTTTCATACTAGATGCAACCATCTCTGTAATTCCAGTCCTTTTTCATAATGGATATAACCATTTTTGCAGTGCAATCCTTTTTCATACTAGATGCAACCATCTATGCAGTGCCAATCCTTTTTTCATACTGGATGCAACCATCTCTGCAGTGTCGGTCCTTTTTCATACTAGATGCAACCATCTCTGCAGTTCCAGTCCTTTTTCATATCTGATGCAAACCATCTTTGCAGTGCCAGTCCTTTTTCATACTGGATGTAACCATCTTTGCAGTGCCAGTCCTTTTTCATACTGGATGAAACTCTACAGTGCAAGTCCTTTTTCATACTGGATGTAGCCATCTACCCTTTTTCAAAAGCCGAGCAAGCTATCCAGTGGGTCCATCCTAGGAGCATACATTACATTGTAACTACCTACGCTACCTCACCACGTGTCCATATCATCTCATGGTCTAGGAGACTCAATTACGTCACATAACCAATGACTACCTGCTACAACTCGCATCTCAAGTGGAGATGACAAGGAGACTCAATTACGTCACATGAATCCATGACTACCTATGTCTCACATGTGCTATGTTACTCATCACTCTCTCTTGATCTGAACCACTCCCAAGATTGTCCCTGAAGTACTCAAACTTCACTCTTGACAAAGGCTTGGTCAATACATCGCTATCTATTCCTCTGTCGCTATATACAAGAGCCTTAATGCTCCTCTCTGCACCATATTTCCGGATATAGTGATACCTGATCTCGACGTGCTTCGACTTGTCATGAAACAACGGGTTCTCTGACAACTTTACATAACTCTGGTTGTCACAGAGAATACAAGTCGTCTCTAACTCAAGATCGAACAAACCTACAAGCAACTTCCGAAGCCATACTGCCTCACAACTTGCCGAACAAGCTGCCATATACTATGCTTCAGCTATACTGAGTGCCACACTCGTCTGCTTCCTATTGAACCATGAGATCATACCAAGTCCCAAACTGAAGCAACACCCTGATGTTCTCTTTCTATCTATGACATTATTGACCCAATATGCATCAACATAACCTTGCAGGTTAATCCTCTTATCCGATGCATATCTGAGGCTATAATCAACCATACCCCTAAGGTACCTCAACACATGCTCTGCCACAACTAGGTGAACTCATCTCAACTCTACCCTACACTGACATAGAGTGTTCACCGCAAAGCGTAAATATGGCCTCGTGTTTGTTAAGTACATCAACAAACCAATCATTTGCCTATATATCGTCGCATCCACCAATTCTGAAGAAGTATCACACAAAAACTTCAGATTCGATGCCATAGGTGTGGCCATAGCCTTGCAATCCATCATCCCGAATCTCTTCAGGATATCTACTGCATATTTTCCCTAACTCAGGAAAATCTCTTCTGGATTGTGCCACACCACTTCCTGGGTGCCTGTTTCAAACCGTACAAGGCCTTCTTCAATTTGCACACATGAGTCTGCCTATCACGTGTCTCAAATCCTAGTGGTTGCTCCACATATACTTCTTCTTTTACCGCACCATTCAGGAAAGCAGTCTTCACGTCCATCTAGTGTACCTTCCACTTCATCACTACAACTATCACAATTATAGTTCTAATTGAAGTGTATCTTGCTACCGAAGCAACAACGTCTCGTCACAATCGACTCCCTCTCTATGAGAGAAACCATGAACCTTTCCTTGTACTTCTGTGGTATGCTTGATTTTGTAAATTTGCTTGAACCTTCAGCACTTGTTCTTTGGAACAAGTCTTATCATCCTTCTCTTGTAGGTCATAACATACGATCTTTTCTCCAAGTCACATTTAGTGGTATGATTAGTATCATTCCATGTAATAACAACTTCTTATTCATAATGCACACAATCATGTAACCAATGCATCTTAGCCAATGCTTCAACACAACACTCATCCATATCCCGTATACACGGTAACTATCTAGATGCCTTCCATCTCTACCAGAACATACTATTAAGAGTGTGTACTGCTTCTCAATATGTTAACAAAGAGGTTTCATCCTAGACTAGCTCCATCAAGGGCTCATGGGATATTGTGTAGCACTATAGGCCACTTACCCATAACATGCACTACATGAGCCTACTGCTAGTCAATCTTATTCATAAAAGAAAACTGTATCAAAGATTTGCATGTAATTGTTATGAGCAATATCTTTCAAAATACTCATAAATTCAAATAACAGTAAATACTTATCTTTCATGTGTTTTGTAAGCTCCCTTTTGGTTTCTGCCTTCTTGTAGAAGTTACTGGAGTTTCTGGAAGCGTACTCTGCTCCTTGATCTTCTTCTAAAGTCTTCATCCTTGATCCTCATGTACTAGATTCAATATCTCCTTCGCTTTGTTATCACTTCTTTAAAACGAACTCTTCACGTTCTTGCCTCGTGCACATCCTTTGCATATGCCTACATGTTTTGTCTATATCTCGAGTAGAACTATCGGTAAAGCCTTGTATTGTATATGTGCAAGCCTTATGTGCCATATTTCGCTTGGTTCCATAGTGTCATGAACCAATGCTTGATCTGGTTTCCTTTTTGAGTAATCCTCCTTCTTGCTCTCCAATTACTATTGGATCATTAAAAGTTCAAGACATAATCTTCATCACTTGAGGAGTATTCCCTTGCTTTATTCTTAACTGGTTCATCATCCTCTGTATCATGAGCATGATGCCTCTTCTAATTTCCTTTCTTGTTGTTGTCTTTCTTCTTCGGACAATTTCTTGCAATGTGTCCCATCTCATCACAATTGTAGCATTTGAAGTTTGAGTAGTCTCTGGGATGTCTTTGATTCTTGTGGAATCTTTTAGACTTATGATGGTGATCTTCTTTCTTGCTCCTCTTAATATGAGCTTCCAGGGATTGATTATCTTCTTCACCTAACTTCTCTTCTCTGCTTCAATCCTAGCTTCTTCCTGAGTGCAAGTTTCCCAAAGCTCACTGAATCTGATAAGTTCCTTTATGGAACATATTCCTTGAATAAATGACTCCCATGATCTTGGAGGACCATTCAAGGTGGTCATTACAAGTTCCGTATTCTCAACATGATCTCTAATATCTTCTAGTTGATCTATGATATGGGAAACCCTCGTGAAGTAAGATTGAATGCTTTCATAGCTTCGCATCTTCACACCCTTGAGTTGAGTTCTCAAGGTCATCCTTCTATTGACGTTCTTTTCTTCAAACAATCTCTTAAGTGCATCAAACATCTCTTTCGGAGTTTGCAGAGATGAGATGTGTGGGATCAAGTTATCCTTGATGGAATCAACAATGATCCTCTTGGCCTTTATCAGGTTCTTCTTATGCTTGGATTTGTCCTCATCTCCCTCTGGCTCCGCAACTTCTTCTTTGATATAATTGTCCAACTCATTCTCTTCTAGAATGAGCATCACGCTATACTTCCAGGAATAGAAGTTATTTGCTCAGTCAAGCTTATCCTCAAGCTTGGTATGGTTTGTCATCTTGATAAAATGATAACCTCAAATGGAAAGAGAGATAGTAGGACTTACCAATTGAGATGCTCCAATCAAGTTCTTGCTTCAATGTCTTCTAAGATATGACTTCAGCATGACTTAGGGTTTGTTAGAGAAACCCTAATTTTTCAACTTTGAGACCTTCAAAAATCGAAGGGAGGAAACGATGCGCCTCCCTAAGGCGAGTTGAGCAAAGGTACTTTTCTCCCGAAACTGTGGACGGATCTGCCAAAAACATGATGCCCTAGTTTTCCCGAGCAGGAGTGGTAGGCCCAAAAATGAAATTTCTATGATCGGAATTCTACTTCCACAGAAAGATGCACCCTCCTAAGGTGAGTTTCCTTGACCTTCTTTTTCTTCCAAACTGTGGAGAAAAGCCTCTAGAAAGAGAAACCCTAGTTTTCACTTCCGACAATTGTAGCTGCACACTGTCTTCTTTTAGGCTAGCTCTGAAATCATGTTAGTGTTTTCACTTAAATATATATTTTGTTAGATCTTTAATCAAACACATTATTATGCAATAGGATCTCTAAAAGATAGACAAGCACAACATAAAAGAGACACAAATATTTATCCCGAGAAAACCCTCTCACGGGAAAAACCCAACAAATTGCTCTGTATAGATTCCATCAACAAGTACAATGTCATACAAAGATAAGAACCCAAAAGATAAGATGTCTTCAACAACTTCTTCTTCTTCCCTAGTATTCTTGATCTTCTCTCTCTCTCGCTAACGAACTTGCTCAAGTGAGTGTGTGTCCAAATGAAGGATTCGACCCTCCTATTTATACACATCAAGTGGGTGACCTTTTCCCTTACTGGGCTGCCTATGACCCTAACTAGGCCGACCTCTCCTAGGGGAACACAAAATAACATTTACATAATGTTTCTTCGGGTACTATTGACCCTACTTTACATGCAATGGTTACATTGATTCTTTCAATGAATTTTACATAATCAAATACATCAATGACATCTCCTGAAGGAGGTATAACAATGTCACAACAAAATAATAACAATACAACAATAATACAATAAGAGTATCTTCCGAAGTTACACATTAGGTGTTGGAGGATGATTTTCAAGGTTTGGTCAAACAACATTGGAAGCATATTGAGACAGATGTTGGGTTTCCGTCTAAGATCTGTCGGGGAAAAGGTTGTGGAATGGAGTAGGGAGCGACATAAGAAAAGGGATGGTGTCATATCGGTTGAGGAGGAGATCAACACTTTATTTCAGCTGCACCAAGATGATTATTCCAGAAGCTGAGGAATAAGAGTTTGTGGTGGGTCTCGAGTAAAAAAAAGACAAATTGCTTCGTGACAAGGAGGTGGACTGGCAGTTGAAAATCCAAGCCCTTTGGATTACTTTGGGAGACTAAAACATAAATTTTTTCCACAAGTATGCGAAGTTACATCATATTACTAACTCAATTTGGAAACTCTTGGATGGACAAGGGCCTTCAGTTAGCAAGTGTTCTCAAAGCTACTAGAATCAAACCTCAAAATTGTTTTGGGAATGATGAATCATTATCCTCGGTTGATTGAGGGAGAGTTAAATATTGACATCTTTCGTCTGGAGTCCAAGGATGAGTTTAAGGTTGTCATTGCTACTTTCTAGAAGGACAAAAGTCCTAGCTCAAATGGGTGGACTGTGAGTTTTTCTTGGACTTTTTTTATTTAGTTGGAGTTGATCTACTAACAGTTGTGGATGAAGTTAAGACTACTGGTCAGATGCCTAAGGGACACGATGACACCTTCTTGGACTTAATCCAAAGGGTGGATTGACCACAATCCTTTCACAATTTCCACCCAATTTCTCCTTGCAATTGTGTTTACAAGATCATTTCCAAGGTGACTACTCCCGCCTAAAACCCATACTATCGGATGCAATTTCGATGGAACAATTTAGTTTTCTTAAAGGACACCTAATTCTTAACGCCATAAGTTATGCTCGGGAAGGTATTGATTCGATAAAGAAGGAATTTTTTTTGGCTAGTGTTATTAAGTTATACCTCTCTAAAGCTTATGATAATGTTTCTTGGTCTTATCTCAAACTTATGTTGTTGTAGGTTAGGTTCAACTTGGATGTGGTTCGGTGGATTATGTGATGTGTAAATTTGTTTGTCCTTTGCAATTATAATAAATGGTTCTAGATCTGATTTGTTTAAGACATCGCACAGATTTAGGTAGGGGTGTCCATTATCACCCTACCTCTCCCTTGTAGTTGTGGAGGGGCTTAACAAGGTAATACATGTGGCAAGAAGAAGACAATTGATCCAAGGTATCTCCATTGGAGGTAGGGACAACTTTTGCACTTGCTATTTGCTGATGAGATTCTTCTTTTCCATCTTGATGAAGGTGACAAGGGGAATCACTTCAAAGACATTATTGACCTCTTTTGTCAGGCTTTAGGAATGGTTTTGAATGTGGGGAAATCAAAAAAAATTTGTTTGGAGTCTTTTAGGGACAAATGGAGGGTTTGGGAACAACACTTTCCCTTCATTGTGCATAGTCTGGATGCTCATTTTAACTATTTAGGCTTCAATTTAAAACTGAATTGCTATGGAACAATGAATTGGGATTGGATGATAGTGAAGATTGAAAATTGAGTTAATACATGGTGTAATCTTTGGCTTCCCACGGGGATCGAATAGTTCTATTCATATCAGTCTTAGAGGAAATTATGATTTATTGGCACCTAATGGCCAGTATCCCCAAAGGTATTCTCCATTGTATCCAACATAATTGTTTTAATTTTTTGTGAAAGGGAAACAAGGAATACCAAGGATCGCATCTGCGTAGTTGGCAGGACATTGTGAGACCTAGGGATATGGGAGGTTGGGGAATCAAAAATATTTTCACCTTTAATCAAGTTCTAGCTACAAAATATTCGTGTAACTTTATCTCTTGGGTAGCTTTGGGTTAGGATCTTTCAGGAAAAATATATTTCTTCAGGCACCATTATTAACTAGATTCAAAATCCAATTAATTATGTGCAGGTGGTGTCAAATCAATGGAAATCCTTGTAAAAGTCCTTCCTAGTGATTGAAATATTTCTAGCTTGGTGTGTTGGCAAAGGAACATCTGTTCGTATTGATGGAGATTCCATTATGGGTTGTTGTCTGGGAATTGATTCATGGGGATTTGGTGGAATTCTTGCATGAGATTGGTGTATGCATCCTTAACTGAGTGGCAAACTTAACCACCTTTGATATTTGGACCAAAGGTTTGATGAGAGCAGTAGACTTAAGGTTGTGTAAAGCATAGGCTGCCTTATTGTATGTCTACATTTCCAATCTCCGTAAAGCACATGTCATAATATATGAAGTGGAGGATGGACTTGTGTGGATATAAAATAGTGTCAAGGGTTCTTACTTAGAAAAACTTAATTATCTGGTAGTTTCAGGCAATGGCCAGGAGATCCTAACCGAGTGGTGGAAAATATTATGGAAGGTCTCAGCACCTCCAAATTGTAAGGTGTTCCTCTAGTTTATTTTGAGAAAAAGGGCGCTTACATGAGACATGTTACAAAGGAGAGAAAAAATCATCTGAGTATTTGTATGTTGTGAAGAGTTGATGGAGAGACAAACTTGCACCTCTTTCTTCACTTTGCGTATACAAAACAGGTCTGGAGGGAGGTTGAAAACAACCTTTCAGTACAGGCACTATGGGTGAAGGAGGATTTGGGGGATTGTTTTGCTGTCTTTTTCCATGGTAGGGAGCTAAAGGACCTCTGAATGGCGGTTGTGGCTGGTGAGAAACATACCAATTTTTTAGGGATCCTTGGATCCAGATTTCAAAATTTCTACTTAGGTTTGAGCTCTTCTTCGTTCTTATGCGTTAGACCTAGTTCTTTGGTAGGCTCATCAAGGTGGTTCTCTTGTTATTGATCAAGGGATACCTTGGTGTTTCTTTAATAGATCCTACCAAGGAGGGGATTGCCTCTATGGCATAGGTTTCCTACTATTCATATATGTAGATCATTGTTTTGAATGAAAGGGGGATTTGTGCCCATGAACTAATAATTGGGTCGAGTTATCGGCTATTTTCCAGGTGATTAAGCTTGCAAGGGAATACAAATTAGGGACACTGCAAGTATTTGGATACTCCCAGTTTTGCATTCGATGGATGAAGGGGAAGCAATATATTCTTGACGTAGGGTTGTAATAATTGGTGCCTCACCTTTGGGTTATTTGTGAACTTTTTTAGGATATTACTTTTCATCACATATTATGGGAAAATAACTCAGCAATCGACATACTTTATAATAGGGCCTATCCTTGTCCATGAGTGAACTCTTGGTGGATGAATATAGGGAGGGTAGTTTGATAGGCCACAATTCATATGCCATTTAAATGGTGTATTTTTTTATAGTTGTTACTTGATTGTGAGACAATTTGTAGTTATTTTGAACACTTTGGGGGGTTACTTTATCTAACTAGGAAGGATCATATAGGGGATGGTCGGATCCCTGAAAACAATCCTTTTTAGTACACTCATTGATATTTTTTGAGAAAGTATTGTAGCACCTGCATAATGGATTTTTTCATTCTTATTGAATATAAGATATGTTTTTTTTCCTTGAAAAAAATATATGAGTTTCAAACTCTTTAATGAAATATAAATCATGTGTGTGTCGGGGGAGTGGGGACTCTTTTTCTAGTATTAACAATTAATAACATCAATGCAACTTATTCTTTTTTGTACTAGGGGAATCAACAACGAGGATTGGGCTAGTACTCACGTGACATGGGGTCCAGGGATCCAATATCGCTACCACTAAACCCCTAGATGCATCCACAGGGCCTAAACCATGGCACATGGGTAAGTTTGGGGGGATTCGAACACATGACCTTCCATTGACAATCGATTACAACTTCTCATCTTTCACCACTTGAGCTTCCCCCCACGGGCAGCGTCAATACAACTTTAGTTAAAGTTAAAGTTTTTTTTTAATCTTTTTTCATATTTAATATAAAAAACTTAGAAGTGTTTTCGTGGTTAATAGAACATTTTACTAAAAAAATAAAATATGATTTAATTTCATAATTTAATGCAAGATGTTATCATTATATAAAATTGGATGAATACATATTTGCTTAGATTTAACCATCATAGTTTTAATTTTAACTGTATTAATCATAAGTTTAGTATAAAAAATATAAATTTAACAAAAATTGAATTAATTAAAAAAATCAAAATTTTGATTTAAAAACTAATTAAATTTTAGTCTTCTTGGTATAAGAAATTATTTTGTATCTATGTATGGTACAAGGCGATCAAAATCTCAAGTAGATTTATTGATTTACTTCAATACAAAACTTGTTTTTTGTTTGTTTGCTAGAATCTCCCTAACTTGTGGGAGTGGCTTTTGGTCTAAGAAACCATGACCCAGGGGCATCTAAGCAGTCAAAATCACCAGGGGATCACACCCGGCTTGGGATACACTAACCCTCAACTGGTTGGATTTTGAGTGTCTCCTCCCTACTAGCTCACCCCTAAGGAAAATTGAACCCGGTTCACCTTGCTGACGAGACCCACACCTTAAGTGAATGAGCTAACGGGATTTGAATTCAATATAAAACTTGTTGGCTCATGTTTAGCTTTAAATTTATCATCCATAAGACAATCAACTTCCCATCCTTTGAAATATTGTATATGTTGAGGATTATTAGAATGTTTCTACTCTAATTATCTTTCAATAAATCTAGATCAGATTATGCTATTCATACGGATGAACCTCCAACAAAGGTTGGATTGCAGTCTCCATTTGGATAAATCTCAAACAAATTTAGAGTAACAAAAAATGGTACCTAAATCACATATACTCCTAGCTTTATTGGTTTTATTACTTGCAGTTATGTTAAAACACTTATTTGAGTTTATTATTCATCATTTTATCGCATTCAAAAGGTTTTAGATAAAACCCAAATTGGAGATCAAATTTTGATATGGTAGAGACTAAAAATATAATTACTGTTGATTTCACAAAGATGTTTTCACGAATATATTTTGAGCATTATTAGTCATCATCAAATTTTAATAATTCCAAAAGTTAATACACAATCAAAAATCATTTTTTCTTCAATTTATGATGTTGGATATGAAAATTTAATAACAATTTACAACCACTACGAGGAAAACACCTTTTAGCGGAGGTTTTTGTGAAGGTTTTTTGTGTTACAAGATTAGAATTTTTTTATCAAGAAAACCGTTGCTAAAACCTCCACAAATGGTAACAGATGGTTTGGCAGAGGATGCAACTTAAATTTATTATAACTAAAAAAATTGGGAACGAGAGGTTATAGTAGAGGTTTTTTTTCTTCGATGCAAATACATAGACAAAACACATTGATGCATTTTCATGACACATGCGTTGGTGCATACACAATAAATATTCCACACTGGTGCTTTCCATTTATGTAAAGCACTGTGGAATATTCTTTAAATGCACTAGACTGTCTCTTTACACTAACGTAACGCATCGGGGGATTCCATATGTATTATTTTATCGGGGCTTTGTATCTCAAAGAACATCAGTGTTGTCAATTTAAATGTGATATATTAGTGTCATCCATTGATAAAATGACCCAGTGCATTGTGCATGGATGACAACACTAATGCATTAAGCATGGATTATAGCACCAATGCTTATTATTGTTTTGATTACACCAGGAAATAGGGTTGACAAAGACACATTAGTGCTTATCATGGTGTGCACACTGAAAATACTATTAAATTTGACGTCGCCTCTAATGCCCTGTATTTGACATTTAGTAATTAATCCCTAATGAGAATTAGTTTAGCACTTTTAATTGTTATTAATGGTTGGACTTAGCATAACCGATTAATAATGTTGTTATGTGAGCATATGGACCTTCTTAGGTATGATCAATAAATGGAAATTATCATTTTATTTTAGTAATGGTGATGATTACATATGTCATTTGATTATGCGTATTGGATATGGAAGGTGGTACCTCGATATTAGTTTAAAACTATACATTGAATATAGAACAAATGTAACGTGATGCAGAAGAACATACATAGTCATTTCAATATCAGATTGTGAAATATCTTGTCACTTGAAATAGTTAGATATATTGATACATGAGACATGTATGTGGTTATTTAGCTGACATAAAAATCGATTAACTATGCGATAGTTGAGTATTATATGTTGTAATTATGATTGAAGTTATGATTTAAAACATTGATATGATTTGTGATATCAGTTTTCATGTGATTTAGTTGTGAATTCCAATATTCTATAACTTGTGGGTGAGTGTGAGTTTTGACATGAACCACAACATTCCCAAAGTGGTTGTTTAAATGACGAGACCCCTTAGAATAGTGATGGCACAATATGGTTGATGTAGTACTATCAGGGAGGTGGAGGCATTTCCCACCGTTTATCCTCTGAAACCCAGAGTCATGGGAGGAATGTGCTGAGCACACTCCCCTAGTTGTGTGACGACGACTAGCGGGTGTCGACTTGGGAAGCTTGGTCAATGTAGTCGACACTCCCACTTACGGGTTATATCTATGGTTAGGTCGGTATAGTCGACACCAAGGGTATTGCAGCAGAGGACATGATGGTGAGGTCAAGTGATGGAAGTAGTGGTGATTAGGTTGTTTTGAGTACTTATTAAGATAAATGGGACCAACGATGGATTGGATGGTGTTCTACATTGTTCTAATCCTTCATGATTAACTATGCTTGGATTGTTGAATATGTTTACACAATTAATTTCTAATGATTTTGTATGAAAAATTATGATTAATGAATGATAGTAAATCTTTATTATATGGAATGTTGAATGATGCATTATTCATTATTATTTTCATATTATTTTCCCATATATAAGAACCGTGCATTAGGGCATTGAATGTGATTATTAGTACCCATGTGAAGAGTGTGTGTGTTGGCCATGCATGCACACCCTACATGAGCACATTAGTATATTCGGTTAAGGAAATACTTATGAGTAATTAGGTTGAGAGTTAAATATATTATTAGCTCGAGCATATTAGAAAAATATGATTTCATGTTTGCAAGGCTTGTTGACATATCGTTCAAATTGAAATTAATTTAATGAATTGTTAGGATATGTATGTTTACAAATATGTGACTGTAGTGTTTATAAGAATTTTTAAATGGTATATACTTTTAAGATTAAATAAAGTGAATTCAACGTTGATATATGTGTGTGTGTGTGTGTGTGTGTGCGTGTGTGGTATTAAAGTGTTGTATGATATTATTTATCTAAGCAGGTATGGGAATACATAAAATAATGTAAATTGTATAAATATCTTCATGGATTGATTGAGGTAGGAATCTGTCATATCATAATTAATTCGTCATGTAAACCAATCATTTCAAGCTTGTCAATAAATATCTTATCAAATTACATGAGAAATATCTTCATGAGTGTTAGGTTGGTATTAATATAGTAGATGGAATAGTTAGAGTCGTGTTGAAATTTGTGTATAAGGTTATCAGTTCATTTAAGTATTAACATACAAGTGCACTAATGGACATATTGTTTATTAATATTATAATGAACCTTGAATTTGACAGATTGTTTACTAATATTATAATGAAGCATATTATTTATTATTATTTAATGTACCTTGATTTTGTTAGGTGGAATAATTCAACTATGATTGTAAAAATTAAGGTTTTTAGGATTTTTATTGAAAGAGGCGGTGGTTGGTTGTTATATATGATTTTATAGAAAGAGGGAGGGGGATGTTTTTTTGGGGGGGAATAGCGAAGGAAGTTAGAGGCTCCTGGGAGGGGAAATTTTTGACAAAGAAGCTTGGAAGAGTTGGGGTGTTTAAGAACTTCAGAGATATTTTATGCACATCATGTGTGCATCACTGTTTTGTTCTCAGGGGTCTTGGGCATGGAGGGAAAGGAGGCCATTTGGATGGCTTCCTGGGGCTAGGGAGCTAGTTGGAAGGAAAACCGTGTTTCCACTCTGTAAAAGTGACTAAATAAATTCCATGATTGCGGAAAAACTTCAAAGGATTGATGTCAGACACCGGTAGAGGTATTCTTCTAGTTAAATTTACTAGTTTTAAGAGTTGTTCTTCACTAATATTATGTTGTTAACTATGCTGTAAAAATGATTGGTTTATGCTGTAAAAATTATTAGTTTTTATTACTGTTGCTTCAATTTTGGAGAAAATTAAACTCTAGAATTTTAGCATGGAAATTGTCAATTGAAATTAGCAAACTAGATGCTACATCGCCAACGGTCTTTTGATGGTATTAGCAGTGTGTTTTTAAAGAAATGCAACTGGTGAGTTAAGTTTATATAAGCACTGGTGTGTTTATATTATATTGAAGCACCAACGTGGTGTATAGGTTTAAAAGCATAGGAGAGCATTTTTAAGTAGGAATAAAATACTGTGAATGAATTACATATGCCCAATACTATGCCTTGATTTCAATTAGTTTTTTATTTTTTAAAAGTCATTAGAAAATGAAATAATTTTTATAATAATATTGATATTTGAATTTAATTATTGCGTTGGATCTAATGATTGTATTAATGTGTTATACAATTATATTATACATTTGTTCATTGTAATATTTAATCAACAATGTAACATCTTACAACAATAAACAATGCAATATAATAAGAAACCCATTTTAAACCCAGATCCATCAAGCACCGAGAGGGAGCTGATTTCTTGAGCTGTATTTTTTTTTAAAATTTAAACTCAAGAAATTTGATCTCTCTCTTGGTTGATAGATCCGGTTTTAAGTTTTAAGTTTTTAATTTATAGACACACATCAATTTTTTTCATATTTTTATTTTATTTTATGAGCCGACGTGGATTTTTTAAATACTTTTTACAATTTTTTATTTTATGAACCGACATCAATTTTTAAAATTATTTTTTGTGTTATGTTATGTTACATTACCTTACGTGACAACATCTCCCCCATACTGGGCTGTAGAGCACCTTGCTTCTCTCGGTGCAATCATCAATGTAACATTTTACAACAATAGACAATGCAATATAATAAGAAACCCATTTTATTATGTATGAATAAGAGACCCTTCGTCATACAAAAAGGAACATAAAAAACATCCACAATAATCAAAATGTAAATACATAATCGTTACACTTTTTGGTAACCAATTGAGACAATATGTCCAATACATTAAACAAAATGTCTGATTTCATAGACAATCATTTTAAAACATACAACTTGCAATAACATCCAATTATATATATTGATTGTCATTGTTCACTCGAACCGCTCTCAATGCTCGAGTTGCTTGCATAGAACCTCATTTCTTCATCACTTGTAGATGATATTGTACTTGGATTATTTGGCTGAATGTTTTGTTGATTGGCTTGATTTTATTCCTCCTCTTCATGTTCCATCTAAAATTGGGTCCCCAATTCGATCAACTTGGGGTCCCACTTTAAAATTTGGATTAAGGCCCGATAATCAAATGTTTCTTCCTCTCAACTATGTTGTTTTAAACTCAACTTGACAATGATTGCAAACCTACATGGTCCTTTTAAGTCTATATGAGTTGAGGTTCTAAATCTAACCTCCCAATGCTTGTGATTTTCTGCCTTGAATTCCCCTAAGGCCTCAACAACTCCCCAAGTCCATAGGCTTGGGCCCCCTCTATTACAATGTTTTAAATAAGATGTTTTGATTTTCTTCATCCATTAACCATATTCTTTTGGTTTTAATTTGTTAATCATTTGATTTTTGAATGGATGTTTCTTTCTCGATGACTGTTGTTTTTTTTCAATACATGTTGTAGTGATGATTCAGTCTAGCAGTAGTCTTGTCGAACTTGCTTGCATCACAAAAAAGGTTAATAATGCAATTGCATGTGTTATTGTGCCTATTGGATTTTGCCAAACCCTGACCTATGAAAGTATCATATAGCTCTTGCACATGTTAATTATGGCATACACAAGGAACATGCTAGCTCTGAATTGCTTTTTAGAAATAATTTACATTTTGGCCAAATGCTCAGTGCTAGGTGCTTTAAATTTCAGTTGAACATTTTGGCAAGTTAAAATATCTTAATTGATTATGGGTAATGTCAATTTCAGCTAGCACTTTGAAAGCTTGTATAATACATATGGGAGAGGATTAGGTAGAATTAAATTCAGGTAAAGCAGTGGAGAGAATGAGGCCCATCATTATGAATCCGATGAATCCGATGCCACTGATGGAATTCAAAGTCAAGGTCTATAAGTCCAATAGCGTGCATCGATGAATTCTTGTCAAACCAAGCTATAGAGTTATGTTGCTTATGAAAGTTATGGAAATTATCTCAAAAGAGCTTGTATGCATTTTCATCAGAAAACCCTACTTATAATCTCCACAATGTAAAAAAAATGACATCTCAATCGAAGGTCATACATATAAGATATGCACAAACAAAATCGCTTGGGGAATGAATTCAAAATTTAATGGAGTGTGCATGGATTAAAATATTAATAAAGGTTAAAGTTTTAAAACTATGGTGTAATTCCCTTTTAACTCTTACATGACACAAAATAATCTAAAGTTTAAAGCTCACATAAGACAAATCCATATAAAATCTTGGATCAAACAAATGTGACATGGCATGCAAAATTTCACTTTAAGATGTCACCATCCAAAGTCTTTAGGACACTAATCCAAGCCTTCACATATCACATGGTTGAAGCCTCGCATAGGTGTGACACTATGCGATGGCTTCCCATGTCACATGTGAAGAAGACATGAAGGGTGCAATCCATATCACACATGAGACATGAGTTAAGGGTTGTGATCCATCGCACTCGCATGTGAAGAAGACATGAGGGGTGCAATCAAATCGCATATGAGATATGAGTTAAGGGATGTGATACATCTCACTCAAAAGTTATTTAGACTTGCGCTATTATGAATTGAGTTTTTACGCATCACATGGGGAGAGGGTTTAAAAGTTGCAATACATCATATTCTCACGGGCTTTCAACCTATGACACATCATAAGTCTAAGAGATTTCAACCTGCGACACATCGCGCCTTGAAGTGGAGTAGTATTGACACAAAATTTACCCATAACACGTCGCAAGTTGAGGCAATGTCGACCCACGACATGCCAAAATTAGGTAGTGTTGACCTGCAATATAATGAAAAATTGGTGTAGACCTCCATTTTGGGCGTTCTTTATATCATTGGAAAGGTCCATATTTTACAAAACAAAATATGGGTACATCATCAATGGGAAAAAGGATCAACTTGAGTTGTAGAATGATCTAGAGACTTGGTTGGACCACACTTCATCCAATATGTCTACAAAGTCATGCTCAAGGAAACCAATATCATATCCTATCAAAGGTATTGAACTCAAGGAAGTAAAACTTGAAAGACCTTGTTAAAGTCGTCACTTAGCTGCTTCATATTAAATGCAGATTTCTAAACCACGATTTGAATTTTATATATATTCTTAACTTATGTATCTTGTTGTGATGGTACCCAGGTATTAGTGCTGAGATGGATCAATGGACACTAAAGAGAGAATAATAGAGATACAGATGCTAGACACTATCGCAAAGGGATCCCCACCAATATACAACCAAATGATAGAGGATGAAGTCTTTCAACAATACTATGAAAGAAAAAGCATGATTGACATAATTGATTGTAGCTCAAGTAAAAAATGAAGAGTAGAGGATGCACTAAGTGGAATAGGCAAAGAGATATAAGAAGAAAGTGTGATCTTAAACGTTGAACATGTGCACATGAATGAAACCAAATCCCAAGTTCAATAATTCGAATTCATTATTGGTTCAGAAAAGGATAAGCGTTTCCTTGTTATGAAAACTCATTTTCATGGACAAATGATTGTAACCACTTGATACAAATGGATAAGTGATACCCATATAATTGGAGTCGATGTACTCCACCCTAGGTTTAGAATCCCATGCATTCATGTCAATGAAGTATCAAATATGGTTGGAGAGTAGGACTAACTAAAAATCTTGGTGCAATCGTTCATAGGTCAAGTTGCTTGTTGGTGGGGCACTCATGCCCCTCGATTCTAGACTTGGACCAATGCTATGATGTACTTTTGTTAAAATATTTGTAGGAAATAAGTTATTAGTAACAATGCATATAATAAATTTTAAACTTGGATTTGACACAACAAGGCACATTCTGGATTATGAAAAGGATTGGAGGAGGATAAGGTAGTATGACAAAAGCACTTGGACACATGTGTTCCCAAACACCTTGGAAGATGTACCTTATAAATAATACAAAATTGAAGAGGCAAGATGAGATACATAGAGTTGGAAAAAATTAAAAGAATTATTTATCAAATAAATCTCCTTTGTGCTAGTGAAAGAAGAATTAGAGGATGCAATGCAAGAGATACAACAATTCATAAAAGGAACAACTGACAAAATTATAGAAGATAAGGGCAAGTGAAGGTTGACACAATGTCGACCTTGACTTGTAACAAATAACTAAGAGAATTAAAATGGAGAATGAAAGTTTTCCAGGGAAGAGATTTAGATGGAGGAAGGATCATCTAAAAGGTTTTAAAGGAAGTAAAGTCTATCATAAGAATAACAAAGCAAGTCAACTCAATAGAAAAATAAGGGGAGAAAATCGACTATCTACTACATATCTTGAATTTAAAGAAGGGGAGAAATAAGATAACAATTAAGAATTTAATTCAGGTTGAAATGACAAGGAAAGAGGGAAGAAACAACAATGATTCCAACGAAGAATAAGAACATTGAAGCACCTAGGATTACTATCAAGCCCCCATCAAAACTGACAGGTTTGGCCAAGAATATCATGGGATCCAAGATGATTTAGGACTCATTGACTTGAGGAGAAGCTCGATCCCAACAATACTGACCCCTATACTGTAAGAAAGTGGAGCATATGATTCTCAACTCAACAACAAGGGAGGTAATGCAAATGAGAAACATAATGAAAATGTAGGAAATAAATAGGAACAACAAAAATAATATGAACATAATGAGGAGCAAGGCAATGGTTGAAGCGATCAAAACTAGTTAATAAATCAACAACAAACCTTGACCCAAAAGTTTGTTAATTTTTGAGCAAATATGATGAGCTTTGAACTTTAAAACTTTAAGTGCAGAAATATTGAATACTTGAATCAATGAACCATTCAATCACATGAAACATTCAACCATAACACAAGATGTACCCTGGGGAAAACCCTCAAAACAGTGAGGATGAAGAACCCCAACAAATATTCAGAGTATAATTATGATAGATAGAAGAGAATGTCTTTTACAAAATAGAAGATTGCTTTCGGCACCCCAGGTGCTAGATAAAAGAGAATACTGAGCAATAGAGAATAGAGATCAACTGTATCAACTTGCCATGTTCCCAACACATTAATAACAAGCAAGAATCACTGCCATGCAAGATGTAGCGAATGGTTGCATGGGTAATGGTGCATCACATGCAAAACTACGGATTGCCTTCTTGGAGAATTATCATGTGCATTAGTTTCTTCAATCCCGCATAAAGAGAAGCGCCTTGCCTTCAAGGGAGAAGAGAATTCGCTTCACATTGAATTCAACAATCATGTATAACATATTTATATATTATTCACATGCATCGGCTTCTATTTTTATCTTCTGACTTCATGGTGAAATCGCCCTCCATATGGATGTATCAATCTTGCATGAAGAAGTGCACCCCACTTCTCATGCAATGCATTAACTCACTAAACTAACTCTTAGGATGAACTCGCCCCTTAACTGAAAGCTTTCCCACTTAATTAGGTGGCTAACTTAAGTGTCGTCATGCAAGTGTCGCAACTCAAGTGTCGTCTTTTAGTTTAATATAAGTGTCGTCATGCAATAACACTTAGTTAACTAGATCTTCTTTGTTAACACTTAGTTAACTATTATTAACTGAAATCATGCTGATTGATTTACTTGTAGTGACCACTGTGAATTCTTTAGTTTACTGAGGCATACACTGTGGCTTTAACTGAAGCTTAACAATTCTAGTTCACTTAGTCATCTCATGAGCAATTCAAATTCTCTTTTTCTCTATGCATTTATCTGTATCTCTTTTTACTACATGGTCAATATTTGTTAACTTTAATTATCTATGATATCATATTATACTCAGAAGATTAGTCAGATGCTGTGATCATATTATATTACTCTTAGACCAAATGATCATATGCTAAAGTAATTCACCTTGTAGGTGGCTAGTCTCTAAAGGAGACTTAATAGCAATCAGTGACCATGGTTAGTAATACATCACAAAACATTAATGCTTCAATATGCAAAGCATCTACCTCTATAACTAGAGATCCACCCCATGGGTACCTATTATAACTGGAGGTCCACATGAGAATCTGACTTGACACACAAGTCTTGAGCCTTGTCCAACAAGAATTTACAATATCATCACTTTGATACATCAAAGCATTCACCTCAACACACGAGGAATAACCTTTTACAACTGAAGGCTTAGTCATTCTTGAGTCCAACTAAAGAATCTAATCCAAGTTCCTAAGTCCAACTCAAGCTCCCTACCTCAACACATGAGGACCAACATGGCTGCACAAGATTGGCTTGGAGAATGACTCGTGATGCTGTACATTTAACACTCCCTCTCAGCGAGGGAGGCATTACCTGCCATACCAATATTGTCTCAGAAGTACGTGAACTTCGTCACTAACAGAGGCTTTGTTAACACATATGCAATCTGATCATCAGTAGGAATGTATTGAAGTTTCACTATACCTTTCTGGACCATGTCTCTGATGAAGTGATACTTCATTTCAATGTCCTTCGACTTATCATGAAACACAGGGTTTTCAAAAATCTTGGTGTAGCTTTGATTGCCACACCGAATGACTATAGACTCAAGCTTTTCACTGAACAAATCAACAAGTAGCTTCCTAAGCCACACTGCTTCTCGGCAGGCAGTACTAGCAACAATATACTCTACTTCTATAGTACTCTAGGCTATAGAGCCCTGCTTCCTGCTGGACCTAGATATCATAATAGAACCCAAACTAAAACAATATCCAGATGTACTCTTTCGGTCCACAACGATACCATCCCAATCAGAGTCAGTATAAACAAGTAACAACACCCTTCCACTAGAGGCATATCTAAGTCCATAATCAATCGTACCTCGAAGGTACCTAAGCACATGCTTAGAAACAACCCAATGTCTATGTCTCGGATCAGACATAAACTGACTCAGAATACTCACAACATAACATATATTTGGTCTCGAGTGTATCAAGTACATCAACGAACCAATAAGATGTCTATACAAAGTGGGGTCTACTAGATCAGATCCATAATTTGACTCATGTAGTTTCTTCAAATTGGAAACCATCGGAGTACTCATGTATTTGCAATCCATCATGCCAAACCTGCGCAATATATCAATAATGTACTTCCCTTGAGAAAGAAATATCTCATCTTTTCTTTGCCAAATATCAAGGCCAAGAAAGTAGTGGATAAGACCTAAGTCTTTCATCTTGAACTCAAAAGTGAGCTCCCTCTTGCACCAAGAAATCAGTTGTTCCTCTCAAGTAAGGAACACATCATCAACATATAGAACCAATATCAACGGTTGGTTCTTCACTTCTTTGAAGTACCAATTTGGATTAGCTTCGCTATTAGAGAAGCCTAGTCTCTGAAGATAGACGTCAATTCTTGAATACCAAGCTCTGGGAGCTTGCTTAAGCCCATACAAGTATTTCTTCAATTTGCACACATGGGACTCCTTCCCATGAACCACAACCCCTTCAGGATGTTGAATACAAACCTCTTCCTCAACCTCACCATTGAGGAAGGCTGTCATCACATCCATCTGGTTAAGCTTCCATCATAGAACATATGCAAGTGAGGTAAAAGCTCGAATAGTGGTGTACTTGGCTACAAGAGCGAATGTCTCCTCATAGTCTATGCCTTCTTTCTGAGAGAAACCTCGAGAAACAAATCCGGCTTTATACTTTTCAATACCGCTATCAGCAGCATGCTTGATCTTGTAAATCCATTTGGAAGTAACTATGGACTTCCCTTTAGGTTTATGAACAAATTCCCAAACATCATTCTTCAGAATAGACTTGTATTCCTCTACACTTGAATCTTTCCATACTTGTTGCTTTGCAGCTTCTTCATAGGTAGAAGGCTCTGAATCACTGATGTGACTCATATGTGCAACATACCCTAAATATCTGTCATGTTACTTTCGCTCTCTAGAAGAGCCTAATGGTGCCCCATGCCTCTCTACATTTTGTTGTATATCTCGACACCATGTAAACCTCCTCTTGGAAGGAGGTTCATCAACCAGTTCTACTGGTTCATCAGGAGCTAGCGAATTTGAGAACTCTGCTAGATTCTCCCTCTAAAAATTTGAATGGGGAGAATTAGTATCTAGGTCCTCCATCATAGGAGTCTCATGCTCCTCTATGTATGTATCATACTGAAGCTCTTTCGATTGCTTGAATGGTGCATCTTTATGGAAGGTCACATCTCGACTGACCTCAATGTGTCTTTCACCTGGAACATATATTTTGTAGGATTTGGATGATTCACTATAACCAACAAAGGTTCCCTTCTTTCCTGATGGCTCCATCTATCCTCTTTTCTTTCGGCACATGAATGTATACAGGACTCCCAAAGATCCTCATGTGTGAAATATCTAGTTTTTCACCAGTGAACACTTCTTCAGGTGTCTTCTCATCCAAAATGGCATGATGACTTATATTATGGATATATACTACTGTATTGGTGGCCTATGCCCATAATGAGGTTGACATATGGTTCTATTCTTCCTTTCGGAAACCCCATTTTGTTGAGGGTTGTAGCATATAGTTAACTGCCTACAAAGACCTGCATCACTACAGAACTCATTAAATGCATGTGAATCAAATTTACCTCCATTGTCATATCTCAAAGCATGGATGTGATTTCCAGTCTTATTCTCAACTAGGGCTTTGAATTCCTTAAACTTGCTAAAGGTTTCACTCTTAGCCTTTAGCAAATAACTACACGAATTTCTAGAGAAGTCATCTATAAACAATACATAATATAAATAGCTACTCAGGGAAGGGGATGACATGGGACCACATACATCAGAATGTATTAAATCTAAAATTCCTTTAGATCTAGTAGTACGGCTAGAGAAACTCTTTTTAACATTTTTCCCAAGTGCACAACCCCTACATACACTATCACGCTCAAAATCAAATACGGGCATACCTTTCACCATTTGCTGTAATCTTGATAGCGCTTTGTAGCGGAGGTGACCAAGCCTCCTATGCCAAAGTTCGCATGGACTGATAGTGTTGTGAACCATAGCTTGAATGTACTTCCCGGGTACCTTGTAGAGACCTCCCTCTCTAACTCCAGTCACTGTTGCATATTTCAAGTCTTTGTTCTTCGGCTATAATAGTGCTTAATTATCCATGAAGATAACTCATAAACCCTTATCTTCAAGAATTGAAACTGATAGGAGGTTCTTCTTCAAGCCTAGAACATAAAGAATGTCCTCCACATGTAAAATATCTCTTGAACTCAGCTGGAAGGAGGTGGATCCAACCCCTTGGATCGAATAGGTTGTGTTGTCTCCCAACTCTACCTTGCATGCAAACTTTTTCTCCTTGAGATTGGTGATGGTGCTCTTATAATCAGTCATATGTTTGGATGCACCACTGTCAACCAACCATGTGTCCTCACTTGTGATGACGGATCCAGAAAGTGCTGATACTAGGTGATACTCCCTCCTTGTCTTCTTTTCTTCGGGTGTATTCTTCTGAGTAGTTTCATCTTTTATGGCGGTAGAATCATGGAACCTTCCTTTTCCATTTTTCTTTGCTTTGAACTCCCTTTCATAATGGCCCTTCTTGTCATAGTTGTATCATCTAACCTTCAACTTGTCAAAGTCCTTGTTGTATACCTTCTTTTTTCGAATGGGAAAACTTCTTTTGAGATAAGTTCTTCTTTCCTTTCTTCATCCTTGCCATGAGGGCAAGGTTTTCTTCTTTGATGCACATTGAATTGCTCTGGATTCACCCCTCCTCTTGGAGGCAGTCATGCCACAACCTTTCGAAGTTAGGTTGTACCTCCCAGCCATTTACCACAACCAAGAATGTCTCCCATGAGGATGGGAGAACATCACTAGTGGTTTGGAGAAGATAATCTTCATACACCACTACTCCAATACTAGCAAGCTGATCTCTTACTTGAGAGATATTGGTGAAGAAGGAGGCCACTGTCTCAGAATTCTCCATCTTTAGGTTTCAAATCTGATTCTTCAATGCCCTCTTTTGACTCAGGTCCTTCTTCTCATATAGGTTTGTTAATGTATCAAACACTCCTTTGCGGTCTTCAATGGAGTGATCACAGACATCAATTTGTCCTTTACTGAATCATAGATGATCTATTTGTATTTATCTTGGTTATTGTTGAAGTTGATGCACCATGCATTAGATGTAGGATCCTCCACCACAGTGGATACGTAGCCATCCGAGTCATGTTCCTTCAAGATGTTCAACACCCTCTCCTTCCAAGTGTTGAAATTTGAAGTGCCCTCAAGACAATCTTCCGGTCGAACAAAGATCAATGCCATGGATCTCAAGTATTGTGCTAAACTCCTCAGGATCTATGTAGGCTCAAGTTTGCTTGACAAATCTTAGCTCCTTCATTCCCTGAGCTATGATACCATGTTAATTTTTTAGCAAATATGATGAGCTTTGAACTTTAAAACTTTAAGTGCGAAAATACTGAATACTTGAATCAATGAACCATTCAATCACATGAAACATTCAACCATAACACAAGATGTACCCTGGGGAAAACCATCAAAACAATGAGGATGAAAAACCCCGGCAAATATTTAGAGTATAATTATGATAGATAGCAGAGAATGTCTTTTACAAAATAGAAGATTGCTTTCGGCACCCCAGGTTCTATATAAGAGAGAATCCTAAGCAATAAATAATAGAGATCAACTGTATCAACTTGCCATGTTCCCAACACATTAATAACAAGCAAGAATCACTGCCATCCAAGCTGTAGCAAATGGTTGCATGTGTAATGGTGCATCCCATGCAAAAACTGTGAATTGCTTTCTTGGAGAATTATCTTGTGTATCAGTTTCTTCAATCTTGCATAAAGAGAAGCACCTTGACTTCAAGGGAGAAGATAATTCACTTCATATTGAATTCAACAATCATGTATAACATATTTATATATTCTTCACATGCATTGGCTTCTATTTTTATCTTCTGACTTCATGATGAAATCACCCTCCATCTGGATGTATCAATCTTCCATGAAGAAGTGCGCCCCACTTCTCATGCAATGCATTAACTCACTAAACTGACTCTTAGGATGAACTCGCCCCTTAACTGAAAACTTTTCCACTTAATTAGGTGGTTAACTTAAGTGTCGCAACTCAAGTGTCATCTTTTAGTTTAACATAAGTGTCATCATGCAATAACACTTAGTTAACTATTATTAACTGAAATCATGCTGATTGATTTACTTGCAGTGACTACTATGAGTTCTTTAGTTAACTGAGGCATACATTGTGGCTTTAAGTGAAGCTTAACAATTCGAGTTCACTTAGTCATCTCATAAGAAATTCAAATTCTCTTTTTCTCTATGCATTTATCTTTATCTCTTATCTTTATTGCATGGTCAATATGTGTTAACTTTAATTATCTATCATATCCGATTATACTCAGAATATCTGTCAGATACTGTGATCATATTATATTACTCTTAGACCAAATGATCATATGCTAAAGTAATTCACTCTAGAGGTGGCCAGTCTCTAAAGGATACTTAATAGCAATCAGTGACCATGGTTAGTAATATATCACACAACATTAATGCTTCAATATGCAAAGCATCTACCTCTATAATTGGAGATCCACCCCATGGGTACCTACTATAACTGGAGGTCCACATGAGAATCTGACTTGACACACAAGTCTTGAGCCTTGTCCAACAAGACTTTACAACATCATCACTTTTTTACATCAAAGAATTCACCTCAACACATGAGGAATAACATTTTACAACTGAAGGCTTAGTCATTCTTGAGTCCAATTCAATAATCTACTCCAAGTTCCTGAGTCCAACTCAGGCTCCCTACCTCAACACATGAGGCCCAATCCTGGTTGTACAAGATTGGCTTGGAGAATGACTCGTGATGTTGTACATTTAACAAAGTTGAAAAAGGGAAAACCAACAGAGGAAAAGTTTGCGTCATTGAGAAAACCTTTGCAAACACAAAGAATATTAGGATAGGAGAATCATCCCACCCAACAAACCATAGAGGCTTCACAACAACATACTACTAGTAATGGTGCATTGCCACAACAATCAATTGTAGGGAATACAAGAAAAGACAAAAAGGACAGTCAAAATGATTAGTAGAAAAAGGAAAAACCCACTAAGGTGTTCACTATGTTTAGATTATATGGAGAAACAAACAAAATGTATACTTGCATTTGATCAAACAATAACATTTGGCTTAGAAATACAAGAATTTCACAAAGCAACGAGCAAAGATAGGAATAGAAGATCAACTGCATCGACCAATAAGATCAAATAAAAGTAAAAACAAGAGAACACATGGAAAACTTGTAGAATACAGGAAAAATGAGCACTTGGCATCATTGTATCCAACACATAAAATGGCCCTATTGATTCCCTGCACATTTGGTCATCGACTTGGTAAGTTGACAACAAAATATCTTAGATGAGAATTAGTAATTGGAGTCTAACCAAGCAAGCACCATCTCAAACTATGAATATGAAAGATTTGAATAAATGAAACAACAACTGCAAGATGTGAGAGCAACAACCACTATTGTTACTAATGTGCTATACGATTGATTATCGTAAGTCAATCAAGCACTAGTTTTGGAAATTAATAATAGAAGAAACACTATGGTAGACACAAGCAATTGGGATACCTTGGGCACCCAACTTAAACAAGAACATTAAAAAGAAGAAGAGTTTATATAGGCACATGAAATATTATGGTTTCATTAAGGAAAATTAACACTAATGGTAGTAGACAAAGCAATGACACGCATCTAGGATGTCCACAAACAACAAAAGCACATGTAAGAAGAATATAATCTCAACCTATTTAGAATTATGGATAGATCAATCTATGAGAAGATGCGGTACTTGTCATAAATGAAAAGAGTTAATATTTTTGCAGAACATGCATTGGAGGAGTGGTAGGACTTTGAAAGTCGATTGAAGTAAATTGCCCCACATATGTATAAAGTTTGTTTCGATGCAAAGCTAACAACCCCTCCTTAAATTATAGTATACTCCCACCTCCTCAACTAAGATTTGATTTCTTCAACCCTTGTATATTAGTGAATCAACCCCAAACATACACATGTGTGACCAACAATGTTCAAGAAATGGATAGACCATGATCACAAACTAAATTTATTTTGTAATATTTTGTATTTCCATCTCCTCCCTTCTTTAAGGTGAAGAAGATTTTGAGGTTGGGGTAGATGTTGGAGGAGCCTAGTTGACTAGTTGACTAAGCTAAACAGTCAACTAAAGATTTGTAATAGAGTTAGTCGACTAGGTAGTCGAGTCGGTCAACCGACCAAGGTAGTTATGAAAGTGATAACTACTTTCATCTAATACAATGTATGAATAGACAAAAACCTTAAAAATAATGGTTTTTGGTTGATTGATTAATCTTATAATAAAATACTATTTTTTGTTGGTTATATAATTGTTTCTTCTTTTTCTCCTCCTTCTATGTGTGCATGCTTATAAGTTGTTTTATATTATGGTAATTGACTACAATATTGGTAACTACTTTATTGTAGATTACAACAACACCGAAGACCACCAACAAGCACAAACTTATCAAACACATGATTCCAAAGATATCAAGATAACACATGTTATCTAAATAAAATCAAAATCAAGGTACCTAAATAGGATGGGTGAGACAATAGAAAGGCCATGACACATGTTAATATAATCAAGGGTATTTTTCCTATGAACCCACCTACTGACAAATTATAAATTATATTGATGGCATCCTTACACTTAGAAAATGATGTTTATTGTTGGTTCACATGATGATTAAAGAAAACTAGTGGTTTCTTAGTTAATTGGCACATGTTCACATAAGATATTCTTGATAGATTTCACAATGATGAAGGAAATGAAACTTTTACCAAGTTGGCCCAATTACATCAAATGGGGAAAGTTGATGAATATACCCATGAATGGGAAGTCCTAGCGATTGGATTTCCTAATCTTACAACCAATCAACTGCTAAAAATGTATATTGTAGAATTAAAACCCATTATATGTAGGAAGTTGAGTCTATCAAGACCTAAGAGTTTGGTTGAAGCAAGAAGCATGGAAAATATGACTTAAAGGAAGCTCATTTGTCATCAAGGGATAAATTTTTCTATCAGAGAAGAGAAAAAATTACAACCCACCAATCCATTACAACAATACTAAAATCACTACTTAGAAAGGGACAGAATGAAGGAGAAGAATTGTTGTAGAAGTGTTAAAAAATGGATTCGAAGACATATATGCAAAGAAAAGTCATCATACTATTTGAAAATAGTGGATGGAAATAAAGTATGAATCTTAGATCTAGGAAACTAAATCACTATTTGGCACAATTCAAAATCTAACAATGAGAAATCAATGCCAAAAGTATCATTAGCATCAATCTCATGCACCCAACATAAGAAGAATGAAGAAAAAAGTGTACCAAAAAGAAACAATTTTTAAAAAATAACAAACATAAGAATCAACTACAAAATATATTCCACCTCATTTGACAAAGGAAAATAAGGTCCAACACTCAAGAAAAGAGAAAAGAAAACCTCCATTTCCACTTGCAACCATGACAAATAAATTATATATTACAACCCTAGAGCTTAAACGAGTCATAAAACATATACATTTAACAACACCTATAGATTTCGATGGTACTCGTAACAATATAAACATCAATTGTGCTAACCAACTATTTTTTTTGTATACACCCCCAAGGACCTCAAAATTATGATAGTTGATGGATGAAAGGTCAAAGGAGTATGAATATGTTATACAATATTTATTTAATACAAGAATTGGAACTACAAACAATATTCTATGCTCTACCATTCCATGATACGGATACGATACTAAGGTGTTGAATGGTTGATTTAGTTGGGAACTTATAACACCAACCTGTAAGAACAATTCATGTAATTTAATTAGAAAGGACAATAATATAAATTATATGGAGTTGAAAGTTCCACTCACAAGAAAATATATTTAGAACTAATAAAAAAGGGGCAAGAAACAAAAACAAACATGCAACAAAAAAAGCAAAGAAAACCAAAAAATCATTCAAGACTTCTAACATTAAGATTGAAAGAAAGTATTTTACAAATGTGTGAAATTCTAAATCACAGTAGATCATAGAGCTGAGTATACCTCACAGAGAAAGAATGAGCAGAAAAGATGAATTACAGTGAAAATTGTAGTAAAAATGAGCAAACAATTAATCATGCATGAGAAATCAGATAGGAACAAAATAATGTCACATGATCTAATAATCAATATAATGAACAATGATGTTACCATGGAGAGAATTTGAATCTCCTAGGAGAATTCGAGTCACAGTCTGTCTAGCATAGTAATTGTCACCTCTATTAGTGCTCTGGAGATCCCAAACTCAATTAAACTCAACCAAATCTCAGTGAACTTATGATACAGTTAGTTAACTGACCAAGGTGGGTGCATCCATGAGTTTGTCATGCAAATCAATCAGAAAAGGGCTCACGAGGCCACGATCAGTGGTGATCGGAGCTCAAACTCCCAATTAGAGTCACCAACTCATGTGTAACTCAATTAGACTGAACTGAGTCACTAAGTGGGCTCCTAAAATATAGGGAACTGCTTCTGAGAATCCTAAAATCATGCATGCAGGGTGCATTAGGTGGCTAATGGGTCCTAGATGACATCTGCACACCACTAGGGGGAAAATAACATCACTAAGTGCTAGCAAATGGTAAATAATGCAAGTAGGACAAGGATGGAGTATTAAAATATCCTAACACCCCCCCTTGATCCAAACTTGTCCATCCTGGGCCCTGGTTACTAAGACCAAAGGTCACCCATACAATCAAATAAATGATGAAAATAAAATAACTGTCCATGAAACAAGGTAATGGGGAAAACCTCATGGGACCCCCCCCCCTAAAAAATAGATCAACAATAGGGAACTCAAATAACCTTCACACTAAGCAGAGAAGGAAAAAAATTCCTAAGTGAAAGCCTTTGTAAAAATGTAGGCAATTTGCTCCTATGTAGGATATAAATGCAGGTGTTGGATCTAGATCTGGATCTGGATATGCTCCTCTGATGTACCTCCTTGTGTCAAAGTTGTATTTTCCAAAACAAGTCTTCCATGAACCCTTCTTGCTACTGGAGCGAATGGCTCATTGTAGTCCAAATCATCAACCAACCGAGATTTGTACTTGATGTAGATCCCCCATGGAAAGTCTCTTCAAGGGATTGTGGATCAAACCCCACCATAATGTAGCACCTCTCTGAGAGAAGTGGATCTGTATGACATAGTGCAAGGTTTGCATGATACTGAGATATGGTGGTTCTATGGTCAGATGGATCCCCAACTATGTTCCGAGCAGCTACAAGGACTTTGTGAGCCCATATTGGACTTGGCCATGGATTGGAAGCAGGTGTTGGATCTGGATCTGCTTGAAATTTATTCTCAACATCAAGATCTTGATCCTCATCTTCATTAGAAGAGATATCACTCTGATCTTCATCATATTCCAATGGAGTAGGCAGAGAGTATGGAAAAAAGTGAGAGAATTCATATGCCTTTGAGGCATGGTTTGCAACCCCTTTTGCTATAATCTTCCTAGTAGAGATCTCTGCAATCTCAACTGTGTTAGGACCAAAGACCACTTTCTTTGGTGAACCTGTGTGAGTCATTTGATAGACAAACAACACATTTGCTGACAAAGAAGGCACAAATAGAACATTTTTTAACTTTCCATGCTCTAATTGTATTGTGCCCTTCCCTTTAGCTGAGATATGAGAATAATCTCCCATGTGAATACTACGACCATCATTGAGAACTAGATAAGAAAATGATTCTTTGGAGGCAACCATGTGGTTGGAGGCTCCTGAATCTATGAGGAAGGCTTGTGATAGTGAAAATACAGCCTTCAGTGCATGTCATCTCTCATGACCATCAGAATCGTTTACAGAATCAGTCTCTCTTGCGCCTTTTGGGAGGGCAATGTTGTGTTGTTCAAGAAGTTTGGTCATCTGATCTATCTTCTTCTTCATGCATGAACTCTCTGGATGGTTTCCTTTATTGCAATAGGAACACTTGGATTTCTCAAATCCCTTTTGCTTATCCTTCTTGGAGTTGGAGGATCCTTCTGATGGATTAGACTTGGCATTATGCTTGGGTTCAAATTGCTTCTTCTCTTTTCCCTTTTTCTTCCCTTTTGCATTCCCACTTTTTGACTCCCCAGCCATAAGAGCCTGATTTTTGGAGGCTTGCAAAGAGCCCATCTGAATCAGTTTGTCTTGTTCTTGGATGAGAGATTCAATGAATGCATCTAGAGAGGGAAATTTCCAGTTGGGGATTGACAATATCCTAAATGGAATGTAGAAACAAAAATGGATAACTTAGGACCAAGCTTGCTCAGAATGGATAGCACCAACTGCTCATCGTTCTTCTCAATGCCACACTGCTTGCATTGCATGACCAAAGATTTGAATTTGGAAAAGAATTGTTGGATGGTTTCGAAACTACTGGGTTGAAGATAAATTAACTCATTCTACAGAATATGGCCCCTCAGCTCATCTTGTTTGCCGAAGAGGGTCTCTAGCTTCAACCAAACCTATCTTGGAGTCTTCAATCCCTCGAGGTGGAAGAGTAGATCTATGGAAATATAAATACACATGAAAACAAATGCTTGATCCAATCTATTCAGATACTTGGCCTTCTCAACAACTACTTGAGGTTTGAACTCATTTCCCATTGTTACCCTGTATAGTGATTTTTTGCGCAACACCATCTGCATATTATCCCTCCAATCAAGGTAATTCAAGGGTTTCAGGATCCTGGAGAGAGAGGAGCATTCGAATTCTCCATATGAACTACTGGAGTGAATACAAGCTGAACTGTTGCTACTGCTCCATTGAAAAAATTTCAATATATTGCAAAAAACTCTCAATTTTGGAGATAGACTACTACTGGGCATTGCTTTAGGACAATAGGCACATTTTTTCTGGATCCTTCACACCTGGCTAGACCTCAAAGGATTTATCTGATGAATTCAATGCAATGGCACCAGGATTTGTTGTGGAAATCTAGAGGCTTCTGGTGCACTAATGAAAGCAACTGCTCAAACTACGCTCATTGAGCTCTAATACCATGTGAAATTCTAAATCACAGTAGATCATGGAGCTGAGTATACCTCATAGAGAAAGAATGAGCAACAAAGATGAATTATAGTGAAAATTTAAGTAAAAATGAGCAGACAATTAATCATGCATGAGAAATCAGATAGGAACAGAATAATGTCACATGATCCAATAATCCGTATAATGAATAATGATGTTACAATAGAGAAACTTTGAATCTCCTAGGAGAATTCGAGTCACAGTCTGTTTAGCATAGTAATTGTCACCTCTATCAATGCTCTGGAGCTCCCAAACTCAGTTAAACTCAACCAAATCTCAATGAACTGATGATACAGTCAGTTAACTGATCAATGAGGGCGCATCCATGAGTTTTTCATCTAAATCAATCAGCAAAGGGTGCGTGAGGCCACAATTAGTGGTGACCGGAGCTCAAACTCCCAATTAGAGTCACCAATTCATGTGTAACTCTGTTAGACTGAACTGAGTCACTCAGTGGGCTCCTAAAATATAGGGAACTGCCTCTGAGATTCCTAAAATCATGCATGCATGGCGCATTATTTGGCTAATGGGTCCTAGATGACATCTGCACACTACTAGGGGGAAAATAACATCACTAAGTGCTAACAAATGGTAAATAATGCAAGTAGGACAAGGATAGAGTATTAAAATATCCTAACAAAAGGAACATCAAGGTTTCACATTACAAACAAGTAAAAAGACTTCAAAATATGATGGACACACTACAAAAGAATCTCGCCAGCACTCAAACTGAGGACCAAGTCAAATCCCCACAACCAAGCAAAGATGATGTCGCTAAGAAAACAAACTCAACTATAAATAATCCTATTTACTATGCTTTGAGAACCAAATATGCTTTAAGATGGTAGCAATATAACAATCATAATAATAATAATAATTAGCTTAATGAAACATCAAGGGTCACAAACCCCTTCACGTAATTTATAATCAATGTATATTTATACACTCTTACAATGCTCATTGTAATAATCATTCACATTATTCAATATCTATTATATAATTGTAGATATACTCTAGTGTTGATATTGTAATAAAGATGAACTTGGTTTTGATTCCACTTGAAACATGTCCAATAATCAAGGTTTCCTAGAGATTTTGGGTGTCGTTCAAGATTGAGTTCCTTCACTGGTTTGACCAATAACAATGCCAAATTTTCCCCAAGATTGACGTTAAGAAGTTTGATGGCACATATGTGAAAACTTGGTTTGTCCAACTAAAACAATGTTTTCTTTACACCAAGTTTCATCAAATAAGATGGTACCCTTGGAAACCTTGTACCTGGATACATAACCATTTCAATGGTACCAATGGTGGCAAACAAAAAGGCCCCTAGACTAGTTCTAGACCTAGGATGATTTTGTCAAAGAAATCACAACCCAATATGATAATGTGTGGGAAAATGGTTACTTCATTGAGCTCACCAAATTACAACAAATAGGCATTGTTCATAACAACACACTCCAACACCATAAACTAGCCACCCATGTGACTAATCTCAACATTGAGAAGCTTCTTGAGTTTATATTAGAGGGATTGATAATAACATCCAACATGAATTTAAATTGCATCATCCTGTAGACAGCTAGACAACAATAACGCTAGCTCGATACATTGATAAAAATTACACCTTCCATGATTATAAAAATTACACCTAAAGAAATATAAGAATGTAAAGGGTCCTTGATTTTAGTGTAATAATAAGTGATCTAGAGGGCATAAATGTGTTGAATAATGAAACCTCTTCATTCTTGAATATAACTTGGAAGAGGAACAAGACCAAATTGTTTAAATATAACACCAATGAAAATTGTTAGGCAAATAACACTAGTTGAACCAGAGATCCCCATGGTCTCCATGCATGCTCTAAATGGTGTAGCCACCCTACAAACATTGCAAGTTGAAGGCCACATCAAGAAGCAAAGAATTATGGTTCTTATTGATTTTGGAAGCGCACACAACTTTATTAATCGTAAGCTAGTTGCACAACTCAACTATTTTCCATACCTTGTAAAAAATTTAGATCATGGTTTCCCATGGTGGTATAATTTCTTGTGGTGGGTTGTGTCATAATGTCAACACAACATTTGTGATTATCAATTCTCCACCCTCATGTATGCTATTAGTAGGTGACATTGATGTTGTTCTTGAAGTCAAATGGATTCACACCCTTGGTACTATTTCTATGAAATTTGATGAGTTATTCTTGTAATTCCAACATGATTATCACACTGATATAGTTTGTGCGAAGATAAATCCACCTACTTGAGTCATTTCTTCTTACAAGATGGAAAAACTACTCAAAAAATGGTCAAGGGGGTCATTTCTATAGAGTTGGTTACTTTTGATATCCCTTAATTGGATTTTGATGTAGTTATGGATAAACATGCTCACATATTTCGAGAACCTCCTTTGGGAATCTCCCCATCCAATGACCATAACCACACCATTTCCTTTCTTCCAAGGAGAATCCCTCCCAATATAAAGCCTTATTGTTATTGTCACCAATATAAAAGTGGGATTGAGTTCCTGATCAAATTATTATTCGATGTAGTGTCTTCCCTACACCTATCGTCTTGGAAAGAAAGAAAGATGGATCTTGGTGGTTGTATATCGATTACAATCATCATCAGATCATAATCCTAGAGGAGGATGTTCACAATACAACTATTAGAATTCATGAGGGCCACTATGTGACATGCCTTGGGTAATTCCAAGTTTGAATGGATTTGAATTAACGTGAAACTCATATAAATACATGAAGCATTGGCCCTTGGTTTTCATATTCCAAGTGGTCTTTTGGACTTCTTAACAACTCTTCAATTTATTTTTAGGTAACTGAAAATATAGCCAAATATTTACAATATTTAAAAAATGACCATAATCCTGTAGGATTAGGTATCCAACATTCCACCCCTTAATCCGAAGGGATGTTTGTGGGTCCAAGTATATTTCTGAATTCCTCAAGATTTTCTCTTCCAATAGCTTTGGTGAATATGTTTGCAATTTTCTCACTTGTGGAACAATCTCTCAAATGAATAGTCTTGGCCTCTACATGATATCAAATTAGATGGTACTTTTTGTTTATGTGCTTAGTTTGATCATGGAATATGGGATTCCTGTCCAACTTGATTGGAGAAGTATTGTCAACTAGAAGAGGAGTATAATTCACCTATTTCTCCTACATATATTCAAGTATCTTCTTGAGCCACACAATCTCCTTTGTTGCTTATGCAATAATCACATATTATGCCTTTATTGTGGAGTATGATGGAACATACTATTGCATGATCTCCAGGAGATATTTGTTGATCCTAGACTCATGAGGTATCCTAAAGTAGACACTCCATTTTCTTTATCGCCATCAAATTCTGAATCTTGATAGCCAATCAGTTTGAAGTCATCCACTTTAGAATATTTGAGTCTAAGCTCTTGAGTTCCCTTCAAATATCTTAGAACTCTCTTTGCAACACTCCAATGTACTTTACAAGGTTTTTGCATGAACTTAGAAAGGATCCCAACTGCAAATGAAATATCAAGTCTAGTGGTGGTAAGGTAGATAAGACTCCCCACAAGTTGGTATGTACTTAGTTGCATCCTTAAATTCATTTCCTTCTTTTATGTGAGCTTGAAATTCCATTCCATTGGAGTAGAGAGAGGGTTACACTTTGTCATGCCAAACATGTTCAACAACTCTTTAATGTACTTCTTTTGGGAGATGAATATATACTTTGGATTCAAGTCACTTCAATACCCAAATAGTAGTGAAGATGTCCCAAATCTATCATATCAAATCCTTTCTTCATTTTTTTTAATGTATGCAATGTGGCTTTCATTGTTCCCTATTATCAACAGATAATTGCACCGAGAGGAGCGAGGTGCTCTACAGCCCAGTATGGGGGAGACGTTGTAACATTCGTTCCTAACAAAATAATTAAAAAAATTCATGTCGGCTCATAAAATAAAAAAATTATGGAAAGTATTTAAAAACAATCCATGTTGGCTCATAAAATAAAATATTATGAAAATTAATTAAAAAATCTATGTTCGTCTTTAAAATAAAAACTTAAAACTTAAACCCAGATCTATCAATCAAGAGAGATCAAATTTCTTGAGTTTAAATTATAAAAAAAAATACACCTCAAGAAATTGGATCCCTCTCGGTGCTTGATAGATCTGGGTTTAAGATGGATCTATGCTGGTCTACATACACCACAAGGTATGCAACAAATATTCCAACTTTATTGACAAACATAGTCGCATCATCAAGATTAAAGTGTTTTAAATTCATTTTCAAAAGATATTGGTTACCTTTTCATACCATATGTGAGGTGCTTGTTTCAGGCCATACAAAGACTTGATGAGCTTGCATACCTTCTGTTCTTGTCCCTTCACAAAAAAACCTTTTGGATGAGAAATGAAGACATTCTCTTTGAAGTCTCCATTCAAGAAAACATTCTTCACATGCACTTGATGAACTTTCCATCCATTTTGTGTAGCCAAAGCCAATAGAGTATGAATGGTAGAAAATTTTGTTATGGGGGGGAAAGTGTCCACACAATCAATGTGCAATCAATGTGTTCTTTATGTGAAAATCATTTTTCCACAAGCCTCATCTTATGCTTGTCAAGTGGGCCATCTAATTTGCACTTGTTCTCGTAAACCCACTTGCATCCAATTGGTATGGTTACAAATGGAGGGTCCACCAACTTCCATGTCCCATTTTGGATGAGAGAATCATATATCTTTTGCATAGATTCTTCCCACTCATCATTAAGAGTTGTTTCTTCAAAAGAAGTTAATTCATGGTTAACAAATAAATTCAATTCGCAATCATATGAAACATCCATTTTATCTACATCACCTCCATCTTCTAGTCTTATCAAACTTCTAGTTCCCGTCTTTCCAACCTCATAAGCATGAACACTTTCAAGTGTCTACATGACCCACTTTGGAAGTTTCTGTGAGGGTCCAAGTTGCTCAGCTAGTGGTGCTTCAACCTCTTCAAGATTCAACCTTCCAACCCTCTCATTCACATTATCCAATTGAACCTCCTATTCTGGTGAAGTGGTAGGAACTTCTTCATGAGGGGGAGATGGTGTTGCAAAAGGAGATTCCAAATATTGATCCAGGATAAGGATCCCCCTTCAAGATGTGGAATCTCATTGTCAAATCCATGGAATGTCTTTACATGGGTAAATTTGTCCAAATGATCTCTTAGATTACAAGTAAACTAGAGAAGAGAGGAATAGAGATTCTAAGAGAGAGGTGGTGGTGTCTAAAGACACCTTTTCATTGAAGCACAATAAGGGATGATTCAATGATGTGGCGATAGACCAATTCATAAGAACGATCTATAAATAGGTACAAGTGGGTACCCAATAAACAACCACCAGACCACATAATGGTAACAAACCATAATTGTCCATAGATCATGGATCTGGCGAACCAAGGTGGACACAGTTAATTCATAAGTTAGTCGACAGTAATATCCTTAGAACTATTGACTCCCTTATTCCGACAAGGTGAGGTTACCAGCTAACCATAGGTTCCAACACCCTCTCGTGAACTCAACTTGGAGGAAAGAACAAATTACATAGCATTACCCCCTTAATTTGATCTGAACTGCAAAGAATGATCAAATATACTACAATAACACTCCTGGAATAATTCTAAAACACTGTCACCTCCATCATCAAACTCAATGCAGTGTTCATATTGATTTCCAAAACACAGTCCCATTTGTTTAGTTGACTAGACAACAAGACAACACAATCTAGTCGATCAATCGAATAGCCAATAGTGCAATGAATATAGTTAGTCTCTATCTAGGAATACAGTCTCTATCCAACCATCAAATAGGTACTAACAACAGTACTAAAAAAAATCTCCCAGTAACTCAATCGAACATAGTTCAGTCGATCTAGCAATCGAGTAGACATCAAGACATCAATTGGGTTTACCTTATAGCAAGATATTAATTTCTCCCCCCTTTAAACACAAATGAGGGATCATACAATCATCAATATAAAATCACAACCATATCAGTCGAAACTCAATCAATAAAAAATCCAGTTGAAACTTCAGTCGACTGTCACCATTGGTCGAATCTTAGACAACCACTTGCAAATCAATCAACATCAATATGTCATTCTATGCTCACCCTAGTCGATACTTAAATCAACTGTCATCTCTGATCGAATATTAGTTGACCACGCCAAAGAAATAAAAAGCAACCAAGAGGAGCACTGTACGACTATATAGTTGATGATATACATCTGTATGAAGTCCTCGAGCATATGTTCAAATTATTCCATGATCTTTCATCAATCCAACCACAGTTTATTCGAGTTGTCGACACTAGTCCATGGTTTTGTCTTTCACGTCTTTTCTGTAAAGTTCTAAAAACATAACTGCCACCTTTCCAAGTATTCTAGTTCCTGGGAATATTCCTCGAATTCTTCTGATGAGGATGATGATATGGCACAATTTTTTTTAATGGAAGAATAGGTGATGTAGGCTCAGCTTCTGGGTCACCAACAAGAGAATAACAACCTTGCATATCAGCAATACCATCATTTGTACATTCTCAATATTGGGATGATCAAAGATTGCTAATTCATCAATCTGTTCAACACAATCAGAAACATGTTTCTCTTCCAACACTTCACTCTGAACACCTCCAACAATGAATAACACTTTCTTGATGTCAACAAAACCAGGTATAGACAAGAAGGTAGCAGTATCATCATATTCAAGACCTGTTATTGGTGACTTCATTTCAAGGATAATAGGATCTGAACAATACGCTATCCATCCTTTCCAAGTCCTCCTTTGGTGTATCCCATATTGCTCAGTAGTCGAGACCCTATACTTGTAGAGTGTTTCTCAAAACTAGGATAAATAACATCAATAGCCAAGAAATCATGAGATAAAATATCAACAAATTTCTTATAGTTAGCTAATTTACAAAAAACTAGGCTACAAGCAAGGTTATCGAAGTTAGAAGAAGTAATAGGTGAGCCTAGCAGCTCAACAACAACAACAACCTTCTTCTCAGTTTCATGCAATTGACTGATATCCATTTCAAGACTCTTTTTGCACTCTTGCAAATCCTTAACAACCTCATTTTTCTCTGTTAGCTGCAACAATAGGGCATCATAATATTCTTTCTATGCTTTATATTCATCAAATAAGCGGTTATATCTTCTTAAAGAGGATAATCTTCTTCAAGAAGCTCATTGACAGAGGCCTGATAATGGGTAGTCTCATTAACTAGTTAGTTATTATATTTCTCCAATATGTAAATTTTCTCCTTCAAGGCATCATTTTTGGCATGAGAAACAACCTTAACCTCTACCTCCATATTGTTATCACTTGGAAATTTCTTTTGGTTGTCAAAAATAATTCCCATGGTAACCTCGAACCAATCTTTAGGATTAAAAACTAGCCTTTTCAAATCAAATGGGGATTCCTTGATAAATCTGTTGTCCTGTGGTCACTCAAAAACAGTTTATGTTTTTCAAACAATAGCTAGATCTTGAGTAGCAGTAACAAAAGTTATCAGAATGGTTGAACCAAGAATAGAACCATTCAACATGGAGTCAATAAATGAATATTTTCAATATGTAAGATGTTGGTGATAGAATAATCCAATGACAGAGGCAATGCAGACAATACTTTTCAGACATTTAGTTGTTATAGAATGGTAGAAGATTCAAAGAAAGTGATCCATTAACACAAAGCATCAAGCATGGATTAATTCTGCATCAACTTCAGAAGAAAATAATAATAATATTTGAGTTCAATGGACACAAAGCATCATGTAAGGATGAATCCTGTATTCATATAATTTTTGCTCAAATATGAAGAAACAATAGAATGTAAACACACAGGGAATGACATTCACAAAGAGGAATCACAGACTGAAAAATAATGACACATGAATCTATGGTTGGAAATATTCAGTACTTCTGCTCTCAACAAATTTTCTATTAATCTCAAAAAATATTACAATAGACAGTCTTTCTTTTCTCTCGAGTCCAACCCGTATTACATTGTGAAATTCACAATTTATACAAAAATGCTCCATGAGCAAGCTCTAACTGATTTGGCTAAAAATAGTCTTATTGTAAAACAAACTCCTAAATATCTGGATCTGAAACCACTTCATGTGGCCAACTATATTCATCAAGTAGTGCTTTAGTAGAACATTAATTCAATAAGTGATGCCAAGTGTCACTCAAGTGAATCTTATGCGAATCTCAACAACAATCTACTATGGATGAAGATAATATTTCATTTTCCCAAACTTTTCAACGACATTCCATTGATCCTGAGTGGGAATTTGATAGTCTACCATCTCCTTAATTAGAACTTCCAACTCTACACAATCTACATAAGACATAGGGGGCAAATTTGACCTGATTATTTGAAATTGATCAAATATTTCGAAGTCATTAGTTAACTTTTCAATGATGGTTTTTCCAGCTAACCCTTGGGTCAAGTCTTCAAACTTCGAATGATCCATGTGAACCTGAACTAACATGTTGTGGTATTGCTCTTGAGGGATTATATTCTCATCTTTATCCCAAAAGTGAGGAAGACCTTTCTCAAATAGCCCTTTGAACAAACCTTTAAAATTTTGAACCTGCTTGAGCATCTGCTTTGCTTTAGCATGCACATTCCTCATATGATGATGTTTGCAAATCATTTTTCTAGCCCAAATTATGATAGTGGTCCTGTCCTTTATTTGCAAAGCCTAAACATCTGCTTGAGTTAATGTATTTAAAAAAAATGTTGTATTTTGGGCTGTCTCCAAAGGTCTCTTATCTAGAGTTTCATTTATGACTTTGCACCTTTGTAAAGCTGTGTTTGCTAAAACATCTTTATCATTGATGTAATTTAAATAGGCCCTGAATTTAGTGATTTCAGTTGATAAGGAATCCCAAAGAAGATGCTTGGCCCCCTGTAAAGGAACTTTACCTGCCACTTTGTCTTTAAGTTCACTATTCTTCTTTTGTAGTTGGTTTTGTTCATTGGATTTTGTTCTTCTCCTGTACCTTTTGAGTTACTTCCTCTTTTAATTTCTATTTTTCTTCCTTTAACTCCTTCATCTCTTCATCTTTCAAACTATTTTGTGACATATCTTTACTTAATTCTTCTGTATAAGACTCATTTACATGTTCTTCATTTGTTGTTGTAGGATCACTAAATGGATCATCAATCTTTTGCTTTTCACTAACCAATTGAGAACTTAAATTTGCTACCTTTGATAGCAATTCTGCTCTTTCCCTCTCCCAACTTTGTTTTTCCTCTTGTAGTTTTAAAACTTTGCCTTTGTAATCCATCATCTCTTGGTAAATTGAGTCCTTTTCTTATTGTAAGGCTGTTAATTCTGTTGATTGCACATGTTGAGTATTTGGAACCTTTAACCTTTTCTTCTATGTTTGAATTGTGTTTTCTTTTTCATCCAACAAATTTTTAGTAGTTTCCATATTTCCTGGTTTTTCTCCAAGGGTAACAATGCCTGCTTACAAATTTTTTATTTGGAGTTGATTTGCTTTATGCCCTGATTTTTCCTATCTTAACTGCCCTTCCAACTTTTCAATTACTGACTGTAACTTTTAAATTTTCAAATTTTACTGCAAAATATTAGAATACAGGACTTCACCTATTTGCCTATGAAATTGAATCATGTCAGGGACATTGATTTGATCCAATCCAACTTCCATCTCATACACCTTTTCATCACTCACTACTGCAATCCTTAGAATATTTTTCTCTGGATATTTGGCTGCAACTAATGAGACTTTTTCCTCTGCTAACTCTCTGACTTGTGGAAATAGTCCTTTAGTCTCCTCATTAAACTACTTTTTCTCTGCATATTTTGAAACTAGATCACTTCTTGATTTGTGTTGTGAACTGGTGGTAGCACCTGAAACATTTGAAAATGAATATTGTTGTAATTGAACTGCTAGTTGCTGAGACAAGGTACTTTCTCCTGAAATAGTGGAATTATGCTCCTTTAAAGCAATTATGTCCTTTTTTTTAATCTAACTTGATTCTCTTACTATAAACCTCTTCATCAATATCCATACTGCTAACCTCTGAGAGAGTCCTTTTACTAATAAAATCAACCTTGGTTGGAGTTTGGATTACTGAAGCAAGAGTATTTGTTTGTTCTGCATCAACCTGAACTGCCATTATTTGACCTTTTATGTACTAACCTCCTCTGCCTGTTGCTGGCTCTGATCAAAAGTCAATAAATTTTCTATTTTGTCTAAAACTCTACTTCTTGATGCTCAAAAGCCCTATTTCTATTATGTTGTCTCCTTTGTGATATAATATGATGAGGATCATAATTAACCTTTTCAACAATCTGAAATTTCATGGCCCATAACATCTTCTAAACTATAGGGAGGGCTTCCTTGTTCTTTATGACAAAAGGATTAGTGGTGAAAGGAAACTCGAGGTTGGATAATTTTTTGAAACCAAAGAAATTTTCTTATTCTGAGCTTAATCTTTGTCTAATAAATTCCAGGGCAAAAATCCTTGGGGTCACAAATGCTAGTAGAAGATATGGAGTTCAACTAAATCCATAAGCCTTGATTATAGTGTGATATTGATATAAAAACCAATCTCCTATTCTTCTTTCAGAAGCCAATTGCAACATAGTCTTCATGTATTCTAGTACCGTGGGCAATTCAGTGTTGAAAATGGTCTTGTAGATTTCTGACATGATGGTGTTCATGAAGGCAAACATACTGATTTGTTTTGGGGGATCTGAAGCAAACAAGATGTCCATGAACTTCAACTCTGTTGCATTTGAATATGTAAACATGTTGAATAGGTAGGATTGGTATATGAAATGCTTAAGCGTGTGGAAATTCACTAGTTGGGCATGAATTGCCTCAGCTAGGAACTCATCAAAATTAAAACAAGGGACTTGACCTGACTCTGTTTGACCGACCTTCACGAAAAAACCTAACATGACTTCATTGACAAACTCATCATTATCATGACCTAAAATTTGACTCATAAGAGATAGTACCAACTATACATCCTCTTGGAAAATGATGACATTAAATGGAAGAAGTAAACCCTCGACCTTAAAACTATGGACAATTTTTTTTATTTTTCTTCAGTAGCACAATCTCTGTAAACCCTAACTAAATCCTCTTCCAAAAATGATTCAGGATTATTGGGATATGACTCTGGTAACCCTATGACTCCTCTAACAGTCTGTGCATTCACCAAGCATAGAATTTTAGACCCACTTGCACTCATGACAACCCTCTCTGACTGAGAATAGTTTTCTACACACCAACCAACGAATTCCGGGAGATCGAGGGTTTGTTCAGGACTGAAAAAATAAAGGAAAGAACCAAAGATGTTCAATACATAGAATCCCTGAGACTTAAACTCGCTTAACTTCTATTTGGAATGAGACACAGTATTGATGGACAAAACAATATAAAAAATGTCCCCCTCCCTATCGACTATGAGTTCTTCCCTTTCATCCATCTTTCTACAAAGCAAAACTGTTTCTTGAATCTATTCCATGTTTGCAAAATCACAAGTTTGCAAGTTTTTTGGAATACCTGTGATAGAGGGAGCCGTATGTACTTCAAATTTGACTCGGCGGGGATAACTGGTTCACTCTCACCGTCGTGCAGGTTCCCCTTTTCGAAATAAATAAAATAATCTTTTAAATTTCCACAACTCTTTTAAACAAACAGAAAGTGGTTTTGGGCTGGAGAAAAGTAGTTTATTCCAAACCACTTATGGCAGTGAAATGAATGAGCAATTTCCACGTAGCATCCTTTCAAACCGTGGTCCAAATTTTGTACCACCTTCTGGAAATTAAAAGTCGTACAAGTTGCCTCAACGAAACACATTACAACCGTTGATATAAAGTAATCTTCAATCTACACTGTCGATTGCCGCGCTGATTACTGTCTCTCGACCCTTGCGAATCTTGACGCTTTATTGTTGAAGCCTTCGATTACAGCTCCCTGTCACGTTCATCCCCAACTTAACTTCATTACCTTTTGGAACTTATTTCCTTACCCCCTTTACTCAGCCACATGACTATATCCCTTGGTCATCTGCGCCTTCAAACTTAGCTTCGCTCCTTTTTAAAACATAGACTTTCTAACATGGAAGCATCCAAAACGATTAGGGTTGCTTCGAAATTTTACGTGTGCCAACACGTATCATCAATGATATATGTCTGGTTCCCAAATTCATCCACAATTATGGAACAATCTTTCTAGATTTCTCACCCATTCTCAGTAATATGACAGTCTAAAATAGGGAAATGTCATCTTCTAACTGGGTATGGGATGTCGTCAACTGTTTCTTCAATCCTGCATTCTCTGTATGTAATCGAGCAACAATAGTCTGCAAGGGAACAACCTCTTGCTGAAGTCGATCATGGGATGTCGTAAAGAAACAACTTTCTTCTCACGAACCTCCTTCAATTTCAACAAGATCAAGGCTTAATATTCATCAAATTCACCCATCTTTAATAGACTTTCAAAGTTTCACATTCAAGGCACATCTTTTCTATTTTATCTACAATAATAAGCAATGCAATGACAACAATAACAAGGCTACCTTTAGCCATTTTTCAACCAATTAAGTATCCTTAGGTCCAATGCATAGAAAAAATAAAGATTATGTCATTCAATACTTAGTCGACCAAATGCTAGAATAGTCTTGTAGTCATTGGCTTAATAAGTCAATCCCTAAAGGAAACCAGTCGATGGACAAGTTGACTGTTTCTATGCCACCAACAAGTCAACTCTCTGGTTAATAGTTAGTCGATCAAGTCAACACTCTCAATTGATGCTAGTCGGCCACTATGCAACATACATCAACTGTGTAGTTCATCCAAAGCATTGTGCAAACCAAATGGCCAGTTCAACAGTTCCTTGCAATATGCTCTAGATATGAAATTTATAAGACAATATGTCCGACATTCGACAATTCAAACAACAGAGGTTCCAGTCGGTGTTTTGGATACAATGCATGAGAATTTCCTTAGTCTCCAGGTATACAAAGGTTGAGCTCACCTGAAGGGCGGCTATAAAATCCTACTAGACCACTTCAATTAACACTCATCAACTAAGCTTCAAGCAAAATACAGGTTGACTACACAATTGAGAACCCAGGCGAAGCATCCGGTCGATCAAAAACATGGGTTGAGAGAGGTTAACTTTCAACTCATATAGATGCTCACAGAACTATCATCTATGGTTTACCTTTCTCATATGCTAAGGATTGTGGGACAAGAATACCAAACCTCCAGTCAAAACTAGAGAACTACACGATTGCAAAGGAATCCATACCTGAGATTTCTTAATCGACCAAGATATCGAACTATTCTACAAAATCAAATCAACCCCGAACTTAATCAATATGCTCAACTTAATTCAAGACCATATGATACTTTTGCACGTATCAATGGTGGCACACACCCAGATCAAACATGATGATTTCCAATAAACCCTAACATCAAACATGCCCAAAACAACCAGATTATGTCAATCAAATTAGGGCATACGAAGCCATAGATTTAAAGTTTTGTATAAACCATAATCATGCTCACTACTCTCTTAAGCTTCTATATAATACCAAACCACGAACCTAAGTGCTCTGATACAATGTTGGATTACAAGTAAACTGCAGAAGAGAGGAACAAAGATTCCGAGAGATTGGTGGTGGTGACGAAAGACACCTTTTCACTGAAGCACAATAAGGCATAATCGAATGATGTGTTGATAGATCGGTTCATAACAACCATCTATAGATAGGTATAAGCAAGTACCCAATAAACAACCACGAGACCACATAGTGATAACTAACAATAACTATCCATAGATCATGGATTTGAGGACCCAAAGTGGACATAGTTAATTCATAATTTAGTCGGCGATTGTCTCCTTGGAACGATTGAATCCCTTATTTCAAAAAGGTGAGGCTACCAATGAACCATAGGTTCCAACATGATAAAGTTGCCTCTCCATGCTCTTGTCATTTTTATTCATTTCAAGAAAAATCACATCTATTGAAATAATAAACTTTTTATTTACCTCATCGTAAATACGATATGCCTTGTTGGTGTTTGAGTAACCCAAGGAGATGGACTTTTGAATACTTGCACCAAGTTTGTTTGTTTGTTCCTTAGGAATAAAGGCATAACACGTGGAACCAAAAAACATGAGATGCCTCACCGAAGGAATGCGGCCATACCACATTTCATATTGAGTCTTGTTGGCAAGAGCATGAGATGGACTTTTGTTTCTCAAATACATTGCACACGTAATTGCATCAACCAAAACATCATTTTCACATTCTTGAAAAATAGAATGGAGTGTACCATATTCAAGAGTATCCAGTTCATTCTTTATGCTACACCATTCCAATAAGGATTATATGGAACAATGGTTTGATGCATAATCCTATGTTGATGAAGATAGTTTTCAAATTCATTAGTCGTATATTCTTTTCCATTATCACTATGAAGAATTCCAATATGAGATTGTGCTTCATTTTCAATTCATACATGAAATTTTTAAATGTTTCAAATGCCTCAAATTTATTCTTCAATAAATAAACCCAACACATCCCGGTGTAATCATCAATAAAAGTCATGAGAGAGTTATTACCATTTGTAGAAGCAACATGCATGGGGCCACACAAGTTAGTATGTATCAACTCTAATTTTCTACATGCTCTAGAATTTGAATCATGGAAAGATTGCTTACTATTTTTGCTAAGAATACATGCATCACATTGCTTCATCTTCTTTGGAATGGTGGGAAAACCAGAAACACAATTCTTTTTCAACATTATAAGACTATCGTAATTGTCATCCATATCTAGCATGCCAGAAGAGACTGGATGAGAAAGTACGTTCTTCATGCTAAGAGTGATATGCAAAATTCTAAGCTCTTGCAGATGTCCCTATTAGATTCAACAATCTCTCGTATTCCCAACCAGTCATGATGAGTTGGTTTTCAGAAAATGTCCTTATCTCAACTTTACCATCAAATATGTGGATGGAATGGCCTTGCTATTAAATATGCATAAGAGACAACACGTTTCTTTGCAACTCGGGAAGATAGAGAACATTTTGCAACATAAAATCAGGAAATCCAAGTAGTTTAAGCATGATGGTGCCAATTCATTTAGGTTTGAAGCTGGACTTATTTGCAAAGCACTCTATACCATCTACATTGTTGTTCAAATATTCAAAAAATTATCTTCTAAATGTCATGTGGTAGGTTGCACCTATTTCAAGCAACCAAGTATCTCTCCAAGATGCAAATGAATTATTGAGCATAACTTCATTTATACCAACATTACAATATGAAACAATGAAATGAGCATATTCAAGAGCTTTACTAGATTCATGAGGTTTACCTCTTTCTTCTTTCCGCTATTTCTTCTCTATGATATTCTCCCATGGAATTCTGCATGTCTTGCCACAATAAACACAATGAAGATTAAATCTATCACCATGTGTATTTCTACCCCCCCGCCCCTAAATTTATTTCTTCCAAATCCTCTTTTGCTACCATCTCCTCTAGAAGAATCATGTGATTAATTCTTCCTTTTCCGAGCAAAGTACATTATCTCTCCAGTGGGTTGGATTGTCTTCTTTCCAAAGACTTTCACTCGCTCTACAATTTTCTCCACCAAAATGTCAAATTTGAGATCTTTCAGTTGGCCACTAGCTTGAAGTGACTCAATATTGGGAATATGTAAGGTAGAGGACCTTGATAAAGGCAATGAGAGAAAGGTCTACCGTCACACTAGTAGCATCGATGCCATGCACATTGGTTTTAATCGCAAATGCCATAACCATGGGATCATTATATTTCAACTCTATGTTGAAGAGCTTCTACAACAATTGAATTAGCTCCAGTTCTAAGTGTGAGTCATACAAATCTTTCAACTTCTTCAAACCATCATAATAATTCTTAGTAGATAAGATATGGTAACTCACCTCTTCATTTACTATAGCTACGATCAGTGCATATGCCTTCTTATCTTTGTTCTTCCATTTTGCAAGCTCTTTCTTTGTTGTAGTTACTTCAGGTGCAACACCACCCTCTCCTTCACAAATGTAATCCTACGAATAATTGAAGATGAGGGTATACTTGATCTTCCTTTATATTTTTCCTTGCCGCTAAGCACCACTCCAACAATTGAATCTAGAGAATGCATCTTCATAGGCTAATACAAAGCTTAAGACCATATTTTGTAGAGATCAAAAATTTCTTTTGGAGTCCACTGTGATCATTATTACAAATCCCAAGCCCATGCAATGATAGGGGTTGAACTGGAAAAATTTGTCATATATTTCTATTCACAAAAAAAAACAAAGATGGGACTCACTACTTTGTAGATATCCCTTGTTTCATTAACCTAAATAATGCTTTCTCACTAAAAAGTATTTCTAGGATCTATTGGTGCCCATAATTGTCTTTTAAAAACAACTAAGTGGCCATTTACATTAATTATCAATCCAAGGTGTGTCTTGTTATTTCAAGGTTATTATGCAAGGTCTATGTAGGAAACCATTTCCTTCTTAGCACCGATTATCTATATTCTCACACAACTTAAAATTGAAAGAACAGTCTACTGTAATTAAAAACCACACCGCTGAATTGAAAATGTACACAACTGTAGAAACACTCACCAAAATAAGAAGCACTTGCATAAAAGAAATACACTCTCCAGAAAAGGAAAATTTACTAAAAAGAAAGAAATACTACATGCTAGGGAATTATGACAGAGTACTGGTAAGATACAAAGCACCAACAAATAATTCAGAATGGAAACGAAGCAGCAGATTACTCACTAATAGATTTAGAGTAATTAATAACCAAACACACTAATTGCAAAGTAGTTATTTTAAATAAACACACACACACACACACCAACAACACCTTCTCAGGGAAGGGGGCCTGTTATCACTCCAGGAAGCTCTCCTAGGTTGTATTTCAGAGATGCCTGGTAACTTAAACTTGTCTTGAAAGAAGGGGTTTATTTTGGATCAAGTTGGATGATAGGAATCAAAATTTGCACTCTCACAACATGCATGAGGACACTCAGACAAACAAGGCTTTGACTACGGTTGTTCAGAGGGTTGATTAAAATAAGGGGCGTGAATCCTGGTTGCTTTAGCAGACTCATACACAGCAGAACGTATATAAATGGCTAAACACAACAAAATTACAGCATATATGTTCAAACCTTTAACACCATGACAGGATAACAGCTATCTAGCAATTAAAGTGAACATACAGGAAATAAATCATTCACAACAAGCACAGAAACACGAGAAGAAAGAATCTGACAGCCAATAATGAAAGAAGCTTGTATTATCTAGAAAGTCACAGGAGTCTGAGAATACAAAAGTCGATTACTCTCTCCAAAGTCGAACCTCTATTCTACTTCAGTCCTCGGCTTTATAGCCATTACAAAGTTTTTTCAGATCCCAAAAAGATGGATTGAATATACTAAAAATAACAACTGAAAACAGTAAATGAAAGATGTAACAGTGTGTCATGATCAAAGTAACTACTCTTTGCTGGTGAACCTATGCTTGATAGTTGAGACGAGCATCGTGGAGCTGGGGGCAGGTCTGAAAATGCTATTCTGTAAAAACATGTAGCGGTGCTTTCCAAAAATAGGCAGGAATATTTTATTGTCGAATCTACCAGCGCTCTTAGTCTGTGAACAGAGGCGATCGTGGTGCACTTGAACGCTTGTCAGTCCTCTGGAAAACGTCTTCAAGATGTTAGGAACCATACCAAAGGGGTTTGATGTCCGTTGACATACCTGCGCATTTATTTTAGTTTTCAGTAGCTAACAAAACTGGGCTTTAAAGGTGACAAGCAACCGAAAGCCTAACGTTCGGTGATTAATGAATCAGAGTAACGCTTCGCCTAAACCACCGAAATGCTTGAGGGTGCTGGAAAACCTTATTTCTTTTTAGTATCCGGGAGGATGTCGCCTGCACACAATAAACTACCAGAACGGGATTCGGCAGCTAATGAACAGTTCCAGTGTTCGCCCAAGCTATCGAAAACCATGCATGATCCATCCTGCAAAAATGGAAAAATTGTGTTCCTATCCTCTTGTTACTTGGATTTTTCTTCCTCTTGGGTCGAGGTCGGAGGATTGGCAAGGTTGATCGCAGCTGCAGCTAAGGTCTCCAGGTTCGAATGTACCATGAGCTGGGGACTCTGAGCTTCTCCCTTACCTTCCAGAACTTTGACCTTCCTCCTCAATCTTATGTTTTCCCTGATAAGCCTAATGTTTCTGCCCCTCATCTTGCCATGCTTCTTGGTCAATCCATGAAAAGATACGTAAAGCTCGTTATACCTCTCTGTCAGCCTTTCATTCTTCTCTTTAATGATCCTCTGAAGTAACTCACGTTCATAAGCCTGCTGGAGGAGCCAGTTGATTTTCTGTGAAGCTGAAATCTTTGCATTTTGGATTGGTTCGTCGACCAGCTGCCGACTTTGTTCCTCCACGGGTGTAGGGGAGGATAAATTCATACAGCCAAAACCTTGCTCTTCCACAGAGGTAAATGGAGGCAACTTTACATCATCATTCTCCTACTCCATCAGGGATGGGGCTGCTTCCTGGGGTACTTGTTCTGTTTTCACCTCCTTAAATTTTGCTCCAGCTCCCTGCAACTCCTCCTCCTCTTCAGAATCAGTGTAAGGGAGGTTTAAAATATTTGTGCTTCTCGAGGGAGTCTCCTCTGAAAACACCCCCTCATCCTCAGCCTTGTCATCAAATGTCAGCTTCCTGTTGGTTTTATTCGCCGATGGAGCTAAGGAGAGGGGTTTGATTGGATTTGGGGGAAGAGCCCTCCTTCTTCGTTTTCCACTTCTGGGGTTTGAGGGTTTCCTTCCATCTTCTGGCTATAATTCTGTTTTGATCCCACTCCAGAAGAGAAAGAAGGTCCATTTCATGCCTTTCCTCTGCAGTAGCTCAGAGACTAAGAGTTTAATCAGACCATGGTGGAACAATCTCCTTGCAATTTTGGAGGGCTAAGCCTTTACTTGATGAGCCATTTTGGTGAGGCTCTTGTGGAGGTAGAAACGGAGGTTTAAAGGGCTCTTGCCCGTGAAATGGTCGAGTAGTCTAAAATGATAAATGAGCACCCTATTATACCTTGCCTCACAGGTTATATAGACCAGGATAGACTTCAATAGAAGTTGCCAGTTATCCTCCAGGTATGCCATAGGGATGTCCTTCTTCCAAACGAGGTTCTTGTGCTCCGATTTCAGGTATGACCGAAACTCGAAATCCTTCTTGGCAGTGGTCTTGAACTAGCTCTCCCTGGTCGTTGGGCATTCTGTCACCTAGGCTATGAGGGCCTCGTCCACCCTGAACTCTTCCTTGCCTATTGCTGCCTTTTCTCCGTCATATGTGAGTGCAAAAGCTTCGACCACCTATTGATGAGAGCCCTGAAGATTCTTGCAAAAGTTATAGCAGCCGACGTTCTTAAAAAACTGACATACCTCGGGGTGTGCCTCAAGGTAATAGATGTCGCTCAATTCTTTTCTTAGGACCGCTCCACCCCCTTTCGGCATCGGTAACCTTCTTGCTGGCACTGCTGTTCGAACCTGGACTGAGAAAGCGATGGGAAACAGGAGGAAAATGGACTCAATTAACGCGGAGAGGGCGAAAACAGGAAGGTGGTGTGGCCTTTCGGGAGCTAACTCCAAGGGTATGAAAAGGTGGGCAATCATGAGGGTGAAAAGATGATTACGGAGACACGATTGCACCAGTGGAACGAAAATTTAGAAATGCTGTTATGTGGATGGGAAATGAAATCCAACTGGTCAGAGTTAAGGCGGTGAAGTCCGGCCTTCCCTCGGAGTAAACCAGACTTTTGCTGAAATGACCCTTTCAGCGGCTAAACCATGATGAGCTCCCTGAATCATGACCCCGATCCTCGATTTGACGTGTTCGTCGATTGATGTAACTCCTCTTTCAACGGTCGATAACCCACCTTCAAAACTGCCGTGTCGCCGAAAAACGATTTTCGCCACTGCCCTTTTTGCTTTCGGTGGCTGAAGCTAACCCAGCCCACTTGATGGCAAGCTACAGAAAGTATGCCTAGTTTCGGTGGCTAATGAACACTGTTGTATTCGCCTAAACCCCCAAAACGGCTTCGTGAATTGCGGGCATAACTTTTCCTTTCGACGGCTATGGAAGATTTCGAACCTGCCCCTCGAGCTGCAGAAAGCGCCTAATATTTCGGTGGCTAATGAACACCGTCATGTTCGCCCAAGCCACCGAAAACTGCCCCTCCACTTTAAGCTGTAACTTTTCCCTTTCGGTGGTTGGGATGTTCTGTTTCTCATATCGTAAACTGCCGAAAACCGGGATTTCTGTAGCTAATGAGCCAATACTAGGCCCGCCTAAGCCACTGAAACCTGAAACTTTTCCTTCGGAAGGAGAACGGCGTAAAAGTATCAATTTAGAATCCGTTATCTTCTTATATCTAATGGACTAGAACTTAGACACGTACAGACAAGACTCAAAACTAAAAGACTTCCTATCTTCTAGATGACATGACTAGTCTACGTTTATTTAGGAGATAACATCTGGCTCCTACTTGGGGATGGAGGCCTCCCAATGAGGCTCCAAGAACCCAGACCAAACGCCTTTCCTAAAAAGAAAACACACAAGAATCTAACCCTAACCTCTAGTGTTCCATTGGGCATGGAGTTATTTGCAAACAAAACAAAGACAAAACTGAAAATAAAATGATATTTACAATGACCAGGCCGTGAAGCCTTCAGACGAAATAAAGTTTCAGGAAACGCCTATTGACTAGGCCACCAAACATCTCTTGCCCTTCCAGACTCTGCAGGTTGAAAGTATTGTTTTGATTTGCTTCGGTTATCACATAAGGGCCTGTCCAGAGAGAGTCAAACTTGTCGTGCTTGCCTTTGTCCTGCCTGGGGGCATCCCACTTCAAAACCCAGTCCCCCACCTGAAAAGCATCCGTCTTGGCCTTCTTATCAAAAGTACCTTTTATCTTTTCCTGATGAGCTTCTGACCTTTCCACTAGTTGTTCTCTGGTTTGCTGTAGTTCAACCAAATCCAGCATTCTTCTTACCACAGCATTCGGTTCATCCTGCTCCTCCTGGATGAATTTAATCACTGGCAGGATTAACTGAACTGGGAAAATGGCATTAGTGCCATAAACAAAACTGAAAGGAGAAGTGCCTATGGATTTCTTGTTTGTCACTCTATCAGCCCAAAGAGCAAATTTCAGCTTTGAATCCCAACTCCTTTGATTTTCCTCCAATAATTTTTTAATGATCTTGACTAGGCTTTTATTGGAAGACTCGGCGAGACCATTGCCTTGAGGATAGTAGGGAGTGGAGTGAACTAACTGAATGCCTGTTGATTCACACATATGGACCAACTCTTTGTCTTTGAAAGCAGGTGCATTATCAGTTACCAGCCTTTTCAGGCAGCCGAATCTGGTGATGATGTTTTCATACAGAAATTTGATGATAACCTGATGGTTAGCATTCCTGGTGGGAATTGCCTCTATCCATTTGGTGAAGTAGTCAGTAGCTACCAAGATCCATCGGTGCTGACCGCTGGATGAGGGATTGATCTCTCCTATGAAGTCGGGGCCCCATTGCTGGAAAGGACCGTTTACCACAATAGGCTTCAAGGGGAGGGATTTCAGCTGATGTTTTCCCGTGAATCTTTGGCATTTGTCACAAGTTTTCACAAAAGTGTATACATCAGAGAACAGACAAGGCCAATAGTACCCATCCCTTAGGATCTCATGAGCAGTGGTTTTCTAGTAGTGATGCCCCCCACATTTGCTTGAATGGAAATGGTGCATGAATCGCCCTGATTCTTCTTTATCCAAACATCTTAACAAAACCCCAGCATGATCTTTCCAGTACAGCAGATCACCACTTATGCAGAATTTTGCAGATTTAAGTTTGAGAGACCGTGCCTGAGTTGCGCTAAGTCCGGGTGGAACTTCTAAATTCTGCAGGAAATGAATGATACCCGAATACCACTCGCATGAGAGTAGATTTTCAGCCACCTGCTGGCTATCGCGTTGTCCTGCTGTAGCTGCCTCTGTTGGCAGATTTTCAGAATTTGTTCCGACGAGGTTAATGTCTATCAGTTTGCAATTCTCTTTAGCCATCAGTTTGGCCAGACCTTGACCCTTTATCAACCTGGTGGGCTTCACCTCTATGTCAAATTCGATCAACTTAGCGATCCATTTGGCTTTCTTGCCGTCAATGTTAGGCTGAGTTAGAACATCCTTCACAGAAGCTGAAGGGACATAAGCTGTGATCTTCACGTGCAGGATATAGATTCTGAAAGCTTTTAATGATTTTACTAGAGCATAGGCCTATTTTTCTATGGGATTGTACTTCAGCTTAGCATCCCTCAATGTTTTGCTGAAGAAGGCGATTGGGTGATCAAGCCCTTCGTCGTCTTTCTGTAGCAAGACCGTCGCCACTGTATCATGGGAAGCAAAAGAGAAAATATAAAATACCTTGGTGTAATCTGGGCTAACCAGAGTAGGAGCCTCCGTGATGGCCTGCTTGATGGCTTCGAAAGAATGTCTCGCCTGATCAGTCCATTTGGTTTCAGCTCCCTTTTTCAGCATAGAGGTTATGTGCTTTACCAACTCAGAAAAATTTGGAATAAATCTCCTGACGAAATTTATCTTACCAAAGAAAGATTGGATATCCTTTTTCGATCTTGGTATAGACAGCTTCCGAATCACTTCGACCCGAACTGGATCAATCCTTACTCCCTGTGCTAAAACTATGTGGCCCAGGAGCTTTCCCTCCCCAAGACCAAACTATGACTTCTTGGGATTCAAAGAAATTCCAAATTGCCTGCATTTCAAGAAGACCTCTCTTAGGTGCTGCAAATGCTCCTCGTGGCTGTTTGAGTATACTATGATATCATCGAGGTATATGAGGACAAATTTATCCTTAATCCCCACAAATGCGATATCCATGGCCCTCTGAAAAGTGGCCCCGACATTCATCAATCCAAACGGCATCTTGGCGTACATGAAGGTACCCCAGGGAGTGGTAAAGGCTGTCTTCTCCTGATCGTCTGGGTGCACAGAAATTTGGTTATAGCCTGAGAAACTGTCAAGAAAAGACATGACCCTAGCTCCCGACACTCTCTGTAGTAAGTGTTCCATCTTAGGTAGAGGGTAGTTATCTTTTTGAGAGCCCTTGTTTAGGTTCCTGAAGTCGACACACAGCCTGACTTCACCATTCTTCTTCCTTACTATGACCAGATTTGCTACCCATCTAGAATACCTCAGCGGGATTATGATCTTGGCATCAAGGAGTTTTTTTATTTCCCTCTCGATCACAGGTAACAGGAGAGGGTTGATAGGCCGTAGCTTCTGTTTGAAAGGGGTAATGCCATTTTCCAACAAAATTCTGTGCTGAATGGTGTCTTCATCATAGGTCTTCAGGTCACTGTATTCCCAAGCCAGGACATCTGCAAAATTCTTTACCAGGCTGCAGTAATATGATTGCTGATCAACCGTCAATTCCATGGACAGATTTATGAATTTGGGGCGATCTTGGCTGCCTATGTTTTGCTCATGGACAGCTGGGTCTTTCTCCTCATTCACGGGTTTAAAGGGGACGTCATTATGGTCAAAAATCCTTTCAAGAGGTACCAGGCCCCTAGGTATCTGGTTTCTTGGCAATTGGACAATGTCATGATGGCCTATTTTTCCCTTCAATTTGGATTTCTGAGACCCCTCTACATTCAGGTTCTCTTGGTCAATGTGCATATCAGAAAATTCGTCAACAACCTGGAGGAATCTACTGAGCTCATCATCATTCTCAAAAACTTTCCAAAATTTGATGTTATCGGGTAGGGATGGTCTGTACCTGACTTGGATATCATATTTCAACTTGGGAGGCATGGGAGGAAGGAATGTGCTGGCAGAGACAGCAAGGGAATCGGCCAGGTGATTCATGGCTCGCGGGATCTAAGAAATCTTGAAGAACATAAAGGAATCCCTGAGTTTCCATACCTCATCTCTGTATGACTTCAACCTGACGTTCTTTGCCTTATAGTTCCCATTCACCTGCTGTATGATGAGCTCTGCGTCCCCAAAAATCTTTAGGCACATGATTCCCATTTCCTTGGCAGCCTTGACTCCTAACAGCAAAGCATCATATTTTGCTATATTATTTGTGGCTTTGAATTCCAGTTTATAAGACAGATGAGTAACATCCTTCAGAGGAGATATCAAGACTACACCTGCACCTGCTGAAGCCTGGGAGATGGCACCATAAAAAAACATGCTCCACACAACAGTGGTTACCTCCTCAGGTTTCTAACCAGAGGGCTTGGTGATTTGCAAGGGGGCTGGCTGTTCATCATCTATTTGCAGGATACACGCTCCGAAATCTGTATCTACAACATAGATGGGATGGTTCACGGAATTCTTCTCGTTGTTGATAACATAAGCCAGCCGGTTCTCCCTGTAGAGCCTTTTGGTTTCGCCTCCAAAAATAGGAATGGTGGCATAAGTTAGGTCCATCTGTAGGGTCCCCCCTAATCGTTTGCTCCATGATCGAGACAGAAGGATACCAAATTTCGGTGGGATGTCAGAGACCACTACGTCCATTACCATGCTCTTTGAAGGCAGCTGAGTTAAGTTTATGACGAGATCCTTTATGAGGCCCAGGAATTTAACTTTTCTGGAGTCAAAAGAGAAGATATCATGGTGGGGTTTTGTGATGCTAAGACCAAGTTCATCCATCAAAGCTTTGGGCATGAGGTTGTGGGAGGCTCCCGAGTCGAGTAAGCAATTGTGAAGGATTTTGTCATGGATGTTTAAGGATATGTAAAAGGGTGGGCAGGACCTGTCCTGTTCTTCAACCATGGGACCTAGGGTTACTGTAGGCTTATCGTCTTGGAGGTTCACAAAGTCAGTGTCCATGGATGCTTTGGCTGAAGGGACTTCAGTATGGATGACTTGAAGGAATCGTTTTTCATTAGCTCGATTAGGGGAAAAGGGATTTTTATTTTCTAGATCTCAATTTCAAGATTGAAGGAATAGGGCAACTTGTCAGGGGTCCTTGTCTCTTAGGCTAGAGCTGTAAGTTGGACAGGGTCTGGGGCAGCTGGCTGAGATATTCTTTGCTGCTGTTTTGAAAGAGCTATAACCTGTTTTGTGGGAGCAGCAGTCTGCTGTTTTGAAAGAGTGACAGAAAGTTTTGCAGGAGCAGCGGGTTGTTTCGTGGAGGCAGGAGTCTTCCTTGCAGGAGCAAGGTTTAAAGGCTTCTTAGCAACAGTCCTGGACCTCAACTCATAGCTCCTCTGATCATCGTCCTGACACAGTAATTCCTCGGTGATTTGTTCAGTCATGAGGGCTTCCTTGTAATCGGACTGTGTCAAGAAGGCGATGTCAACCTTGTCCTCCATGCAGTTGACATCATCTTCTTCTTCTGCTTCTTCCTGAATAAGTTCCTGTTCCTCTTCTAATACCGCATGCTGGAAAGGAGCTCTGATTCTTTGTTCTTCAACAAGATTCCTGTCTCTCTAAAGAGTTTGAACTGGTGGGCCATTTCTTCTGTAAGGGGGAGCGTTGGTGTTTTTGGGGACAAAATCATGTGGACCTTTACTCCTCGTGGGTGGCTGGCCTGACACCTTCAGTTTGGACATCTCGGAGGTCAAGCTGTCTAGCATTTTGGCCATTTTCTCTAACTTAGTTTTTGACGAGGAGGAGGAATCTGGGGTCTGCCTTTTTTTATCAATCTTCCCTTTGAGGATTTTGGACACAACCATATTTGAATCCACTTCGAGTGCAACATCTTGCATGAGCAGTAAAGAGGCAGCTCTTCTTTCCCGGAGATGAAGGCAAAAATCATGGTCAAAAGCATTGGTGTACGTGATCCTGGTAGAGGTATATGTAGGCTTAATCTCAGCAGGGATTTTGCTAAACATTTTGTTAAACCTCTTCGTAAAAGCTGCCACAGACTCGCCACTTTCTCTCTTCAAGTTATCGAATTTTGTGAGATAATAAAGGTGGTCTCTTCTTTCCCCCCAATGTTTCAAAAACAGTTCATCCAGTGCCTCGATGTCATTTATTGATCTAGCGGGCAGTTCTTTAAACCACTTTCTTGCCTGACCATCTAAACTTTGCACAAACATTCTAGTCCATACATCTTCATGCTCAATATTTATGTTTTCGGCATAGCTATAAAATGCCTCCAAGTGCTCCTCGGCTGTAAAATCTCCTTTCCCGGTGAATTTTGGCATATATTTTTGATAATCTCCGGTAGGCATAGCAGAAAGGGGATTAGGCAAATTTAGGGGGGCATACTTGGCAAGGAGGATCTTCTCCATTTTGGTTAGAGGGACAACCATCGTGGGTGTGGGTACTAAAGGGATGGCCGAAAGTAATTTGAGTGTAGACGGTGGCTGAGGAGGTATAGGAAACGATGAAAGTGGAGGTTTTGTCTCAGTAGAGTCGCCAAAAATGGGGGTGAAACAGATTGATGGCTGTTCTGGGCAATCAGTCTGCTTATAGGACTGTGCAAGTAAAGAGGACAGCCTTTGCTCACGCTGGTCTAAAAGGTCCTGAAAAATGTTTTCTATGGCAAGCACATTGGTGTAAACAAAGGGAAACGTCTCATCTGGTTCAGTCAGTGTGGGATGCAGGTAGGAGGAACAACCTTCCTCTTTGACGGATTCTAGGATTTCTTTTCCTAGATCAACTTGTGTAGCAGGATCAGGGCTAGGGACTTGGTAAGCAACATTGGATGAGGATACTTGAGCCCATAAATCTTCTGCTATACCTATAGTTCCTTGTGGATTATCTATTTCAGAAAACGTAGATTCAAAAGGAGTTTCATCTGATGAGACAGAAGAGATACCTTTGGTATGGCCCGATGTGGTTCTTCTTATGGATCTGGAAATCTGCCTCTACGTAGTCCTTCCTCTCCTTATAATCTGTTCGGGATCTGAAACAGGTGCTACTGGTGGCCTTTGAGGATTCGATCTGGTACTTGGTCTTCTCGAAGCCACTTCGTTCCAATGGAGTCGCTAGATAGATGATTACATCGAAAAAGTGCCCAGGCTTTGTCTATCATCAAAGCTGGAACTGTGTCGTCTCCCAGGGAAGCTGCTGCTTCAATAATCTCTCCCCGGCAATGGCGCCAATTTTTTATCACTCCAGGAAGCTCTCCTAGGTTGTATTTCAGAGATGCCTGGTAACTTAAACTTGTCTTGAAAGAAGGGGTTTATTTTGGATCAAGTTGGATGATAGGAATCAAAATTTGCACTCTCACAACATGCATGAGGACACTCAGACAGACAAAGCTTTGACTACGGCTGTTCAGAGGGTTGATTAAAATAAGGGGTGTGAATCCTGGTTGCTTTAGCAGACTCATACACAGTAGAACATATATAAATGGCTAAACACAACAAAATTACAGCATATATGTTCAAACCTTTAACACCATGACAAGATAACATCTATCTAGCAATTAAAGTGAACATACAGGAAATAAATCATTCACAGCAAGCACAGAAACACGAGAAGAAAGAATTTGACAACCAATAATGAAAGAAGCTTGTATTATCTAGAAAGTCACAGGAGTCTGAGAATACAAAAGTCGATTAGTCTCTCCAAAGTCGAACCTCTATTCTACTTCAGTCCTCGGCTTTATAGCCATTACAAAGTTTTTTCAGATCCCAAAAAGATGGATCGAATATACTAAAAATAACAACTAAAAAAAGTAAATGAAAGATGTAACAGTGTGTCATGATCAAAGTAACTGCTCTTTGCTGGTGAACCTACACTTGACAGTTGAGACGAGCGTCATGGAGCTGGGGGCAGGTGTGAAAATGCTATTCTGTAAAAACCTGTAGGGGTGCTTTCCAAAAATAGGCAGGAATATTTTACTGTCGAATCTGCCAGCGCTCTCAGTCTGCGAACAGAGGCGATCGTGGTGCACTTGAACGCTTGTCAGTCCTTTGGAAAACGTCTTCAAGATGCTAGGAACCATACCAAAGGGGTTTGATGCCCGTTGACATACCTGCGCATTTATTTTAGTTTTCAGTAGCTAACAAAATTGGGCTTTAAAGGTGACAAGCAACCGAAAGCCTAACGTTCGGTGATTAATGAATCAAAGTAACGCTTCGCCTAAACCATCGAAACGCTTGAGGGTGCTGGAAAACCTTATTTCTTTTCGGTATTCGGGAGGATGTCACCTGCACATAATAAAATACCAGAACGGGATTCAGCAGCTAATGAACAGTTCCAGTGTTCGCCCAAGTTGTCGAAAACCATGCATGATCCATCCTGCAAAAATGGCAAAACTGTGTTCCTATCATCTTGTTACCTAGATTTTTCTTCCTCCTAGGACGAGGACGGAGGATTGGCAAGGTCAATCGCAGTTGTAGCTAAGGTCTCCAGGTTCGAATGTACCATGAGTTGGGGACTCTGAGCTTCTCCCTTACCTTCCAGAACTTCGACCTTTCTCCTCAATCTGATGTTTTCCCCAATAAGCCGAATGTTTTTGCCCCTCATCTTGCCATGCTTCTTGGTCAATCCATGAAAAGATACAAAAAGCTCGTTATACCTCTCCGTCAGCCTTTCATTCTTCTCTTTAATGACCCTCTACAGTAACTCGCGTTCATAAGCCTACTGGAGGAGCCAGTTGATTTTCTGTGAAGCTGAAATCTTTGCATTTTGGATTGGTTCGTCGACCACCTGCTAACTTTGTTCCTCCACGGGTGTAGGGGAGGATAAATTCATACAGCCAAAACCTTGCTCTTCCACAGAGGTAAATGGAGGCAACTTTACATCATCATTCTCCTGCTCCATCAGGGCTGGGGCTGCTTCCTGGGGTACCTATTCTGTTTTCATCTCCTCAAATTCTGCTCCAACTCCCTGCAACTCCTCCTCCTCTTCAGAATCAATGTAAGGGAGGTTTAAAATATTTGTGCTTCTCGAGGGAGTCTCCTCTGAAAACACCCCCTCATCCTTAGCCTTGTCATCAAATGTCATCTTCCTGTTGGTTTTCTTCGCCGGTGGAGCTGAGGAGAGGGGTTTGACTGGATTTGGGGGAAGAGCCCTCCTTCTTTGTTTTCCACTTCTGGGGTTTGAGGGTTTCCTTCCATCTTCTGGCTATAATTCTGTTTCGAGCCCACTCCAGAAGAGAAAGAAGGTCCATTTCATGCCTTTCCTTTGCAATAGCTCAGAGACTAAGAGTTTAATCAAACCATGGTGGAACAATCTCCTTGCAATTTTGGAGGGCTGAGCCTTTACTTGATGAGCCATTTTGTTGAGATATTGTAACTTCAAAGAATATTATATTTGTACTTTATTATTCCAGAGATGATTCATTCCTCCGTGAAGATCTTATTGTATATCCGGAGATGTTTATTCCTCCGTCGGAATGTGGTAACTTGGGTTATTAGACTTCCCTAGTGGGGGTCGGCCCTGTATGTGTTATGTGGGTCAAAGGGTTATTAGACCACCCTAGAGGGGTCGGCCCAGTCAGTTGTAGTAGGGTATTTAACCCATTGGTTAAATACGAGCCTACATGACTTGTGTAAAAGACAAGTCGGAGTAGTGTATAAATAGAGAAGGTGTATTCCTCATTTCATACACACTCACTCACTTGAGAGTAGCGCACTGTGGAGGAGAGGTCTGCTATGGTGGAGGAGGAGTTCATGTCTTTGGTTTGCATCTTTGTATATTGCTGGTCATCTATATTGAGGAAGCTTTGCTGGGTTTTCTACCCCATGAGGGTTTCCCAGGATAAATCTGTGTCTCTTGTGTTTATGCTGTGCTTGTTGTTTCTTCAGTGATCCTGTATATGCTATTATTGTGAAATGGAATGCAATGCTGCTATTTTCCATCTTAGCATATTAAATCTTAACATGGTATCGGAGCTAACCTGAAGGAAGGCAATGTATGGCACTTATGACACTTGCTTCTCTTGCGACAATTTGAAGGTTAGGGTTTTATATAGCAAAAACCAATCATCGTGGAACTTTCGCTATAAATACATTTTGGCGAAGGTTCAGGATCTGAAACCTTTACAGGTTGTAGATTACATCCCCAGGTACCTTGTGACCAAAGGGCACCCTCAGATTAGTTGTACTTTGTGAGTTATGATCAGTACAAGTTAGGGTTTATGCCTCTTTCAGATCTCAATCAAAATTCGGTGACCTAGGAAAAAAGGTCATAACCTAGGCTAGGAAGCTCCAAATGAAATTTCGTAAAAAGTGATAGGTAGTACACAAACTGTACTATCTCAGAAAACTTTTTCAGAGGCCGAAACTGAACCAGTGACACGTGTCACGCCGTACAAGTTCGCTCTCCTGTTTTATCCCATAAACAGGTCACGTTGCGACACTTGGCATAACTTGGGCTAGGAAGCTCCAAATGAAATTTCGTAAAATGTGACAGGTAGTATACAGACTGTACTATCTTAGGAAAATTTTTCAGAGGCCGAAGCTGAACCAGTGACACGTGGCATGCCGTACAAGTTCGCTCTGCTGTTCTATCCCATAAATAGGTCACGCTGCGACACTTGGCATAACTCTCTCTCAGAAAATCCGATTGAGGTCAGACCTATCAGGATGGAAAGATGACAGGTTAGGCTACTTCAGAAAAAGTTTTCAGACCCCATGGAGCGAAAATTTTGGATTTAGAGCAGAAACAATCAGGTACATATATTTGTCAAAACAGAATTATTTTTTGGAGCACCTTCATTCATGGCTTCCGGAATTTAGGGTTTCGGAGAAAGTTAGAATTTTTGGAATTGGAATCCACGGCTGAATGCTACTAAGGAAAATCGAAATTTAGAGACCAAGATCAAATTTTTTGGTTGGGTAGAAGACCGAGCTTGATCAAACCCCAGTTCGGGATTTTGATCGGAAAGATGGAAAATTAGGGCTTCAGCAAAAGTTGGAATTTTTGAAGTCTGTAACCACGGCTGGAAGCTCCTCAGAAAAATAAGAGTTTAGAGCCTTGGATCGAACCTTTTGATTGGACAGAAGGGTGGGATTCATCAAACCCTAGTTCAGGTTCTTATCCAGAAGATCCAGAAGTTTCGAAGGCAATTTTGAGGGGTCAAATTTTGGAGATTTCAAAATTGAAGTATGCTAGTTTGATCAACTCAGCAAGACTCATCCTTCCATCCATTCAGAAGTGTGAAAGTCAAAGATTGAATTTTTAGGGTTTCTCTAGCAAACCCTAATCAAGCTCCAGATCAAGTTTCAGGGGGAGTTGAGGCTAAGGCCTTACATAAGAAGACTACAAGAAGTCTCGACAGGTATGACTTAAGAAGGTTCAGGTATGTCTTGAAATCTGATTCTTGATTAAGTTCATAATGTGTTTGTCTTCATATTATTTATTAGTAAAATCTTGATTAATGTTAGAATTGTCTTATCACCCTAGTAACAGTATGAATGCATGTGAATGATCGAAGACATTCATTGATTAGGGCTATATGATTGTACTAATGCATTATGGTGTTGTGTGAGGTTGATGTTGTCTGCTAACAAGATATAGGTACATCACAAAAGACAAATCAAGTTCCATGTCCATGACAACATGAAGACAAAGACTCATCCATAATCTTTGTTCTACTTACGAGGTATGTATGACTTTGTTATATTATGATTAACTTATGAGACATGTAGGTTCTAACTCAGGATCTCTAAATCATTGAAGAGATTGTTTAGGTATGTTGTACATAATTAAGCAGGTATACTAATCCAGGTATGTTTTTCCATGTCAAGTTAGAATCTTACCTTGTGTTAGGATCCCTTATATAAGTATACTTGGTATGATTGGTTATGCTTATTCATAAAGTTAGTAATTAAGGGTTTATGCATATTATGTCTCTTATCTTGATGATTTAATTAACCAGAAGAGTACTATGATCAAACAAGAATATGCATGAGTAAAAGAAGACTTCCTTGAAACCCTGAATACTAATGATCATGACTATACATATTCAAGATTATTTAGAATTAGAATGTTTTGATAATATTTAGAATATACTAATGAATGTATGTTTGTGTATGAGATCATGAGGATGACACTAGTGCACACTTGAGCATGCACAGTGGTACAGAATGAATAGAAGTTCAAAAGACATATAGAAGATCAAGCGGGAGGAAACCACACAAACATAAAAGATAAGTATTTGAGTTGTTATTTCAAATAGTAAATGATATTGCTTGTATGCATATTTGTATTCCTAGAATATATCATGCTGAGTGTAAACATTCATAGAGCATTGAACAGTATACTACTAATATGCATATGATTGGTAAGTTGGACAAACATTCCATTGTTGCTCGTCTAGAATGAAACCTCTTTGCTGACATGCTGAGAGCTGTGCACACTCTCGATAGTATGCTCTGGTAGAGATGGAAGGCATTTAGATAGCCACTGTATGCATATAGGATATGGGAAAGTGTTGTGCCAAAGTATTGGTCAAAATAGTTGCATAACTATGTAAATGATATCTGTATGCATAATAGGTTATCATGTGAATATGATTTGATGATTATGAAGTATTACTAATCATGTACTTAATTTTGATTTGTAGGAATGATCATGATGAATGATGAACACTGAACAAGCGATGGATGTTCAACAAAAAAAAAAAGATTTACAAATCAAACACACTATAGAAGGCTTGTGGCTAGAAGATTCTCTTAGAAAGAGGAAGAGAATCATGATGAGATGTTTGCTCCAAGTGGCTAGATAAGACCATTCTCTTAATGGTGGGTTCCCAGGATTGATAATCAACTTATGAGCTTAATGATCACCATGGGTGATGTGGATCTCAACCTTTGCTACAAGGTTGAATATGGTTTCTATACACAGATGACATGGATGCAAGAAGGAACTCACCACAGAGTTCGAATGATATTGAGGCTCATATTAGTAGACCCATCTAACGAGAGATGGCACAGATAGATATGCAGAAGATCATTCAGTGCAGAGTGTGAATGATGTTCAGTCACAAAGGGAGAATTGACAGTTTCTTGATAAGCTTGGGCTTTACCAAAAGTAAAGTTGTTCCTAACCTTTACCTTAAGGTTGTGGATGATGAACCTATCATACCATTATTGTATGACGATGATCTCTTTCTGACAAGGAATGAGAAACAGATCATGAAAAGAAAGAAGAAGATGGCTGTAGATTGATGCATTACTTCCTAGGTCTGGAAGTATGGCAAGGATCAGAAGGAATCTTTCTCAATCAGGGAGAGTATGCTGAGAAATATTAAAAGGACTTGATGTGTTGGAATAGCCACTCTCATGGATTCCAACTTGAAGTTGTTAGCAGATGACTCATCAGAGTTAGTGGATATAACTCTGTACAGACAAATTATTGAGTCATTGATGTGTCTAACGAATACTAGGTCAGATATATGCTTTGCTGTGAACACCTTGAGTCAGTATCTAGTGGAAACTAGATGTGTTCACCTGTTAGTTGCAAAGCATGTGATGAGGTACCTAAAGGATACGATAGACTTTGATCTATGTTATCTTAGAGATCATGAATTCATATGGCTACATAGATGTTGATTGGGCAGAAATTGTATCAGACAGGAAGAACACATCGAGAGGATGTTATTGTCTGGGATCAGCCATGATCTCGTGGTGTAGCAGGAAGCAATCTAGTGTGGCTCTCAGCACAAGTGGAATATATGGCTACTTGCTCTGCTAGTTGTGAAGCGGTATGGATTCAGAATTGTTTGACATAAAAATGGACCCAACTGTGATCCTATGTGACAAACAGAATTGTACCAAAATGGCAGAGAATCCAGTATTCCATGATAAGTCAAAGCACATAGAGATCTGACATTTCTATATACAAGATATGGTGCAGAAAAGAATTAAAGTTCGAATTTGTAACAAGTTGACAATGTACTAATCAAACCTCTACCGATCCGATGTACTAACCAAACCTCTACCTCAAGTAAAGTTTTCCGAGACAAACTTAAAATAGTTCAGAAGGACCCTCCTCGAAAGGGGGAGCGATGTGATCACTTATGATGAGATTTCCTGCATCGACAGTGAGGTCGATGATGTGGATACCTATATTAGTGATGCCGACAGAGAGGTTGGTGGATGGTCCTTAGACAGGGTCTAAGGTGACAAGGGGATTGCATCATCCTTGAAAACATGTTCTAAAAGGAACCGTAGACAGGTGTCTCCAAGAAAGAAGGGGGATTGGATCATCCCTGGACTTCAGTCCTAAAGAGAGCCGTAGACGTATGTCTTCGAGAATGAAGTCCTTGGTGGACATGAGGGGATTGGATCATCCCTGGACTTCAGTCCTAAAGAGAGCCGTAGACGTATGTCTTTGAGAATGAAGTCCTTGGTGGACATTAGGCGATTGGATCATCCCTGGACTTCAGTCCTAAAGAGAGCCGTAGACGTATGTCTTCGAGAATGAAGTCCTTGGTGGACATTAGGGGATTGGATCATCCCTGGACTTCAGTCCTAAAGAGAGCCGTAGACGTATGTCTTCGAGAATGAAGTCCTTGGTGGACATGAGGGGATTGGATCATCCCCGGACTTCAATCCTAAAAGGAGCCGTAGACAGGTGTCTCCGAGAAAGAAGAGGGATTGCATCATCCTTGAACACATGTTCTAAAAGGAGCTGTAGACAGATGTCTTCTAGAATGAAGTCCTTCGTGGACATGTGAGGATTGAATCATCCTTGGATTTCAGTCCTAAAGTGAGCCGTAGACAGATGTCTCCGAGAAAGAAGAGGGATTGTATCATCCTTGAACACATGTTCTAAAAGTGAGCCGTAGACTGGGTCTCCGATAATGAAGTCCTGAATGAACAGGTAGGGGATTGTATCTTCCCCGGACTTAGGTCCCAGAATTGATCCGTAGAATGATGTCTCTGAGAATTGAAGATAGGACTGCATCGTCCCTGAACTAGGTTCAAAATGTACGTGATGGGATTGCATTGTCCCTAGACATGAGACTTGTCTTAAAGTGATAAGGACTGATCATCCTGGAACTTGATCGGGATTGCATCGTCCCTAGACATGAGACTTGTCTTAAAGTGATAAGGGCTAATCATCCTGGAACTTGATCGGGATTGCATCGTCCCTAGACATGAGACTTGTCTTAAAGTGATAAGGACTGATCATCCTGGAACTTGATCGGGATTGCATCGTCCCTAGACATGAGACTTGTCTTAAAGTGATAAGGACTGATCATCCTGGAACTTGATCGGGATTGCATCGTCCCTATACATGAGACTTGTCTTAAAGTGATAAGGACTGATCATCCTGGAACTTGATCGGGATTGCATCGTCCCTAGACATGAGACTTGTCTTAAAGTGATAAGGACTGATCATCCTGAAACTTGATCTGGATTGTATCATCCATGGACCTATGTTTAAAGTGATAAGGACTGATCATCCTGGAACTTGATCTGGATTGTATCATCCATGGACCTATGTCCTAAAGAGAGCGGGATTGATCATCTTGTAATATGATCGTGTGTGTTGCAGGGTATGCTGCTATGTATTGATGATCGTGATGATCCAGATGTTGTAGATCGAGATGATCCAGATGCTGTAGATCGTGATGATCAAGATGCTGTAGATCGAGATGATCCAGATGCTGTAGATCGAGATGATCCAGATGCTGTAGATCATGATGATCCAGATGCTGTAGATCGAGATGATCCCGATGCTGATAATCGTATGATGATGATGCTGATGATCGTGAGGATCCAGATGTTGATGTTGTTGTAGCTGTTCGAGTGCTGCAGAAGATAAAGACTCAGTACTGAAGATGTTGATGTTCCAGTATTGAAGATGTTCCAGTAACTGCTTGAGTTACTGATGATGTTGAGAAAGCTTCCAATGATTTATAGATGTATCATGTATGACGTTGATGACTCCTTGTTCGTGCAGATGCTGTTATAATATCCTTCTCGTTAAGGGGGAGTGTTGAGATATTGTAACTTCAAAGAATATTATATTTGTACTTTATTATTCCGGAGATGATTCATTCCTCCGTGAAGATCTTATTGTATATCCGGAGATGTTTATTCCTCCATCGGAATGTGGTAACTTGGGCTATTAGACTTCCCTAGTGGGGGTCGGCCCTGTATGTGTTATGTGGGTCAAAGGGTTATTAGACCACCCTAGAGGGGTCGGCCTAGTCAGTTGTAGTGGGGTATTTAACCCATTGGTTAAATACGAGCCTACATGACTTGTGTAAAAGACAAGTCGGAGTAGTGTATAAATAGAGAAGGTGTATTCCTCATTTCATACACACTCACTCACTTGAGAGTAGCGCACTTGTGGAGGAGAGATCTGCTATGGTGGAGGAGGAGTTCATGTCTTTGGTTTGCATCTTTGTATATTGCTGGTCATCTATATTGAGGAAGCTTTGCTGGGTTTTCTACCCCATGAGGGTTTCCCAGGATAAATCTGTGTCTCTTGTGTTTATGCTGTGCTTGTTGTTTCTTCAGTGATCCTGTATATGCTATTATTGTGAAATGGAATGCAATGCTGCTATTTTCTGTCTTAGCATATTAAATCTTAACACATTTTGGTGAGGCTCTTGTGGAAGTAGAAAGGGAGGTTTAAAGGGCTCTTTCCCGTGAAATGGTCCAGTAGTCTAAAATGATAAATGAGCACCCTGTTATACCTACCCTCACAGGTTATATAGACCAGGATAGACTTCAATAGAAGTTGCCATTTATCCTCCAAGTATGCCATAGGAATGTCCTTCTTCCAAACCAGGTTCCTGTGCTCCGATTTCAGGTATGAACAAAACTCGAAATCCTTCTTGGCAGTGGTCTTGAACCAGCTCTCCCCGGTCGTTGGGCATTCTGTCACCTGAGCTATGAGGGCCTCGTCCACCCTGAACTCTTCCTTGCCTATTGCTGCCTTTTCTCCGTCATATGTGAGTGCAAAAGCTTCAACCACCTGTTGATGAGAGCCCTAAATCTTCTTACAAAAGTTATAGCAGTCGACGTGCTTAAAAAACTGACATACCTCAGGGTGTGCCTCAAGGTAACAGATGTCGCTCAATTATTTTCTTAGGATCGCTCCACCCCCTTTCGGCATCGGTAACCTGCTTGCTAGCACTGCTGTTTGAACCTGGACTGAGGGGAGCGACGGGAAACAGGAGGAAAATGGACTCAATTGACGTGGAGAGGGCGAAAATAGGAAGGTGGTGTGGCCTTTTGGGCTCTAACTTTGAGGGTATGAAAAGGTGGGAAATCATGAGGGTGAAAAGATGATTACGGAGACACGATTGCACCAGTGGAATGGAATTTGAGAAATGTTGTTGTGTGGATGGGAAATGAAATCCGACTGGTCAAAGTTAAGGCAGTGGCGTCTGGCCTTCCCTCGGAGTAAACCAGACTTTCACTGAAATGTCCCTTTCAGCGGCTAAACCATGTTGAGCTCCCTGAATCATGACCCTGATCCTCGATTTGACGTGTTTGTCGATTGACGTAACTCCTCTTTTGGCGGCCAATAACCCACCTTCAAAACTGCTGTGTTGCCGGAAAACGATTTTCGCCACTGCCCTTTTTGCTTTTGGTGGCTGAAGCTAACCCATCCCACTTGATGGCAAGCTGCAGAAAGTATGCCTGGTTTGGGTGGCTAATGAACACCGTTGTATTCGCCCAAACCCCCGAAACGACTTCGTGAATTGCGGGCATAACTTTGCCTTTTGGCGGCTATGGAAGATTTCAAACCTGCCCCTCGATCTGCAGAAAGTGCCTAATCTTTCGGTGGCTAATGAACACCGTCATGGTCACCCAAGCCACCAAAAACGGCCCCTCCGCTTTAAGCTATAACTTTTCCCTTTCGGTGGTTGGGATGTTTTGTTTCTCACATCGTAAACTGTCGAAAACCGGGCTTTCAGTAACTAATGAGCCAATACTAGGCCCGCCTAAGCCACCGAAACCTGAAACTTTTCCTTCGGAAGGAGAACCGGCGTAAAAGTATCAATTCAGACTCCATTATCTTCTTAGATCTAATGGACTAGAACTCAGACACGTACAGACAAGACTCAAAACTAAAAGACTTCCTATCTTCTAGATGACATGACTAGTCTACGTTTATTTAGGAGATAACAGGGCCTTTCGTCTCCACACACACACACACACATCAACAACACCTTCTCAGGGAAGGGGGCCTTTCCTCCTCTGACCAGGGATACTGTAATAAATCACAGTTTACACGTCAATAGAATATGAGAACCGACATACTCCTTCTATTATCGAACTTAGAGAAATTACAATAGAGTTACAACACTGCTCTGTTTCACAATTGCTTCTCTTTCCTAACCTCCTTCTTTTTGAGAGGAGCTATTCTTTTATAATCTTTAATGATAACCTCCAAGATTGAAATATCAAAATGGTCTTGAGAATCTCACGATTCTCAAGCCATTCCTAACAATGTCCGGAAATAGCGTTAACCCATTTGTTGAGCTATTACAAGTAATTACTAAATAATGTCTTTATTATTTTTGTTGATTGGTTATGACATGTGGAATGCGCTCTTCATGGAAGGATTGAATCAATACAACCACATTTATCCCTGTAAATGCAACTGTCTCTATACGAATATCGATCGTAGACCAGATACGAGTATCAAGAAAGAATTTCGCTAAACATAAAGTGTCCAAAAGTATCAACATCATAACGGTGAGGAGTAACAACACCATAATTGAGGCAAAGTAGCAACATCATAACTTGTAGAAGAGTAACATCATCCAATATTTTAAACCTGCCAATATAGATTCTACACAAACATTCCATGAGTAGTCTCAATCAAGCACTAAACGACTCAATAACCTCATTATTCATTCAAATAACAAAATATATAGATAAAGTTGTACCTTAAGGAAAATCATGTCATTATGAATGATATGGGATAAAAAAGGACAGAAAGGGGAGATTCAAGTATCTTCAAAACATAGTAAAATGATAGCAAAAATAGTACAATTCATAGACCCAACATCTCTCCCCAACTGAAGCCACGACATGTCCCCATGCAGTTGTAGTCTATCTAAGGTCTAAATTGTCCCATGAACATGTCTCATGAAGGGTACTGAGCTGATAAGTATCTTCTGTGTCTTCTCTAGTAGCTCTAAATCCTACAAAAACTATAACTTCTGATCCCCATTGTTCTTCTATCCTTGCTAAATCATATAAAGGTCGGTACTTCTCTACAAGCAACCAAATCAAAGGGAAATTGAATTTCAAGCCAATCCATCTAGGCCTTCTCTACTCAATGCACTAGATATATCTTTTTAATCTCCCCATGGCCCTTCTGAAATTTGGATAGCCAAATGCCTCCCTATTTCTAATCCCTACAATAGACATTTCACATCTCTTCTGGCAACCCTGCAAGGATTCAAATGTCGGATCATTGATACAGTTAACACATTGAGATAATACATGTGCTTGAATGCTCACAACCAATCTTGAAATTTCAGGAGAACTAACAATTGGGGCTTGAGCTCTAATAAGGTCAGCCACACTAGCAGGATATGCCCTAATCATCAATTCACATGCAGTATGATTCCTCGCCACAGTGTCTTGAGTTATTTTCCACTTGATCTGATAGAAAGGTATGATTCAAAGGCTTGTAGCTGTAGATCCCCTATATATGCTACTGGATTGAATTTCATTTCATGACGTAAAATGAGCACATGGAAGCAAAATTCACATAGAAAATGCGGTATAATCAAATTACTATCATAGAACATTTTCCATAATGTCTTGTCATTAGAGAATTGATAAGGTCTATCATCGGCTATAGATGAGAGATGAAAAAAATAAATTGTTCTCGTAAAAATAAGGAATATATAGGGAAAGGTCCCCTGCAACCCAATAAATCTTGAGCTAACGAGCACATCTTGTGCTTTCTTCTACCAACTGTTGAACTCTTCCTTGAAGGTCCTTGAGCTTCCTCTCATCTTGCTTCCATTGTTCTCTTTCCATTCTATAAAGAATTAGCTCTTTTTTCCCTCTTTTCTTCCAAACTTCGAAGAAACTGTCAATGCTCATGGAGGGGAACCAAACCATTATGATAAGACATCACCAGATTTTTCCATTTACAAATTTCAGCTCATAGAAGTAGGGGATAATCTAATTGAGAAGCTTGTACCCCAATCTCCCTTGTTCCTACTTCTGTTTGTGTGGACACTATCCTGAATTTTAAGTCTGTAGGTGCAAACCCAACATATATGAATATATCCTCCCAAACAGGGTAAGGCTCTTCTTTCACTTTCCTAGTTGTTCTCACCTTCAATGAGGACATTCTGCTGAAGATCTTCACAACGTCGACAGTAGTATATATACTTGAAGCCTTAGATAGTTCCTTTATATGTTTCTTCAATTCCCTAATTTTCTGTTTTAATTTCAATTTTTTTTCGTTTCAAGCTTGCAACTTGTTTAACCAAAGAGGGTGGTTTCTTCTTACCTTTCCTCATTCCTAGAGTTTCTGTTTCTTCTTTTATTTTCAAATTCTTCATAGCCTCCATTGTTTCAACCTCTTTTGGCATGAATGAAGAAGTAGTAGCATTTCCATCTTCTCTCCCTTCAACTATGAATGGTACTTGTGTAGCAGCCTTAGCGTCAACCATCTCGTCTATGGCTAGTGCTTGTGTAGCATCCATGACATCAACCGTCTCGTCTATGGCTGGTTCTTGTGTAGCATCCATGACATCTTTTGCAATTTTCTCAAGTGGAGTAGTAGCAGGGTTTTCTTCTTGTTCAGGTTCAAATTTAGCATTACTCATCTCCTCTATGGCCAGTACTTGTGTGGCATCCATAGGGATAAGAATGGGGGGTTTCCACTTTAGTCGATGTAGGGCCCATTTACCTCATCCTACTCCTTGTTAAAAATGCCACAAATTTTGCAACCAACCTTTTTATGCTTTTTGGTGTAGTGGGTGTTGAGGGTTTTTCTTCTTCTACAATGCAAGGTCGATATTCTTCCCTTGGGAGATTTTGTTCAATAATGTCTACATCCCTATCCGACATTGGTGACATGGAATGACTAGTCCCTAGTTCATCTTCAACCTCTTCTAGGTCATCTGCTTGATCAATTTCTTCTGGATTTCCTTCTACTTCTAATGTTTCCCCTTCTTTTGCTTCATTCTCCCCCTCTCTTGCTTCTTACTCTTCATTCTTTCTTCCTTCTCCATGTTAATCCTATGTCTCGGATTCCCCATGGTCCACTTCTACCTCAATTTCTTCTTCGGATTGTTTGGGTAACCCCATAAATTGTGTCCATGTCGTCTGAGTGTTTGTCAAGGCATCAAGGACTAACAACTTAATCATGCCATGGTTCGTTATCGCTGTTACTGGGTGCTTAACTCCTCTTGCAGACCAAATCATGAGTTTGAGGGTGCTCAACAGGAAATATGGCATGTTTAACAACTTAAAATGATATGCAAAGAGTACCTTGTAGTGTCCCTTGCATGTTATGTATTTCTGAATGAAGATCACATCATGGTCTGTCTATATTGTATTGGGGTTATTGGCATTGCTCTCTATAAGCTTGAAGGAGATATTCTGGAGATAATAGAAGACTACCTTCCTGTGGACGTAGCCGGTGAACCATGTATATCTGGTGTACTCTTTTCTCTTGTTCCCTTTATGTTCTTATTTACCGCGATATGTTAGATAGGTAAGCTAGTTTAGTTAGATCCATATCTTTGATAGTATACACGGTTTTTTTTTTTTTTGTTTTTTTTTTTCAGGGTGAAAAATAGAGCCATGGCCTAAACATCCCATACAGTTGTTTGCATAGATAGGTAAGCTAGTTTAGTTAGATCCATATCTCTGATAGTATACACGTTTTTTTTTTTTTTTTTTTTAATTTATTTTTCAGGGTAAAAAATAGAGCCATGGCCTAAACATCCTATACAGTTGTTTACAAAAACTGTAAAATCAACCTCTAAATTGGAAAAAGTTTTTTTTCTTCAAGAGATAAATTACAACTTTTTTAAAACTTGCATATTAAACAAAACAAAAAATTCATAAATAATTTCACCACTCTAACCATATAAAAACAAACAAATTATGAGGCGATTCATAATGAAATAATATATTAGACCATAGAAGAATAAATGATTCATATAAATATTCAAAAATTCCTTTAGAGTTTCAATTACAAACATCATACTAATAAAAACATCTAAACTGCTTCATGTGAAATTATTCAAATTCATCCGTGGGGTCTGACACCCCATCAGAATCTACATTTTCTACAGATGAAGGACTGGATGAAGATGTAGATGACCCATATTATTCTCTATTATCAATGGGTGCACCATCTGAGTCTACATCTATACCCATCATTTCAAATGTCATATTCCTTTGGAATCTACGGATTGGTTTAACAGACTCCCATCTTGCAAAATTAAAAAAAAAATTTAAAATTTAAACCCCCCCTAAACTATATAATAAACAAATTTAAAAAAATATTAAAATTTTCTTAAACCCCCCTCCTCCCTCCTCGCACCCCCTTCCCCTTCCTCCCCGTGCCCCTCCTCCCACCACCCCCTCCCCCCTCCTCCCCGCGCCCCCTTCCTTCCCCCTCCTCCCTCGTCGTGCCCCATTCCCCCTCCTCCCTGCGCCCTTCCTCCCGCCACCCGCTTCCCCCTCCTCCCTCCTCCCCCCGCCCTAAAGGGAGGAGGGGGAAGGGAGGGGGCACGGGGAGGAGGGGGAAAGGTGGGGGCATGGGGAGGATGGAGGAGGGGGAAGGGGGGTGGCGGGAGAAGGGGCGCGGGGAGGGGGCAGAAAGAGGCTCGAATGCGAGTGGGCCGCTCGCTTGGGAACCAAAGGGCCGCCCCTCACGAGCGGCGTGATGTTGGGCATCACGTCAGCATCGCTCCGCCCGTGAGGTGCGGCCCTTTGGTGCTCAAGCGAGTGACCCACTCGCACCCAAGCCTCCTTTCGCCCCCTGATCCCCCTCCGAGGGTGGGGGGAGGAGGGGGAAGCACAAGTAGGAGGGAGGAGGGGGAAGGGGGCAACGGTGAAAGGGGTGTAAGGATGGAGGAGGGGGGAGGGAGGGGGCGTAGGGAGGAGGAGGAAGGGGCCGCGAGGAGGGAGGAGGGGTAAGGAAGGGGGCACAAGGAGGAGGGAGGAGGGGGGCGGTGGGGGAAGGGGGTACGCGGAGGGAGGAGGGGGAAGGGAGGGGGCGCAGGGAGGAGGGAGGAGGGGGAAGGGAGGGGAAGGGGGCATAGGGAGGAAGGGGAAGGGGGCGATAGGGGAAGGGAGTGAGAGGAGGGATGAGGGGGGGGGGTTAAGAAAATTTTAATATTTTTTTAAAAATTTGTTTGTCATATAGTTTAGGGAGGGTTTAGATTTTAATTTTTTTTTAAATTTGTTTATTATATAGTTTAGGGGAGGGGGTTTAGATTTTTTTTTTTTAATTTGTTTATTATATAGTTTAGGGAGGGTTTTAGATTTTTTTTTATTTTTTATTTTTTGTATTATATAGTTTAGGGGGGGTTGGGGTTAGGTTTGAAGTTTTTTTTTTTAAATTTTGATTATATAGTTTAGGGGCGGGGGGCTTTAGAGTTTATTGAAACACTTGTGGAAACTATGTCAAAAGAGCCTCAACCCCCATTAGGAGGGGTGTTTGAAAAGGAGCACTTTGGGCATCTTGCAGACATAAAAGATCCAATGGAAGAGGACATTGATGTCCCTGAGGAAAGCCAAGCTCCAGAAAATTTCAATTTTAATGAAGAATTTGACCTGCATGATATTCTTGATTAGTTTCATGTCTTGAAGAAAATGTTAAATTTGACAATTTTTTGATAAGATATATTAGTAATGTTTTGACTTTCACACTTTACTTTAGAAATAAATTTTCTATATATGATGTTTTTAATATGTTTTTTACAAATATATGGTATAGTTTTTCTTGAATTTACATGAATCGTTACTTTTCTGAAAATAATATGAGATAGTATCATTTTTATACAAAAAATCTCTGCAAATTCATTGAAAATGGTTTTAAATGTCTTTATTTTCTGGAATTTTTTACAATTTTGTCAATAAAAATGTCTTATTTTGTCCATAAAAAAGTCTTATTTTATAGAAAAAATTGCAAAATGAATATGTTTTTCATTTTAAATTGCTTATAAATGTATGTTATTTTGTTAAATTTCTAAAAACACACTTGAAAATAGAAACTAAAAATATTTTACGACACATATAATTCGAAGGCCCGAAAAAATGCTCAAAATGAAAATGTGTGATACTAGTATCAACCCCTTTTTAAACGGAGGTAAAAATAGCTACTAAAATTAGGAGAGAATAAAACGAGAACTGTGATGAGTTCTCGTTTCATAGTATATGTGGTTAACAACAGTCGGATATACCAAGATTGAACGTGAACAAAGATCATTCATAAATCAATGGAACCGAGTTTTATAATACTGTGATTGAGTGTGAACAAAGATCATTCATAAATCAATGGAACCGAGTTTTATAATACTGTGATTGAGCGTGGGTTCCTTAATTTCCAGGATAGTGGCGTCAAAATTAAATCGGGTTGCTTGAATTCAGAAGGGGAATGTTAATAAACAAAGATACAATTAATTCCATTTTCCAGCTAGCCATAACAAGGTTAAATTGCGCTGTTCAGGAAAAATGAATGTAAAACAAAGATAAATAAAATGCTTCAAGTAAATATGTTTTAGGAAATTAAATAAATAGTTAGACAAATTAAAGAACAATTCTCTCGACATTTCACTCACTGTAAGAATTTATAAGTATCTAGAAAACAAGCTTATTGGTAATTTTATGGCCGTGAAAACCAGGAGTGCATTGACATTAGCCATTGTTTGCACTGTCATATGCATTTGATATGTGTTTTAGTGTAACGTAAAGCCTGCTGGAGCATGGCCGAGCCACATCTCAGAAACACACACCTGTGGATGTAGTGGAGCATGATGAAGGGCGTGCAGAAGGGAGCGTGTAGAAAGGCGTGAAGAGGGGAGATAGCAGGTGAAGCGTGTAGACATTTGGGTTTTAAAAGTAGTTGACAGGATAAGAAGAAACACGCAGACTCCAGAGAAATCATTACATACTCAGTTTCACTTAATAGAAATAAGAAATTAGGTAGTTGATACAAAATGCCTTCTCGGATTTCCATTTAAATTGATGAATGCAATCTACAGACATTCTTCGAAACAGAATAATTATGCAAACAATACCCAGTCATACGATCTAAAATGACTTCTCTGCTTGTCGTTTAGATTGGTGAATAAAAGCTATGGACAGTCATTCGAAAATATAATACTTATAAAAAAAAGACAATAACTAAACGCCAATAACTAAACTTTCAGATAACTGAACTCTAATTTAGGCAAGTGACTAAACTTTAATTTCAAACAAATAATTAAACTCTAATAATGCAACTATAATTTAAACAAATAACAAATCTTTAATTTCAACAACTAACTAAACTCTAATAACTAAACTCTTAATTTTAACAAATAACTAAACTCTAATAATTAACCTTTTATTCTCATAATAAAAACGAAATACCTTGCTTGAAAATAAATAAGAAAAAACACTTATCTTTTATAGTTAGAATGGGCGACCAAAATCTTGACTTCAACGTTCCTCCCTTCCAACTGACGTCTGTCCAGTGTAGGTTTTTCCGCCGAGAGGCCACCCCCGAGATGGGCACGAATCCACTAGGGTGTAAGGTTAATGCTCTCTTTTCTTTATTTGATTTGTATTTATCTTTCCTTTCTTTATTGCATTCGAAGATGAAGAAGAAGGAGGAGAAGAAGAACCCCCTTTACGAAGACAATAGTGTCCTTTTTATAGTTGTATTTAGGTTTGGACTACCAAGACAAGTTCTGGTTCGAACTTGACTTATTTTAATTTTAGTTAATCTTAATTGCTCGACTTACTTAGTCGACCTTTAGTTAATTAGTCAATTGATATTTAACTAATTGTAATTAATTTACTTTACATAATTATCTTTTCTAAACATAACTAGATATCTGAACTTATCCTTTAAATTAGCTAACCTTAACTTAGTTAACTAATCTTCAACTGATTGACTTTCATAGTCAATCTTTATTTAATTAGTTTAATTGATATTCAACTTAGTTAACATTAAATTAGTTAGTTTTAACTGATTGATTTACTTAGTCAATCTTTATTTAATTAGTTAACTGAATATTAATAGCTGAGAGTTTTTCATGCATTCTCATGCATTAGTTACTAGTTATCCATGCATACTCATGCATTAACTGCTAGTTAATCTTTTCTTCTTTTGTAGATAAGCTATTATAGTTTTAAAGCTTTTACTTTTAATCAAGGACAATCAGTGCTTCTTCAATCTTAATTAATTAATTTATCTTATTTGAAATACATTTAAATATTTATTTATAAATAAAAATATGTTTTCTCGGTAATAATAAAATCCTTTTATCTTTATTCCTAATTTATAATTAAAAAAATATTAATCCTTTTCTATTTAGGAACTTTAACACAATCTTTTGTCGAGGTCAATGTACTAATGTTGTTTAGGCTAACTTCTTATTTTTACTTAATGGTACTCAATATGGGTTAGCTCCATGCAAATAGTTAGGCCCAGGTAGATTATTACTGTCTTCCGACGATTAGAAATTTCTCTGGCATCTTTATCTAGGACTAATTTTTAACATACTTTTAAACTTAAGTGTTTGCTTAGTGAACATCTCAGTTCACTTTAAGTGCTCATGGCACTAGGATGACCACTGTCATCAAAACTTATGGCTACCAAGCCATTGACCCTCTCCCCCTAGTGGATTCCATGCCCCATCCGTTTCGTTGCATCAAGCCTTCAGTCTCCTAAGCCTACAAATTCACTTAACACTTAGGAAAACATAATCATACTTACAAAGGTTTACCTACGGAGCTATTTCCATGAGCTCCTTGCCGTTAGCGGGTACACAGTTGTATTTTCTGTTGCAGAAACCCTAAGGGAGAAAGTGAGATATTACATCCTTCCCCCCTTAAGAATAACACCGTCCTCAATGTTCATATCTTTTCAACTTTATCTTCCGCTTTTAGTTGTCTTTGTAAACATAATTGTTCAGCTATATCTTGCTTGTTTTGACATCTTGTTGAATATACTTAATGTTTCTTGCTTTTCGTACTTGTACTTTTCACAAACAACACACGTTGTTTCTAGCATTTTATCATAAAATACATGCATATATATGATTTTTCCAAAATCAATTAGAACATAAGTAATAATTTTCTCTTGCAACAATCATGTTGCGGCCTTCTCATGGTGACTCTTTGTAGAGTTTGATCTTATTACAAAGCTTTACCTTGAAATTCCTTGTACTTGTACATCTGTCATTCATACATAATCATGATCTAAGATAATATTTTTCAAATTTCTATTTATGACATTTCTTTTCTAAGTACCTTTAGTCATCCTCTACTTGCCTTTCCTCGAAAGTAATAATATTAATGTTCATAACGTGAGTTGTGCATGAACATAACTTAACACATATGTAATCCAAACATAAATATGCATAACTTTAATTTTAACAAGTGCAATCATAAGTATATGCGCATACCTCGTGCATAACATATGCATAGTAGGAAATACTTCTTTGTGTGCCATCTCAACATCGAATAAGAATTTTTATTCTAGGTACTCCAGAGGTACCTAATAATCAATAGTAAACTGATTACTGATGGTCCAGAACCTCCAGCTCAACATCAGTAATATAATGAGTTTTAGTGCTTCTAGAGCTTTATGCTCAACACCTTCAGTAAAGTAACTCTAGTGCTATTCAGAGCATTATGCTCAACACTTTCAGTAAAGTAACTCCCGTTGATTTAGTTTGTCAACTATTTGGTTAGTCTAATCCCTTGCACACTCGGTCCCTCTTTGAGTGGCAATATTAGTTAGTCTTTAAAAATAAATAAAATATAAATAATTTAATCAATGGAGAAATATGATTACTAATGCTCCAGAGTTTTTGGATCAACATTAGTAATGTGATGAGTTTTTGTGCTATTCAGAGTTTTCCAAGCTCAACACTTTTAAGTGAGGTAACTCCAATGTTATTCAGAGCTTATGTTCAACACTTTTAATAGGAGTTACACTAGTGCAATTCCAGAGATTGTGCTCAACACTAGTACTAGGATGCATTTGTAAGATACACCTAGGGATACAATGGCCAAAGATCCGATGCTCCAGAGCTTATGCTCCAGAGCTTATGCTCAACATCATAACAGTTGGTGTGCTCCAGAGCTTATGCCCAACACTTATTAATTATCTTGTGGGGTTATCTATGTACTCCAAAGTGCGCGCTCCGTACATAATACCGTAACCTATGTGCTCCAGGGCTTATGCCCAACACATCCATGTGCTCCAGAGCTTATGCTCAACACATAACAAAAATATTCTTTGTGCTCCAAGGTTTATGCCCCACATATCCATATGCTCTAGAGCTTACGCTCAACACATAAAAATAGTTATCCATGTGCTCCAAGGCTTATGCCCTACACATCCATGTGCTCCAGAGCTTACGCTCAACACATAACAAAAGTCATCCATGTGCTCGAAGGCTTATGTGTTGATGTAATTGTAACTTCGGAATGTATTTCACATATATGTATATTGTATTCCTATAGAGATGTTATTATTCCTCTATACAGAAGTGTCATCATTTATATTGTAAGTGTCGTAACTTATACTTGATGGGTTATTAGACCACCTTGTTGGGGTTGGCCCTGTATAAGTCATGTGGGTTAAAGGGTTATTAGACCACCCTATTGGGGGTTGGCCCTGTCAGCATTATGTTATGTGGTTAAGTTAAGGCCGACCTAGTAAAGGTTATTAGGCAAGTCAAGTCAAGTATAAATAGAGTGTGGGAGGCACTCTCTTTGATCATTCACATTCTCACTCTTACTCTCTTTAGAGAGTGGCGCACTAGTGGAGGAGGAGAAGCTGCTGCTAGGAGTATATCTCTTATTCTTGGGTTGTATCATTTCTCTATCTATCTCTGAGGAAGTTGTGGGGTTTTTCACCTTTATGGTTTTCCCTAGTGAAACTCTGTGTGTCTATTGTCTCTTGTGTGCTTGCATTATTATGTCCATGATTGATATGCTGTAGATATGCTGTACATGTTGTTCTCTCAGTGAAGATCCTATATTAGATTAAAGTAAATTCTAAAAAACTAACATTATGCCCCACACATCTATGTGCTCTAGAGCTTACGCTCAACACATAACAAAGGTCATCCATGTACATCGGGGCTTATGCCCAACACATAATAAAAGTAATCCATGTACATTGGGGCTTATGCCCAACACATAATAAAAGTAATCCATGTACATTAGTAAATATTTTGGTTTAGTTTAGGGAAATTCCTTAAAATTTCCAAGAGCTTTATAATCCAGGGCGTCCCCCGTGATTAGCTCAAAAGGTTTTATAACTCTTTTCTGATTTAAGTTCATTGCTCTTTATTGCAGGTTTCATAAATTAAGGTCTTTCTTAATTCAAGGTCTTATTGAAGCTGCCTTAACCCCGTACCTACAATGACCTCGGAGTACTGTCACTCATCATGACATATCATCAAAAAATATAATAAATGGAGATATGATAATCTTCACATTGTTAGTCATGCTTTTATGTTCCATAGCCTATTAGCTCACGTCAATCCAAACACATAATAAATCTAGTAATCTCGATGCTCCAGAGTCCTTCGACTCAACATCAAACCATAACAAAGGTAAATAATCATGATGCTTCCAGAGTCCTCCCGATCCAACATCAAACCATCATATCAATGCCTTCAGGACTTGATTAACACTCTATGCATACAATATACTAAACATCATCTTAAATCAAACATGTCACTTCTAGTATCTTGCAAAAACATGTATCAAATATTTTCAACAATTCTTGATTTTTCTAAATCAATTGTTATGCCTATAGGGTCTCAAATTTATCATCTTGTTTCCTATTCAATTTCTTATAAACATATTAAATTATTCATGCAAATGATTATCATCAATCTAACTGTAAATTTGCATCATGCTATCAGTTATTGAATCATAATTCATGTTTAGGAAATACTTCGTGTATTACCTTTCGTTCACAAGTCTTGGTGAAGTCTATTGCACCCACATGCACCTGCATGCTTCATTTACAATCTATTGCCCGAAGTTTATTTACATCATAAATATCTTTAAAGAAAAACATAAAGTATTCCAAGTGTATAAATATTTTGTTGTCCCTAAATAATCACCTATTTTCCAACAAACCTAGGTACGACTAGGCTTGTAAGTAGCTTTGATAACTTTATACCCTAATATAACAATTCACTTTACACTCCAAACACTAAAAACTCAAACTGTTTAAACATTTATTTTCCTAGGAGAACATTTTTGAAAGCGTAAATATCCTATAGTTGAATCTTTTATTTCCATACTTCTTTAGTAATTATGATTTATGATGCATCTCATGCGGTACACATGCAGTGATAACGATCTTAGACATTGTTTTAAATACTAACGACTAATGTACCTACAATGAAACAACTAGTCGTGCTAAATTTTTGGAAAACTCTTCATGCCATTAATATCCATCAGTTTTAAAATACTCCTCATAATCAACTGATGTTATGTCTTCTGATTATATCTTTTCACACCATACTAATTTTGTAGATGCACTCTATCTTCTTTACATGGTTTTGTGGTACTCCCATTTAGGGTTTCTTGAAGTCTGTCTCTAAATTTCTATGCAGAATAATAACTTTCACTTTTATGCATAATGTCTCATGACTCTTTGGTCATATAAAAGGTAAACATATCAATCTTTATTCTTAGGTTTATTGTACTAAAGGCTTTTAAATCCTATCATTTTACTTGGAACCAAAATTCGTCATAGGTCATATCAATTTTGCTTCCTAAATGCTCTTTGACTATAGCATATAAACCATCTTTTAATGATACACTAGTTTAATTGATACTTGCTACGTCACACATGTTAACAACTGCTCATAGGGTAAATATCTACTAGAAAACATCTTTACATTTGAAATATTGTACAAAGTACGCAATGTACTTGCACATTGCGAGTCCATAGGCCGTAGTGTTGTAACTCCAGGCTCTGATACCACTTGTAATATCCCTCAAAATACACCATAAATTTATTTTTCTCAAGGGTCTCCATAACGTCATAACTTACATGTGGACATAGATTAACTTCAACCATTGATAACTTCGTTGATGTTCTCTTCACATTTAATTAACTTCGGCACTGAGAAGTTGTTGACGATCTTTATGCTTACATCCAAGGGAGTTCTATTAGCTCCCCATACTAAGGCTTCCTTTAAATCCTTAAATAAGGTTTCTTACCTTAATTTTCACTTAGTCCCTTTCGACGGTGAACTATGTCACTAGGTTTGTTTGCATTTAGTTTTCTTAAGTATAAAGTAACAATTTCTAGTTCCATCTTTGTTTAGAGGTCATAATTCAAGAGGTTTAGTAAAAATATTGTTGATCAAAATTAAGCTACCTTTGGTTAAGAGTTCAATACTCCTTTTAAAGTTCTCTAATCCTACACTTGTAATTTCTTTATAAGGATTCTGATTAACCTCATAATTGAGCATGTCTTGGCAAGGTTCCGTCATATAAGTCTACCTTATATATGTTAATATACTCTACACATACATGTGTTCTCTCTCTCTCACACACACACATATAAAACAATGACTATATTATGAATGAGGGATGATCCCCTAAATTAAATTTCCTTCTCTATTAAATTTGTATAGATAATTATTATAGTGTCTAAACTTTTGCCGTGAGGATGACCACTTCCCTTTTTCTTCTACAAATATTTATACTTTTGCTTTTATAAATGATACCTCCTATGTATTATATATATATATATATATATGTCTAGGAGTTTAATATACGTTATATATGTAATCTTCAATTTAACACACATACAACAATTTATAAGGTAATGTATTTTGTCACATACTTTTATACTTATAAGGGTTGCAAACCAATTGAAATTTCTAAAATATATATAAATCTTATTTATATATATCTTCCTACAAAATGAACCCACTAAACCACATTCAACCATTTCAATATCTAGTTTATTTATATATACATTCCACTATTAACTATTCTCTTAAACTAAATTCATTTCATATATATATATATATATAACCTTAACCTCAAGTACCTATATAGTAATTTTAAATATGAATGTATTTTACCATAAAATTTCATTATATATATTTTCTTGATATAAGGATCCTTTCCTTTTCAATTTCCACAAACATATAAAACTTAATGTATAACACCTATAGATGCTTCCTTTTAAGAAATAAAAGGAATAATTATATTAGGATTTTAAAAGTAAAGTATCTACAATAATCATCATCTTAAATTGAAGAAACATGATATATTCAATTCAAAATAACTATTTCCCTTATCATATATATATTGACAAAATAAACCTTTGCAACCGAAAATCAAACCAAATCTAATTTTTTAATTACACACCTATATATATATATTATCCATTTAAATCAATTAAACATTTAACTGAAGTTTATATCTGCGAGTGTTTGTTTGAAACCTACACTTGAGTTTCAAACTGGTCGTTAAGAGGAACCAAACCTTCCAGTTCAGAGATAATTACAATATTCGAATTGTGACCGTTTCAACTCCACGACAATGTGGTTCCGAGTTCCATTATTTGCACAGAGAAATCAGATCCATAGAACAAATCTAGGGCCGTATGAAGCGTTTGGTTTGGGTCTGTATTGACCTGGTTATATAACAATCAATGAAGACAAAACTTAGTTAATATGATATCAACACGAGGTCGATGGTATTGACCCGTTCTGATATGGGCGTATAGCCCACATCATAATATAGTTGATTTAAAGAAAATCAGAACGAGATCTATGACGAAGATCTACTCTTTGACCTGGCTGTATAGCCATTACCATAACAAAGTTTATTTAAAGGATATCAGAACGAGATAGATATGATGAATATCTGCTCTAACCTGGGCGTTATGGTGTTTATCCAGTAAATAAAAACGTTGCTCAAAGTTTGATGTTGAGGATCTACACGATCTGGATTATTAATCTATGACACAGATTCATGAAACCAATTAATACTGAGCTTAATATACCCCGATTGGGCGTAAGGGCTGAGCTATTATAGAGATCAATATAGAAATAAAGGAGCAGAGGTCAACGATGCCATGATCGAGCGTATGGTTGATCTAACTCAGGGATTTATATGAAACAATGGAACAACTGTCGGATATACCAAGATTGAGCGTGAACAAAGATCACTCATAAATCAACGGAACAAAGTTTTAGAATACTGCGATTGAGCGTGGGTTCCTTAATTTCCAGGATAGTGGCATCAGAATTATATCGGGTTGCTTGAATTCGGAAGGGGAATGCTAATAAACAGAGATACAATTAATCCCATTTTCCAGCTAGCCATAACAAGGTTAAATTGTGCTATTCAGGAAAAATGAATGTAAAACAGAGATAAATAAAATCCTTCAAGTAAATAAAATTTGTATGTTTTAGGAAATTAAATAAATAGTTATACAAATTAAAGAACAATTCTCTGGACATTTCAGTCACTGTAAGAATTTATAAGTATCTAGAAAACAAGCTTACTGGCAATTTTATGGCCGTGAAAACCAAGAGTGCATTGACATTAGCCATTGTCTGCACTGTCATATGCATTTGATCTGTGTTTTAGTGTAACGTAAAGCCTGCTGGAGCAGGGCCGAGCCACATCTCAGAAACGCGCACCTGTGGATGCAGATGGAGCATGACGAAGGGCGTGCAGAAGGGAGCGTGTAGAAAGGCGTGAAGAGGGGAGCTAGCAGGTGAAGCGTGCAGACATTTGGGTTTTAAAAGAAGTTGACAGGCTAAGAAGAAACACGCAGACTCCAGAGAAATCATTACATACTCAGTTTCACTTAATAGTAATAAGAAAACAGGTAGTTGATACAGAATTCCTTCTCGGCTTTCCATTTCCGCTTGTCATTTAGATTGGTGAATAAAAGCTATGGATAGTCATTCGGAAATAGAATACTCATAAAAAAAAAGACAATATCTAAACTTTAAATCAAATAAATAACTAAACGTCAATAACTAAACTCTAATTTAGGCAAGTGACTAAACTTTGATTTCAAACAAATAACTAAACTCTAATAATGCAACTATAATTTAAACAAATAACAATTCTTTAATTTCAACCACTAACTAAACTCTAATAACTAAACTTTAATTTTAACAAATAACTAAATTCTAATAATTAAACTTTTATTCGCATAATAAAAATGAAATACCTTGCTTGAAAATAAATAAGAAAATACACTTATCTTCTATAGTTAGAATGGGCAACCGAAAGCTTGACTTCAACATTCCTCCCTTCCAACTGATTTCTGTCCGGCGTAGGTTTTCTCTCCGAGAGGCCTCTTGCCTAAGAAAAAGGAACAGAAGAAGAACCCCCTTTACCAACACAATAGTGTCATTTTTATAGTTGTATTTAGGTTTGGACTACCAAGACAAGTTCTTGTTCGAACTTGACTTATTTTAATTTTAGTTAATCTTAGCTGCTCGACTTACTTAGTCGATCTTTAGTTAATCAGTTAACTGATCTTTAACTGACTGTAATTAATTTACTTTACATAATTATCTTATCTAAACATAACTAGATATCTGAACTTATCCTTTAAACTAGCTAACCTTAAGTTAGTTAGTTAATCTTCAACCGAATTTGACTTTCATAATCAATCTTAATTTAATTAGTTTAATTGATATGTAACTTAGCTAACATTAATTTAGTTAGTTTTAACTGATTGATTTACTTAGTCAATCTTTATTTAATTAGTTAACTGAATATTAATAGCTGAGAGTTTTTCATGCATTCTCATGCATTAGTTACTAGTTATCCATGCATACTCATGCATTAACTGCTAGTTAATATTTTCTTATTTTGTAGATAAGCTTTTATAGTTTTAAAGCTTTTACTTTTAATCGAGGACAACCAGCCATTCTTCAATCTTAATTAATTTATTTATCTTATTTGAAATACATTTAAATATTTATTTATAAATAAAAATATGTTTTCTCAGTAATAATAAAATCATTTTATGAAAAAATCTAGAAAACAAGCTCCAAAAATGAGAGGGTTCCTCACGCGAGCTTGAGCGTGTTGCAGTTGACCCTGCTGCCATGAGTGTGCCTGGGGGGGGTACCCTCCTCCCACCCCATCGATCTCTACTGAAGAACCTTTCAGAAGGCTAATCAATCCTCCGGGTAAGAAAACATCGACCCCTCCAATGCCGAAATTCATCAAGAAGTTGGATGCTATACCAGAAATCACCCTCCCTGAAGAATAGCCCATTAAAATCGTCCTAGCTTTGGCAGAAAGAGGTCTGGTCGAGCAGTTTATGGGGCTCTGGCCCTCTACAAGAACGACCGATGTTTGGATCCAAAGAAATTGGAGACCCCAACTTAAGAACAGCGTGACCTACTACGCTGTGGGAAGGGGATTCTTCATCTTCAAATTTATTTCCAAGGAAGACAGAGATTTAATCTTTAGGAGTGGTCCATACTTTATGGGGACCCAGGGCCTGTACCTCAATAGATGGATGCTCGATTTTGATCCCTCTGTGACTATGCCAAAAGAGGTTCCAGTTTGGGTCAGGCTCCCCAACTTACCGGTCCACTGCTGGAACTTTCAATCTCTCCAGAAGATCGAAAATGGGCTAGGTCGATTTATAGACAAAACTGATAATAAAGACCAGTACACCTGTACAAGGATCTGTGTAGAAGTGGATCTGGAAGCCGGGTTGCTTGAAGCCATAAAACTCACAGTGGGAAATTGGCATCATTATCAAAAACTGGACTATGAGTAACTCCCGTTCAAATGCAGGAACTGCCACGAACATGGCCACTTCCAAAGAAATTGTCCAAAGGCCCAACCTGAAGATAAAGAACAAGAAGAAGGCTGGCAGAAGGTCAAGAAGGGAAAAACAGCCACGAAGTCATCAGAGAAGAAAAGCACAGAGCTGCCGGTGAAACCCCAATCAATTCCAATCCCTAAGGAGGCGCCAAAAGGAGGATCATCCTTTGGGAACGCCGTCGTGGTAGAGGAAGCCCAAGAGGTAGCAAGAAGCCAAGAGAAAGAACCGGTGAAAATCTTCGAACCACCTCCACCAGAGTACCGAGAAGGAGAAAGATGCCGAAGAAGAACACATTAGCCTGGACTCGGACTCTGGTAGCTCATAAAACGGAGACACCGAGTCAAACAACTCTCAAGCTACACCGATAAAGATCACAAGGGGACGTAAGTCCAGGAAAAAAAAAAAAGAGAAGAAAAAACCTACTGGGATGTGCTTCAAGGCTCTCAACAGACGCTCAAAGGAATGATCAATACCAGATCTACCAAAAAGCATGGCTCGGCTCCAAAGGGAGCCACCCCATCCCAAGGTAAATAATGAAATACATCTCCTGGAACTGTAGAGGACTCGGCAACAATTTGAAAGAAGAAGCCCTAAAAGACATTGTAAGAATGTATACGCTTGAAGTTCTCCTCATCTAGGAGACCAAGTTGGAGGACGCGATTCTCCTTCAAGCCAGTAAAAGATTTTGGAAAAAAGGTCAAGTCAAAGCAGTAAGTTCTCGAGGAGCATCAGGAGGCCTAGCCACCTTCTGGGACACCTCCAAGTACGAGCTAGTGTCCAAAGATTACAATTTGCATTGGATCTTCACCAAACTAATCCATAAAGAGTCAGGCCATCAAGTAAGTCTTTTTAATTTGTATGTTCCGGTTCTATTTTCGGAAAAAAGATCCTGTTGGGACTCCCTCAAGTCCTTTCTTAGCATGCACAACCCAGAGAATGTAATCATTGCAGGAGACCTCAACCTAACTCTCGCTACTGATGAAAAGAAAGGTGGGTCCCCTGTCAGAGATCCAGCAAGAGAATGGGTGGAGGACATCATTCTAGATTGGGATCTAGAAGATATCAATCCCACCAAGGGGAAATACACCTGGTCAAACAAATGGATAGGCCCTGGTCACATTGCTGCTAGGCTGGACAGATTCCTTATTCAATCCACCTTTCTTACCTTTGGCCTCTCGACCTCCTCAAAGATTCTTCCAATCTATGTTTCTGATCACAAACCTATCCTCTTGGAGCTCTTTGTTGAAAAAAACCTTGGTCCAATTCCGTTCAAATTTATCCCCCTATGGATTCAACAAGACGGATTCCAGGAGATAGTTTCCTTATCCTGGAACATACAAATCCATGGCTCCCCCTTCTACGTCCGAGAAGAGAAATTAAGAGGCCTAAAAAAAGACTTGAAAAGATGGGCCAAGACCCTTAAGTCCCCCTCCTCCAAAAGGAAAGAAGCGCAGGAAGCTATTGAGACTCACCAGATTGCAATGGAGGATTCTGATGTCACCCAAAATCTGTTATCCAAAGAAGAGGGCCTTCAAAAAGAGCTCCACAAAGCCTGCAGACTGGAGGAGGAATACTGGAGGCAAAAGTCTAGAAGTCTGTGGCTACAAGCTGGTGACAAAAATACGAGCTATTTCCACAAGCATGCCAAAGCCCGGAAGCACTTCAAGTCTGTTAATGAAATTCAACTCCAAGATCACTCGATTAAAGACTTTGAAGGGATCAAGAAAGCCGCTCACTCCTTCTTTAAGGATCTGTACTCTGCCCCAGAAGAACCTCCTCTAGATGCAAACTCCCATCCTCTAAATCGTATCCCCAAGCTTGTCCAGGAAGAGGAAAATATGAACTTGACAGCCCCGATCAATCTGCATGAGATTAAAAAAGTCCTGGATAGAATGGAGGCAGATAAGGCGCCAGGACCCGATGGATTCACAGCGAGGTTTTCAAAGCTTGTTGGTCAACCATAAAAGAGGACTTGCTAAAAATGGTAAGGAGATCGCAGAATTGCGCCAAGATTGGAGGCAGCACCAACTCGGCCTTCTTAGCCTTGATACCAAAAGAGAAAGGTGCTCTCAGCTTCAGTAGATTCCGGCCTATCTCCTTGTGCAACACAGGCTACAAAATAATTTCCAAAGTCATAGCCATGAGACTCAAAAAAATTCTTCCAGCCATCATTCCAATAAATCAAGAAGGTTTTATAAAAGGGCGCCAGATTCTAGACAATCTCGTTCTGGTGCAAGAAGCCATTCACTCTAGCTACTAGAGAAAAGAAAAAGGAATGGTCATTAAGTTAGATCTCGCCAACGCCTTTGATAAAGTCAGGCACGAGTTTCTGTTCACAGTCATGGAGAAATTTGGCTTCTCTTCCAATTTCACAAGTTGGGTGAAAGCTTGCATAGCCTCCCCTTGGATAGCTCCGTTAGTGAATGGTCGCCCAGCTGCTTTCTTCCAGGCCTCAAGAGGCCTAAGACAAGGTTGCCCATTGTCGCCTCTCCTTTATGCCATCCAAGCTTCGGTGCTTAGCTTCCAACTAGGCCAGTGTCAACAGATTCAATCTCTCTCAGGACTCAGGATTGTTCATAATGTTGAAGATATTAATCATGCTCAGTTTGCAGACGACACCCTGCTGCTGGGAGGAGCAAGTGGGAACACTACAAGAAATTTCAAGCATGAGTTAGAAAGTTACAAAGAAGTCTCTGGCAACAAGATAAATTTTCAAAAAAGCATGATTTATGGGTGGAACTGCTCCCCTAGGGAGATGATTGAAATTGCAAGAATCTTAGATATGGAAGGAATGATGGCCTGGGAGTACTTCAAATATCTCGGAATCCCAATCTTCAATAATAATCCAAAAGTTGCACATTGGATGCCACTGCTAGAAAAGTTGAAAAGCCGAATTCAAGGGTGGGGTGCCAACTGGTTAAACACAGCAGGAAAGTTAGTACTGTTGAAATCTGTGCTAATCATTATCCCTATCTTTCAAAATTCCATCTTGTTGGCCCCAAAAACCTTCATAAGAAAGCTGGATGGGATATTGAGGAGGTTTCTGTGGGAAGGGGGGAAACATAATGAGCGAAAGCTCCACTTAGTGAGCTGGGAGAAAGTCAAAAAGCCTCTTCTGGAAGGAGGTCTACAAATCCGGGACATAGCCAACCAAAACTTAGCTTTGGGCGCCAAGCTGCTATGGAACATAGTTTCCGGAAAACCATCCTGGAGCAAACGAGTGCTATGGAAGAAATATTTCCAAGGGCAGAGAACTAGATGCTTAGACAAGCCGCCAAGAGTCCCAAGAGGGTCCCCTATCTTCATGCTGTGCCTAAGAGCTCTGGAGGGTTTCAAAGATAAGTTGTACTGGATCCCAAGCAATGGCAAATCCATAAGAATCTGGGAAGACCAGATCCTTGGAGATCTACCTCTGAACCAGACTGAGGAGCTGGAGAACATTAAAGAGTGGATGCAGAGTAGAAATCTTCTTACCTTCTGGGACATTTCCAGGTGGGGGTCCGATGTGGACAGAAGTTGGGAGTCATGGGATCTAGGAGGATATCTTGAAATCTTAGAAGAAGAAGCCTATAAACTCATTAATCTGCTCCAAGGGAAGTCCCCAATAAAGGATTTAGCAAAAGATAAAAGAGGATGGGGCACCACCACGGCCAAGTATTCGGCAGCAGAAGGATATCAGGCTCTCCAAGTGATTCCATATGCACCTCCAGACCCCTCCCTTTGGAAATCCTTGTGGTCTATCAACTCCATTCCAAAGATTGATTTCTTCACTTGGACTCTGGCACACAGAAGCATCCTAACCTGTGACAATTTAAGAAGGAGGGGGTGGGAAGGACCTTCTAGATGCCCATTGTGTCTAACGGAAGAGGAAAATGCTAATCATCTATTCTTGCTGTGCCCTTTCGCAAAAGAAACTTGGAGTGCAGTCCTGAGGATGAGCCTGGACAGGATCGGCTTGCCAGATAAACTTCAGGACATGCTAAAGAATTGGGCCGCTAGCTCTCCATTCCGCCTCATCAACAAAGAGCTATTGAAGACTTGCTGGATGTGGATTCCAAAATTTACCTGCTAGAAACTTTGGATCGAAAGGAATAAGAGAATCTTCAGAGACGAAAGATGCAGCTTGTCCAGGGTAGCGTTAAAAGCCAGAGCCATGATGGGAGAAGCACTGGAAACTAAAGTAAATCTCAGAAATGCTAGTGCTCTGGACGCTGAAGAAAACCATTGGCTGATAGACTTTGTTCCAAACCATCATCTCAGGTCCGCCCCCATCATTCCTCGAACTGCTTTCTGGGAAATCCGTTTGGGGGAGCAAGAATTCATCAAGTGGAGATCAAATCTAGAGGATCACTGCCTATTCTTCGACAGAGATTCAACAGGGAACCCAGGAGAGGCTGGTGGGGGGGGGGTACTCCTGAGTCCCTCATGAGGTATCGCTGTGAGTTATGCCTGGGGGCTAGGCCAGGACTCCAATAACAGAGCTGAGGCACTTGCTCTATGGCAGGGTCTAAAGCAAGCCTTAAGGGAAAACCTTAGTTCGCTGGTGATCTTTGGTGATTCAAGGATTATAATCCAAGCACTGATCTCAAAAAGGAATCCGGCCCAGGTTCATCTAGCCTCTTTGCTTAAGAAAATTCAGCTGCTGGTCTCCAAGTTCCAAAAGATTCGCTTCTTCCATGTCCTAAGGGGCCTAAATACCTTGGTCGATCTGGAAGCCAATAAGGGCACGCTTCTGGGCAGAAGTCAATTATCAATCGATGGAAATGTACCATTTTGCAATATTCCCTAACAGGTGTGGTGTTTTCGACTGGTTGGTCTGGAGAACTCCTCGTGATCCTGAGATTCTAATGCTGACAAAGGAATCAAATCCTATGTAGTATATTCAAGCTCGTCAGAATCATTGCCATATCCCAATGCAGATGCGATATCTTCTTGCTTCAAGATTAGATCCCAACATCAACAACAGTAACGCCCTCCAAAGTCAAAATAGGCAGAACACCCGTGAACTCTCTGAGGTTAAAAGCATTAACCCTGGATGTAATTGGCACCGATCGAGCACTTCTTCCTCCAGCAAAGTGAACTTTGAGTTTAAGCGAAACTCTCCACTTAAGGATAGTCTCATATTCAGGATAAAGAACAAGATTCATGTTGGGACTCGCTCATCAAAGAGCACTACGAGAGTCGAGAGAAGTTTACAGAAACAAAAGAAGAGGGGATTGAGCTTCCTAAGGCGTTGGAGGAGTAGTTCAAAGCCCAGGCAAACTCGAATGGTGACTCTGGCAAATGACGGTGCTCAATGGAAATCCAAGTCTAGAAGCTGGACCGTTAACAGGATTTCATTATGATGACTAAGCTGCTGTACTTCCTTCATTTCCACGGCGATTCTATTTGTACTCTCCTGCTAAGTTATGCCTTTATCTCACGCGACAGACAATTGTTAACCGGGGCATCCTCCATCCGGAATTTTGTAAAGCTGCCAGCCAACCACTCTGCTATGAATAGCTATATAGAAGAAATGAACCATCAGGGTGTCAAAGTACTCGGCAGCTGTTTTGCTGGCCACTAATACCAAAAAAATATAACTGTTTCTGTCTAAAAAAAAAATAATAAAATCATTTTATCTTTACTCCTAATTTATAATTAGAAAAATATTAATCATTTTCTACTTAGGAACTTTAACACAATCTTTTGTCGAGGCCAATGTACTAATGTTGTTTAGTCTAACTTCTTATTTTTACTTAATGGTACTCAATATGGGTTAACTCCATGCAAATAGTTAGGCCCAGGTAGATTATTACTGCCTTCCGGTGATTAGAAATTTCTCCGGCGTCCTTATCTAAGACTAATTTTTAACATACTTTTAAACTTAAGTGTTTGCTTGGTGAACATCTCAGTTCACTTTAAGTGCTCATGGCACTAGGATGACCACTGCCATCAAAACTTATGGCTACCAAGCCATTGACCCTCTCCCCCTAGTGGATTCCATGCCCCATCTGTTTCGTTGCGTCAAGCCTTCAGTTTCCTAAGTCTACAAATTCACTTAACACTTAGGAAAACATAATCATACTTACAAAGGTTTACCTGCAGAGTTCTTTCCATGAGCTCCTCACTGTTAGCGGGTACATAGTTGTACTTTCTGTTACAGACACCCTAAGGGAGAAAGTGGGATATTACAATATTCATTGCCAATACATGAAATTTGAAAATAGCTTATCATAAAGAGCATCTCTTTAAATAATGGAATATAGATTCAACACATGTCGTTTCTCCATAACAATTTCTTGTTTAAACCTATCCATGAGCAAAATTTTCAAGTTGTTTCCACTAAATCAAGTTTTTGCTAGGATCTCAATCCTTTAGCTTTGATTAATTCTTTGTAAGGATCTCAGTTTTGATTTGTTCCAATTTAAAAGCTCTAAAATGTTATATATGCATTTAGAAGTTCATGCCAGCATGTGTTTAAAAGTAACAATACACAGAAGCTTTTGCCTGAGCATGCAGTTCTTCAGAAGAAAATGTACAAAGTTGAAACTAGATGGGGAGGGTTTTTCCCTTTTCCTCCAACACTCATAGTTTACATAGGAACATTTAAAGGTATCATGCTTTCCCTCGAGTGTAGTAGTCACCTCTCTATATAGCAGCTGATTCCACAAAGCAATAGGTCTTAATCTAGGTCCAATAAAGCATATTACACCTTCAGTAGTAGAATCTCATGATATGCAATGGACCATCGAGGAAAATACACTCCAGAAATAGCAGCTACCAAAGAATGTAGCATCAGACCTTAAAAACTGAAAAAAAATCTCAGGCTACTTCATAAAGTCGTACAGTAACATATTATAACCATGGCCACTGAGCATCTCTCCAAACACACCAACGTCCACCCTCAGTATGGTTACCATTAATTTCATCTGTACTTGTTTTGCATAAGTTTACATATTGGCCACACACTTCAGAAGATCGTAATTGACTATCATGCCTCAAAGCTTCCTCCCTGTAAGCCTTACCATTTACATATTTAGGATGTTGAACAAAAGGCACGCCTTTCCACCATAGCTGAAAGGCCTGCAGCGAAATCATCAAAAGCACAACACGTGAACTTTACAATTAGTAATGCAGTAATTCAGTCATACAAAGAAGTCCACCCAAGATATTGCAAGCTGAAATCCATTATCAGTAAGTTATTGTTTTCATTTTTTATTGTGTGATGTGTGCGTGTGCACATGTAGGGATGCTTAGGTTTTGTATTGGAGGATATTTTAGGAATTTCAATTAAACATTCTTACAGGAGTTACAGGATCAAGTGCACTGAAATTTATATAAGGTGATTATAAAAGATTTGACTGCCATATCATCTTAATTTTAATTTTAAAAGATCTGGATTAAGATAGATCTATACTAATTTATTTTTTATATTTTTTTGACATCAGACTTGAATTTCAATTTTTTTCCGTTTTATATTTTTATTAATGAAACATTTCTACCACCCCATCTGTAAAAGTACTTAGCTTCTCCCAATGCAATTAATTTTTTTTTGGCATATTACTAGACCAGATTATCAGCGGAAAAAATCCTAGACCAATTACACATGGAGAATTCTCACAAGGAAGATATATAACTTTCTATTTCCCAAAATGGAAGAATTAAAAGAAAATGTGGCCGTATTATATTGTTAGCCTTGTTATGCTGTTATCTGCTTTGCATGACAATTATGTTATAATCCCTTGTCTGAAACTCACTATTGATGGAATATATGATAATTTGGGTTGAAATGGACCTAAATGGGTGACCTGATATGCCAACATCTTCACCACCAAACTACCACCTCATTGACAAAAACAAGAAATTTGGCTGCCGACATCCATTTGTCCCAAGGTTGGTTCTCCCACAAATGTACCTCCATATTACTATATCTTAATGCCTTGATGAATCATTAGATAAAGACTATTTGGATAAAGGATATCACAGATAAGATATTGTTGTGCAGGTGCCAGATTGCGAAGTTATTTGAAATTGCAAATGTAACAATGATAAGTGACTTGGAAAGGCGATGGACAGAAAGGTGCGAAGTTATTTGAAATTGCAAATGTAACAATGATAAGTGACTTAGAAAGGTGATGGACAGAAAGGTGCCATTTTATTTGCGAGAAAGAATAAGAAACATTACTCTCTTATTCAGGTTGGCCACCTTGCAACTTATGCTAGGTATGAGCTAACAACATGGAAATATACATGCTGGAAAATGTAGAAACCGCAGAAATAAGAGAATTGTGGAATCATAGATTTGCTAGAAATAGGGTGTTAAATTTTCAGAATTTACTTCAATCTGATCTAGGATATTAACTGAGAGAACAACATGTACAGCAAATCTACAGCATATCAATCATGGACACAATAATGCAAGCACACAAGAGACACAGAGTTTACTTGGGGAAAACCATAAAGGTGAAAAACCCCAATAACTTCCTCAGAGATAGATAGAGCAATGATACAATCAGAATACAAGAGATAGTCTTCTCCTAGCAGCAGAGCCTCCTCCTCCACAAGTGCGCAACTCTCCCAAGTGTGAGTGATAATAGAATGTGTAAAATGAGAGAGACACACTCTCTATTTATACACTAACTTGATTTGACCTTAACTCAACTAGGTCGGCCTCAACTTAACCACTTAACATAATGCTGACTGGGCCGACCCCCACTAGGGTGGTCTAATAACCCTTTGACCCACATGACTTATACAGGGCCAACCCCAACAAGGTGGTCTAATAACCCATCAAGTATAAGTTACGACACTTACAATATAAATGACGACACTTCCGTATAGAGGAATAATAACATCTCTATAGGAATACAATATACATATATGTGAAATACATTCCGAAGTTACATATACATCAACACTCCCTCTTAACTAGGAAGGTATTTATCGACACAGGTCTTCTAGCACAAGTCATCTTCTCTGGATCATCGTCACTGGATAATCGTCATCGAGTCATCATCATCGTCACTGCTGCTGCTATCTCAATCAATCTCTGAATCTACTCGTCATAGGAAGTTCTACAGAGCCGGTCCTTTTTCATATTGGATGTAGGCCCACCACCTGCAGGTCTTCATCATCACTGACCATACTGTAGAAATCTCAGGACTTATTACGTGCGTCACAAAACCTTAAAAGAGTCTCTTGACTAGCAAGAACCCTAAAGAGCATCTGAGGCCTTTTTCATCCTGTCCAGATCTCCAGGACTTATTACATGTGATCCCACCACAAAACCTCGAAAGAGAATCCCAGGACTGATTACGAGCACAAGGCTCAACCTATTGGATCTCCCAGGGCACAAATTACATGTGGTCACCACAAAACCTCGAAAGAGCATCCTAGGACTGATTACGAGCACAAGGCTCAATCTATCGGATCTCCCAAGGCACAAATTACATGTGGTCATGGCAAAACCTCAAAAGAGCATCCCAGGACTGATTACGAGCACACGGCTCAACCTATCGGATCTCCCAGGGCACAAATTACATGCCATAGGACAAAACCTCGAAAGAGCATCTGCCAGATATCCCAGGGCACAAATTACATGCCATAGGCAAAACCTCGAAAGACTATCTGCAGATCTCCCAGGGCACAAATTATATGTCCTCCCAAGCAAAACCTCGAAAGAGCATTTGCCAGATATCCCAGGGTACAAATTACATGCCATAGGCAAAACCTCGAAAGACTATCTGCAAATCTCCCAGGGCACAAATTACATGCTTATCTGCACAACCTGTTCCACGGCCACAGAGTATCAACCTGATAATCACCATACATCATCCTGATGTACACACTGCAACATCCTGCTGCATGTCATCTGGAGCAACATCCTGAAGCTCGTCATCCATGATCATCCTGATCATACAATGCATCTACCTGATGCATACCAAGTATCTACCTGATACATATCATCATACATGATCCACCTGATCATATAGTGTATCCACCTGATACAAATACAAATACATGATACATATCACCATACATGATCCACCTGATCATACTATGTATCCACCTGATACATATATAGATACATGGTCCAAGCATCCAACATGATGCATATACAAAAATACATACAAGTGATCCAACTGATCATATCCAGCATCCAACATGATGCATACATACATATACATATAAATGATCCAACTGATCATATCCAGCATCCAACGTGATGCGTACATACATATACATATAAATGATCCAACTGATCATATCCAGCATCCACCATGATGCATATACAGAGCAGTAACTGGAGCATCGTCCTGATGCTCATCATCCAACACTTATATCCATAGCCATGTGAAGGATCCTCCTTCCAACATGCTTGGAATGGCTTCTGCAAATGTGTCCATGACTTCTTCCTCGAAGTGTCATCAATCTGAAGAACACCAAGCCTCTCCCTGAAGTACTCGAACTTCACCTTGGCTAGTGGCTTCGTCAGCACATCTACAATCTGCTCGTCCGTCGCAATGTATAGGAGCTTCACAGCTCCTCTCTGCACCATATCCCTGATATAGTGATATTTGATCTCTGTGTTTCAACTTGTCATGAAACACTGGGTTCTCGGACAGCTTCACACAACTTTGGTTGTCACAAAAGATACCAGTAGCATCCAACGGAAGATCAAATAACTCAGATAATAGCTTCTGTAGCCATACTGCCTCACAACTAGCTGAACAGGCTACAACATACTCTGCCTCAGCTGTACTCAGTGCTACGCAGGACTGCTTCCTGCTAAACCAAGAGATCACACCTGATTCCATACTGAAGCAGCATCCAGATGTGCTCTTCCTATTTGCAGCACTGCCAGCCCAATTTGAATCAACATAACCCTGTAGGTTAAACTTTTGATTTGCTTCATACTTGAGCCCATAATCCACTGTACCCTTCAGGTACCTCAGAACATGCTTTACAGCAACTAGGTGAACACTCCTCGGATCCGTCAGGAACTGGCTCAATGTTTTCACTGCAAAGCAAATATCTGGTCTCGTGTTCGTTACGTACATCAAGGACCCAATCATCTGACGATACATAGTGATATCAACCGGCTCAGATGAAGCATCACACAAAAGCTTCAGGTTCGATGCCATAGGTGTGGCCATAGCCTTGCAGTCCATCATCCCGAACCTCTTCAGGATCTCTACTGCATACTTCCCTTGTCCAAGGAAGATTCTATCACTCTGCCACACCTCCATGCCAAAAACAAATAGTGCATCATCCCCAAGTTCTTCAACTCGAACTCGGTAGCAAGCTTCCGCTGCATGTCGGCAATCAATCTATCCTCACCTGTTACAAACAGGTCATCCACATAGTAGTATCACTGGATTGCCTTCCTCAACCTTGTAGTAAAGGTTGGAATCCGCTTTATTCTTGGTAAAGACCAAACTGGATAGAAAGCTGTCTATCCTACCATACCAAGTTCTGCACATATATGACTCCCTGTCATGTGTCTCAGAACCAAGTGGCTTCTCCACATACACTTCTTCTTCAACTACACCATTCAAGAAGGCTGTCTTGAAATCCATCTGGTGTATCTTCCACTTCATCACTGCAGCCAGAGCAAGTACGGATCTAATGGAAGTGTATCTGGCTATAGGAGCAAAAGTCTCTATTCTACCACCTGCAGCATGCTTGATCTTGTAAATCCTCTTGGAAGTCACTACAGACTACCCTTTGGGACAGCATCCCAAACATCTTCATGATCGACTGGTACTCCTCGATCATGGCATTCTTCCCAAATCCTGGGAACTTCAATATCTTCAATATTTTCAATAGATAACTTTGTTGCTGAACAAATGTTGTAGTCCTTCTTTTGTAGGTGATGGTATACGATCTTTCCTACACAACAAGTTAAATTGCATGATTAGAAAACATCTCATAGTTTTCAGAACAAATTCTTACACATAAATAAATATGTCATACAGTCATGCAATTATCTTAGCCAATGCTTCAATACAACATTTATCCATATTCCGTAACTTTCTAGATGCCTTCCGATCTCTACCAGAACATTGTTAAGAGTGTGCACAACTCCTAACATGTCAGCAAAGAGGTTTCATTCTAGATAAGTAGCAATGGAATGTTGTACAGTGCCATAGGCCACTTACCCATGTATATTAGTAGTATACTGTTCATCATTGCAACTATTCTAATATGCATAATACACAACCTAATTCTAGGAACATAAGCATATACATCATTAAATAACATTATGTAAGAAATGACAATTCAAATATTTATCTTTGTTTGGTTGCTGGGTGGACTCCCTTTGAATCTTTGCAACTCCATTCTGATGTGGATTGTGAGAAGTGGTCAACTCCCTCTGAATACCTGCATCCTTGTAGAAACTACTGAAGTGTGCTCCTTTGCTTTCTTGCAGGAACAACTGGAGTGTGCTCTCTCTTGATCTTTGCTTCCTGGATTACCTGTTCTTGAACTTATATCCATCCTTAACCACTATGTATGCTTATTAGTATCATCATTGTGTTATCCTTGAGGTCTCATACATAATCACACATTTATTAGTATAATCTTAATACTATCAAAACACAATAATCTTAAACATGTATAGTCATGATCATTCACAGATAATAAACATTAGTATTCAAGGTTTCAGGGAAGTCTTCTTTTACTCATGCATATTCTTATTTGATCATAGGACTCTTCTGATTAGTTAAATCATCAATGCATAAACCCGTGATTACTCAAACCTATACCTTCATGATTCTTCTGGTTATTCATATCATCAATTATGGTAAGAAACACAATATGCATACAACCATGACTATTCAAACTTATGACTTCATGAATAATCATTATCAACAACACAACAGTATAAGATCCTAACACAAGGTAGGATTCTAGCTTGATATAGGAAAAACATACCTGGATTAGCATGCTAGCTAGTTATGTCTAACATACCCGCATAATGTCTTCTGGTTCTCTTTAGTGACTTGTGCTAGTAACCTGCATGTCTCATAAGTTAACCATTGTAGAACCAAGTTATACATATCTCGAAAGTAGATCTTCTATGTGATCCATGACAATGGATGAATCTTTGTCTTCATGTCACCATGATCATATGTTCTTGAAGTAGAACATGATTTTTCTTTCTTAGTGTACCTTTTATGTTAGCAGACAACATAAACCTCATACAACACCATAATGCATTAGTACAATCATAAGTGTCGACACCCTAACCAATGAATATCTTCTATCATGCATTCATAATTTTGTTAAAGTGATACGACAAATCTAAAATCAAGATTGTACTAACCGTAATAACATGAAGACAAACATACCATAAACTTAATCATGAACAAATCTCGAAACATACCTCGATGAGTCATACCTATCGAGATCGCTTGTAATCTTCTTATGTAAGGCCTTAGCCTCATCTCCCTTTGAAACAAGAACTTCTTCACTTATGCAGGTGACCAATCCATCTTCTTCTAGGATTAACTCAATCCACTTGATTTGCAAAAACTGGACCTGGAGCTGGATTAGGGTTTGTCAGAGAAACCCCAAAAATTCAAACTTTGAATTTCAAACTTCCGAAAGGATAGAAATATGCGCCTTGATGAGCTGATCAAGCTGGTATATTCAGAATTTGAAAACTGGAAAGTTTCAGTCCTCAATTTTGCCTTTGAAACTTCCAGAGTCACTGGACGTGACCCTGAACTGGGGTTTGATGAAGCCCACTGTTCTTCCCAATCAAAAGGTTTGATCCAAAGCTCTAAGCTTCTATTTTTCTGAGGAGCTTCTAGCCGTGGTCACAGATTTAAAAAATTCCCATTTTTACAGAAGCCCTAATTTTTCACTTTTTTTTATCAAAGTCTCGAACTAGGGTCTGATCAAGCCCGACCTTCTGCCCAACCAAAAATTATGATCTTGGTCTCTAAATTTTGATTTTGATGAGTAGCATTCAGCCGTGGTCTCTGATTACAAGAATTCCAACTTTCTCCAAAACCCTAAATTCCGGAAGCCATGAATGAAGGCGCTCAAAAATAATTCTATTTTGACAGAAATATGTACCTGATTGTTTCTGGTGTAACTCCGCACTTTTCGATCCACAGGGTCTGAAAATTTTTCCTGAAATATCCCGACCTGTCATCTTTTCATCCCAACAGGTCTGACCTCAATTGGATTCTCTTAGAGAGAGTTATGCCAAGTGTTGCAACGTGACCTGTTTATGGGATAAAATAGGAGAGCGAACTTGTACGGCGTGCCACATGTCACTGGTTAAACTTCGGCCTCTGAAAAAGTTTCTTGAGATAGTACAGTCTGTGTACTACCTGTCACTTTTTACGAAATTTCATTTGGAGCTTCCTAGCCCAAGTTATGACCTTTTTGCCAAGGTCACCTGTTTTTGACTCAGATCTGGAAGAGGCAGAAACCCTATATTGTACAGATCATAAATCACAATATAGGATTTATAGCAAACCCAAAAACTTCGCCAAAACGGATTTATAGCAAAAGTGCTACGATGACTGGTTTTTGCTATATCAAGCCCTAGCATCGTAAGTGCAACAAGTGTCATACATGCCATATCATGCCTTCTTTCAGGTTAGCTCTGATACCATGTTAAATTTTTAGAATTTACTTCAATCTAATCTAGGATCTTAACTGAGAGAACATGTACAACAAATCTACAGCATATCAATCATGGACACAATAATGCAAGCACACAAGAGACACAGAGTTTACTTGGGGAAAACCATAAAGGTGAAAAACCCCAATAACTTCCTCAAAGATAGATAGAGCAATGATACAACCAGAATACAAGAGATAGTCTTCTCCTAGCAGCAGAGCCTCCTCCTCCACAAGTGCGCCACTCTCCCAAGTGTGAGTGATAATAGAATGTGTAAAATGAGAGAGACACACTCTCTATTTATACACTAACTTGACTTGACCTTTACTCAACTAGGTCGGCCTCAACTTAACCACTTAACATAATGCTGACTGGGCCGACCCCCACTAGGGTGGTCTAATAACCCTTTGACCCACATGACTTATACAGGACCGACCCCAACAAGGTGGTCTAATAACCCATCAAGTATAAGTTACGACACTTACAATATAAATGACGACACTTCCGTATAGAGGAATAATAACATCTCTATAGGAATACAACCACTTCCGTATAGAGGAATAATAACATCTCTATAGGAATACAATATACATATATGTGAAATACATTCCGAAGTTACATATACATCAACATAAGGGAGCCATTTGCAAATTTATGCAGCTTCTGACCGTGGCTTCACAGACAGCTTGACAACCCCAGCTGCATAAGCAAGGTGACTTAGAATTCCTACTGCAAGTTTTAATATATTGTTGCACATGTTTGACAGAAAAGGACAAAAGCATCAGAATTCTGACATCACCACATGCTTGATGGACAATAATAGCCAGAAAATAATAGATCATCAATTTATGTAGGATATCAAAGAAGCTCTTTCTTGATTCTTTCTATTGTAAATGTATTGCCTCTATGGCAGAAAGTACTACGCAATCCTGAATAGCAAAGTAATTTGCTATCAAAATTAATAAAGTAATCTCATTCATTTCCAAGGAAACTGATAAGCAAATGGATATGCAACAGGTTTATGAATTTTCAATTTTATATAAACATTAATAGAATTTACCTGCCAGTATATCCAAACAGCTACTTTGTGGGGCATCAACCATAAAAATACTTCTGGAGACACTATCAGTTGATCGATCTTCTTTACTTGCAGATTTGCTGTGAAATATTTACCAAGTTCAGGGTGCTGTACAGTAATTGTCAAAGACAGGGAACTTCCAGGAACACTTGCATGTATTTTCCAATCCCCAAGCATATCCTGCAATTGATTTAAGTGGAATTCATAGCACCATAGCAAAAATTTTGGCTTGTACCAGCAGACATTTCTCATTGAACCATGTTAATGAAAGGTATACTTGGTTATCCTCACTAGAAATTAACAGAATGTTTTTATGGAAACTAACAGCGATTCAATATTGATCAATATTTAACAACATTTGCAACATCAAACATAACAAATCCAGATATTTAGAACTACACTACATACAATTCTTACAAAAAATGCAGAAGATAAATATTTAAACTTGTAATATTTTTTTGTGCCTCTGTGTAGAGAATATTATATACAAACACTAAATGACCATACATACAAACATTAACTGACCAATGAAGGCTCAAACTTGCAAATCTGGTGGAACTAGGGCATAGATGGAAGGGTATCTTCATCAATTATTTCAAATTGCACGAGGGCAATTTCCTTGAGTTAAGAATTTACTGTTTGCATGGATCTAGGGTCCTTTTATATTTCCTTCTAGGCCGGCTGAGACAACATTGATACTAGCACATGTTGCCTGCCTGAGCAAGGAGCAGCAGGTTGGAATAGGAAAGGTCCAATAAATACATTACAACAAACAACAAAGAAGTATAATTGTCATGTATTTGTAGCTTGCTCCAGATGATAACACTAAGCAAATACTGGTCTATGACTTATATTTCTCACATTTACACCTCCCAAATGAATCTAGCAGAAGACTGCACAAGACAGATCAGCATTGAAAAGTTATTCCGTAAAATTCCTGCCTGGTATTTGAAAGACTGCTTCATTATTGGGGACAAATCGATTCAGTTCAAGGAAATGTGAAACAAGCATAGCATAGTATCATTTAAACTCTCAAATGCATATGTCCATGGGAGATCGAAGTTACTCCTACCAAACCATGAACCAAGTCCTGGCATTGTGATGAGAATTAGGCTATTGGTAGTTGAAAAGTGGATAACGTATTATACTTGTATATTTCTATTTGTATCTTCTGTTTTAAGGAAACAAATGGTAGTTATTCCATCTATTAATTAGTATCACTTGACATAGCGATTTTGGTCCTATGTACTTTTACAAATATCTATAATGCAATATACAGTGCACAGTGTATACCATAGTCACTGGATTCTCCTTAAGGTACCCCACATCTGCATCCAATTCTTTACAGAATCTTGGATCTGTATCTGATTCTTGGGATTTTTGTGTATTTTGGATCAGATCCATTTCCCAAAATAGGGTCTGTTTCCAATATAAGTGGATCTGGATCCTAGTGACAAAATTCAGGCAGATTACCCCCTAGCTGCATGTTTTAAATAATTTTTACTATCATAATCCCCAGGAACACTAAGCACACAATTTACATAATAATTATTTGCTAACTTGGTCAAAATTTGAGTGATTTGTTCACATTGATGGGATTAGTAGTTAGTAACTGTTATCACCTAAGATGTAGTTACCCCTATGGATGGATCCAGTCATGGATGGCAATAGGGAAGGGCAACTCAAAAGGTGCAACCACGATCACCTCGACCTCCAAAATGTATGGTTGTCACGCCAGTCGAGGCAACCTTCACTTTATGTTATCTAGCCCAGACAACAAAGGGGGAGACCCGATCTACTCCCGACAGGAGAGATCAAAACCAAGACACCAAATCAAGGTATTTCTAGTTGAAGTTAGGTGTATGGTTTATCCTAGACCTAAGGATGAAGTCACAAGCCAAGTGAGGGGTTCAATAGGTATAGCTTTGGTTCATAGTTGATGTGAAAGTGACTTATAATGTTTAAAGTGAGATCTAGGGCTAGTGTACTAGGTCAATGTCAAAAGATTCACTGCCTTGGGAACCGTGTCCAATGCAGGATTGTTTAGGGGTTGTATTGGGGCTAACTAGTACATGAGACAAGCTTGACCATGGTTCATGATGTCTTCAAAGGTATAGTTCACCATGCAAAAGTCAAACCACAAGTCAATCCAACAATCTAGGAGAGTGGGTTGCCTTGGAGATAAACCAGTGCCTTGGGAATTGGGAAGTGGAGTCAAAGTAGGGTTGACTTTATGGTTTGGGACTCCTACAACATGAGATAAGTGGACAGTATAGGCCTTGATGGTTAAATATGTCTAGATCTAGGTTTGACCCAAGTGGACCACAATCCCTTAAAACAAGGAATGCAATCCCCAAGGCAAGATTCGACAAAGTGACAGTCTAGACCTAGGTTTTGAATTATTCTGATTCCGGATCTGCAAAAATCTCAAGTACCCAGTTCCTCGAAGTGAGTGAACTCACTTCTCCCAGGTGGTGCGACTTTCCCTAAGGAGGCTTCAATTTGGGTTTAGGTGGGTCAAATCATGTCGGATGGCATCCAAACTTTAGATCCGGGTAGATCAGTCAAGTAGGGATATGGATCTATACTTTCGTGGCAATCCACCGGTTAGATCTTTGTAGATCTGAGTTTTAGTGTTCCAAGTGGTCCAAAATGGGGATTAAATCCCTTAAAATGTGGAATGGGGCCCACAAGGTGAATTTCAAGAAAGGGACAACCTGGGTGTATGTTATTTGATGTGTAGATGTCAAATCAAGTGGAATCTCAAACACCCATCAACTAGATCTAGGTCAACTTGCTCAAATGGTGAAGTGCGCCTTCCTTGGGAGAAGCTAAGTTGGCTTGGGAGAGGGGTCAAACGGAAGCCAATCCTCACCAAACTATAGATCCGGGATGCCGTGGATGCTATAGAGGTGGGTTTTCAATATCATGCCCAACAACCCACTAGATCTCAGTAGATCTAAGAAAATGCAAAATTTGGGGTTTTAATTAATTAGGGTTTTAACAATTTATGCATTATGTCAATGGATTGGATAAAGGAAAGAGAAACAAACCTGTGGATCTTACCTGGATAACCTTGTAGATGCCTTGATGATGATGATCTATGCAATCCCGATCAATTTGGAAGCTTTGAGGTAGTCTCTATGCAAATCGATTTAGTCCAAGAAGCCAATGCGCCCTCTCTCCTGCACAACAAACGTCAACAATATCAGATTTGATGCATCAAGAGATAAGACTAATGCCACAAAAGAAGTAACAGAAAGATAGCATAGATCACAATGATACTAATGATAACCCCCTGATACAAGCGAATGCCAAGAAAGTCGATTTGAAGAAGCCTTGCAAAATCGCCCTTGTTGAAGTCGCCCTCCTGTAGACAAACAATGATTTCCAAAAAAGATAGATCTTACCACAATTTCCAAATGCTAGGTTGCAATAGACTTTCCAATCACCATCTAAGAACACCAGATGCAAAGGAGACCACAAGAATTTCCACAAGAATATTTTTCTATACCAATAATCCCAGAGCCAAAGACCCTTTACAATGAGAGGCTCTCTCCTTTAAATAGGAAGGAGAGGCACCAAAACCCTAACCACTTTTTGAATGAGTGGCTAAGATTAAAAGATACAAATGTCTAATCAATGGTTGAGATGAGCTCAACAACATAATACATGGATCACACATAAAATATAACATAAGTGGACAAAGTCGCCCTAGGAGAGGGGAATCCCACCAAATCATGATGACAAAATATCATAAGAGGCTCATGGTGGGTCCAAGGGGTAATTTTATCCCTCCTTGGTCAATCCCCATGGCACAATAACCAATACATAATCATGAAAGTACCAAATCGTGCCTCCAAGGTGAAGTCGTGGTCCTCCAAGGTGAAGTCGTGGTCCTCAAAAGACCTCAAAAAATCCACAGAAAGTGCCATAAGTGATGGATGCGGGCCCCGATGAAGCTGAAACTGCAAGAGGAGGTGTGGAAGGTCCCGATCTATCATCACTGATCATCCCATGCCATAATTTTGCCTCAGTAGCCCAAATCGATTTCCTCAGTAGCCATTTCTACCAATCCTGAAATGCCTCGGGAAACGTGAAACTGCCCAAACTGCCTCCTGGAGTGATGGCGCTGTCAAGGTGAGGGTGCCAATGTGTCCGGGAGGGGGGGTAATATGGTAAAAACAAGTGGCTGGACCACCCCCTCCATCATCAGCGCCCTAGGTCATCCGGATAAAAGTCATCTCTGCTCCGACAGGGCCTCCAATAGACCAAAACTGCACTAGGACAGCCTACTGAGGCTAAATCATCACTGTAAGTGCCCGGAACTGAAAACAAACTGTCCCATTGGACTCAGAAGGTCCAAATCCATCCAAGATGTGTACTCATACACCATATGAATCTCAGCATGATCAAAATAAATATCCCATGTACCGGAACAAGGCCAATAATAATGATCTGTAAATGACCAAACACTGCTGTATCCCAAGAATCATCATCATAACCCTGTAGCTGCTGCATAGAATCATCCTGTATGTGTACATGGACCATATATCATCTATCCATATCATCATAAGGTCCAACATCTCATGTCCCATGGTCAAACTAGGTCTAACCAAGACCAAATACAACTCAGACTATCATCCATAGCTGCTGCAAGGTGTCAAGGTTAATACATGCTTTACAATTTATTCGAATAGCTTCTATAACACAGAGTAATCATGACTGGCGATCTAAATCCAAATATATAGTGTCGTTAGTTATTATTATTACTCAGACTAGACTTTCAGGACCATACTCACTTCATAGTTGTGATCAATTTGCTAGTGAAGGGTGAAGGCTGAAATAAATGGCTAGGCTAAGGGATGACTTGACTAACTTGACTTTGTGACACTTTGGCAAGGGAAAGGGAATACACACTATAGTATATACTGAATGAGCAATAACACAGGGAATGGCGGTGTCTCACAAATGGATGAGTTGTTTAAAGAGGGTTTATTCACCTTCACAGATGCGCACAATCCATAATACAAGCAAGGCCAGCAATTGTTTAGATATAACATTTAAGTTCCATTGCTTTTTGGGCCTGAGGTTTCCATAGCCTTGATCTATGTGTGTTTACAAACACATTGCATAGATTTACATTTATTTTTAGGCTTTCTGCTGCAGGTGTGTTTTTAAGGCACTTGTTTACCTGAGCACTTCTAGGTGTGTCATGGACAGCTTGTTTACCTAGGTATTTATTTTTCCAAAAGATATAACATTTTATTTTTCATGGCCATTTTCATTTGGCATTTCTTTCATATACAAGATATAGCATTTGATTTTTCCAGATTTTGTATTGATGGCAGCACTAAAAGTTTCAGGTTTAGCCAACACAACTTTAGTGACTAGGGAGAATTCTCAAGGAACTCCAACTCACCATAGGTAAGTTTTGTCACCAACTCAGAGCCGAGACACAATAAACAGGGACGCTCATCCAGTACAGAGGCTACAGTGGGGAAAGGTCCTCCATGTCACTAGTCAAGTAGCAAATCAAGGTAATAATCTAAAAGGTAGGCCACGGATGGATGAAGACAATGAAAAGATGAAGCCAACACTAGCAAGCCATAGTATGGTGTAATGATCACCTCTATTCTCCCTAAGGAGGGTATGTACCAATGAGTATGAATAGTGAACTTCTAAGTCTGAGTAGGGACAGTAATATATATATATAATAGGTCAACCAGGTCCAAATATCTATATGATCGCCAGATCATGACACTAAGTGCTAAGACATGCTATAAGAATAAGTATAAAAGCAATCTAACCATAACACAATAGTATACCTGCTGAGTCATATACCTGAAAGCTCATCAACCTGTACCATCACCCGTCCTCTGAGACTGCTGCTGTAACTCTGGGCACTACTGTCTGCTCTGTACCAATGGCATAATGGCTATATCGGGCATCTCTCTGAGTGTCCTGAAACTCAGTCATGGCATGGGGAATATAACTGCTGTCCACAATCTGATAGTGATCCAATCTAGATGCTCATCTCGGCATCTCAAATGCAAGGGAACTGGCTGAATAGTGTACTGGCATGAGAAAAATAATGTATGGTAGCCCGGCTACTATATATGTGATAACATCTGGCTCCGGCTGGGACAAGTGCTCGGCTGAAGTGAGCGCTTGAGAACCTCAGAATCTCTGGTCCTCGAACTCTGCTACTCGAATCCACGATCCACACTCTACCATTTTATTTCCATCTTCATTCTTGCAACCTATTTTCTGCATTCACAAACATCTAAAGAAAATACCTCATGCCGCATGTGTGGGAAAAATAATAAAATTAACTGAAATAAAATCTACTCTATGTCAGAAATATAAATGCATAAAATATAAATGCAGAAAGTAAATTAACATAATTTGCAAAATTTGAGTTTTATTGTGCAGGAAAAGAAAAAGTGACAGGTACTCAGTTAAACTAGGAGCTTACAAAGGAGCTTAGAGACTAAAAAGGTGCCAGACTCAATGGCTGAAAAGACTAACTACTGCCTAAGTAGGCTTATTTGGTTTCCTACCTAACCTACTCTACCAGGCAATGCAGTGCACAGTTTATTCAATGGGTGGGAAGTAATGCTTTAACAAAAGCCCGTTTACAGGGAGTTCCAGTTCATCCCCATCTAGAGTTTCTAGAAACACTGACCCCTTACCAGCTATCCTTGATACTCGATACGGACCCATCCAAATTTTTTCAAATTTTCCATGGTTTCCAGGTTTTGCCTTGTTTTTATCCCATAGCAAGACTATGTCTCCTATACTGAATTTCACATTCCTTGTTCTTTGGTCGAAAGTTCCTTTAACTCTTTCTTGTTCAATGACGGTTTTGTTGAATGCCATCCTTCTCATTTCATCAAGTTCTACTAGTTTATCAATTCTCGCTTGGAAAGCTTCTTCATCAGAAGTACATTGCTGTAACAACTCATATACAGGAATTTGCAAATTTATTGGGAGTCTACAATCTTGCCCATAAACCAACTCAAAAGGTGATTTTCCGGTAATCCTTTTAACCGTTGTCCTGTCAGCCCATAAGGCATATTTCAACTTCGTATCCCAACTTCTTTTATTAGTGCCAACCATTCTTTTTAGTAACCTTATCAAATTCTTATTGCTAGACTCAGCGAGACCGTTTCCTTGAGGATAGTAATTTGATGAATGCGAAAGAGTGATTCCATGATTCATGCAAAAGGTTGACATTTCTATTTTACTGAAAGCTGGAGCGTTATCCGTTGTTATTTTTAAAGGACAACCATATCTGGCTACAATGTTTTCTTCCAAAAATTTCACAACTACCTCGGCTGTAGCCTTTTTAGTTGGGATTGCCTCTACCCATCGAGTAAAATAATCAGTACAGGTCAGCATGTACTTATGCCCATTGCTCGAGTTTTCACTGAAAGGTCCAACAAAATCCATACCCCATTGCTGAAAAGGAGCTTCTACTACTACAGGATTTAGAGGTAATGCAGGCAGTCTTGGTTTTCCTGAAAAAAGTTGGCACTCTTGACAAACTCTAACATAAGAATGCACATCCTTGAAAAGTGTTGGCCAATAATAACCTGCCCTCATGATTTTTGCAGCGGTCGTTCTTGGGGCATAATGCCCACCACATAATCCAGAGTGCATTTCTTTCATAATAGTTCTTGACTCCTCTAGGTTGACACACTTCAAGATTATCCCATCAGGATTTCTCCATCCTAATCCATCCTGGGTTAGCACATACTTTTCAGCCTTTAGCCTTAATGCCCTTCTCTGATGATCCACCAGGTGATCAGGGCATGACAGGTTCCTCAAAAAATATACGATATCTTTGTACCATTCATGCTCTTCATCAATGTTTAAAATACTTACCATATTTACCACATTTCCTCCCTTTTCAGTTAGAAGTTGAGCTAACCCTTGACCTTTCACAATCTTAATTGGCTTGATTTCTAGATCATATTCTTGTATACGTGAAATCCAATTTCCTCTTACACCTATGCCATCTGCTTGTGAAAGAACATCCTTTACTGCTTGATAAGGCACATACGCTTTAATTTTGGAATATCCCACATAGGTTCTGAAATGTTTCAAGGCTTTAACTAAGGCATAAGCTTGCTTTTCAGTTGTGGTGTATTTCAGTTCAGCATCTCTCAAGTTTTTACTCATAAAAGCTATGGGTTGTTCATGGTTTTCGTTATTCTTTTGCAGTAACACACCAGCAATAGTATCTTCCGAAGCATACGAGTAAATCATGAATTCTTTATTGTAATCAGGACAAGCTAGTACCGGGGAGGTTGAAATGGCCTTCTTGAGCTTGGTGAAAGATGATTCACATTCTTTATCCCAAACAAACTTCACATCCTTTTTAAGAAGGGCATTTAATGGTTTGGCCAATTCTGCTAGGTTTGGGATGAATCTTCGAACGAAGTTTATTTTGCCAAAGAAAGATTGCAAGGTGGCCACATTGTGGGGTGCTGCAATAGCGTTGATGGCTTGGACACGTTCTGGGTCGATTCTGATACCTTCTTTTGATACAATGTGTCCCAAAAGCTTGCCTTCATCTACTCCAAAAGTCGATTTCTTGGGATTTAATGATATACCAAATTTTCTGCAACGTTCAAAAACTCTTCTTAAATGTTCAATGTGGTCTCCTCGTTCCTTTGAAAACACTGTTAGGTCATCCTGATAAATGGCAATGATTTTCCCAATCAAATCACTAAATGCTTGATCCATAGCTCTTTGAAAAGTGGAACCGGCGTTTAATAATCCGAATGGCATTCTTATATATTGGAAAGTTCCCCATGGAGTAGTAAATGTTGTTTTATCTCTGTCTTCCTTTCTAATACGTACCTGATTATACCCCGAAAAACCATCCAACATTGACAACATGCCTGCCCCAGTAACACTTTGCAACAGATTTTCCATATTTGGCAAAGGGTAATTGTCCTTGAGGGATGCTTGGTTTAGGTTTCTGAAATCTATGCATATCCTGATTTCACCACTTTTCTTTCTTACAATAACCGGGTTAGAAACCCAGGTAGTGTGTCGAACGGGTTGGATAATTCCGGCTGCTAGCATCTTCTCAAGCTCTTTCTTGATTAAGGGAGCAAGTTTTGGATTGACATTTCTTAACTTTTGCCTATAAGGTTTAGCACCTTCATGCAAAGGGATAGTATGCTCGATAATTTCAGGGTCATAAGTTCTGAGTTCGTCATAAGCCCAAGCGAAAATATCTCGATACTTCCTAATCAGGTTTACAATCGCCTTTCTTTCTTCTGGGGAAGCATTCTTTCCTATCCTGATCATTCTGGGAGAAACCGAAGTTCCAATATTTATCTCTATAACCTCGTCTACTGGTTCAGCTCTCTTACCCTTGTATTCATCATGCCTATTGAAATTTTTCTCCAGGGGTATTGCTAGCTTCCTAATATCAAGATCTTGAATGGAGGAACCGTTTGATTTGTCTTCTAAATTCACATTGCAATTTTGGAAACTTTCATGGTTTTGTAAGAATGCAATGATTTGTGCATCAGAATCAAATACTTGCCAATGATCTTCATTATCAGGAACGGAAGGTCTAAATATTACTTCAACCTTACACTCTTTATTTTTAAGATAATCAGGAGTTTCAAAGGTGCAGGCTATTACCGATAATGCATCAGCCAGGGTGTTTTCTTCTCTTGGGACTGCTCGTATTGCAAAGGCGTCAAACATTTCTATAGTGTCCCAAACAGCATTTCGATAATCCCTAAGCCTATTGTTCTTGGCTGCAAACTGGTTCTTCACTTGGGATACAATCAAATCAGAATCTCCGGTTACGTTTAGACATTTGATCTTTTGTTCACGACAGATTTCTAGACCTAAAAGCAATGCCTCATACTCAGCTACATTGTTTGTGCAATCAAATTCCAGACGGTATGCAAACAATTTTTCTTCACCAGAAGGAGATGTGAGGACAATCCCAGCTCCAGCACCATGTCTAGACTTTGCCCCATCAAAATGCATTTTCCAAACTTGACTAGGAGGGAAAGGATGCTGTCGGGGTTCTTCCCAATAGTTGGCCATTACCATATAATTTCCAACCTCCTCAGTGGGACGCATAGCATCCTCAAACAAGTAGTCAGGTGTTTCTACGTGTTCCGTCATAGGCTTTTCATTCATTAATTTATAAGTGGCCTTTTCTCCTATAGGGATGGTTGCGTAAGATAAATCCATTTGGATACTTCCTCCTAATTTGGCAGCCCATTCCCTTGATAACAACATTCCCCATGCGTCAGGAATGTCTAAAACTAGGACATTCATACTTATTTCAATTGCAGGGTAAGCAGCTAGTTTCATTTTGAGGTTTTCAATCATACCTTTTGACTTAACAGGCCTGGAATCCATCCCGCAGACGTTTCTATATTCTCTGGATGGTTTTAACTCCAATTGTTCCATGACCTTAAGAGGCATAATGTTTACTTCTGCTCCTGAGTCTAACATACAGTTGTGCAATATCAATTGATTTATCTCTAAAGCAATGTAAAAGGGGGGATGACCCCTACCTTTATCAATCACACTTTGAATCATGATGGGGGGATCATCCTCAACCGTGAATTTCACAGGATTCTTGACTTTAGGCTCAATTCCCAAGAATTTAGTTGCTTGATTGAAGTATGAAGGGATTTTCAAAAGTTCTTCCAAGGGCACGGGAATATTCGGTTTGGATATGAAATTGCTCAGATCAATCTTTAAGTTGCAAGTCTTTTCTTTGTCCTTGGTATTCATTTTTAAATCCAGTAAATGCATTACTTGTTTTCTAACCGAAGGAATAACTACCAAATCTTTCAAAGACACCATGACAGAAGATCCTGAGAGTTTTCCCAATATGTTTGAATTTAGCTTTTCTTGTGTTATAGGAGATGTTTCTTTGCTTGGAGTTGGAGTGTTCTCTTGTTTTCTTTGTATTGGATCCTTAGCATGGGGTTTAGCAGGATTTGAGCTTATTACCTTCTTAGTGACTTGAGGGGCTAACCTTCTGGGTTGATCATTTTTCTTTAAAATCCCTTTAGGAGGAGTGTTTGGAGTTTGAGTGGGGAATCTACGAGTGGTATTTTTTGGGTCCAGTGTATTTTCCTTCGGACTGGTTTTGTTCTTATCTATGTCTTTTGTGTTGTTCCTTGCTTGAGACCTAGTTACCACTCTGCCATCAGATGTGGGCTTAGTTTGGAGATTTTCAATGGTGTAAACACCCTCAAAGGTTCTAGAAAAAGGTTTATACTTTTCAATATTTTCTCTTTGTTTTCTGAGAACTACCCCATTTAGGTTTCGGATTAAACCACTCATTTCGGTCATCATTTTCAAAATCATATCGTTCTCTGAATTAGTGACACAAGGCATAGTTCTAAGTATTTTAGGATGTAAATGAGCTCTCTCCTCAGCGGAGTCACGATTGGGAGTCGCCAGGTAGATTTAACTCTTCTACCAAGATATGTGTCGTTTGTATATGCGGGAAGGACTGGGGCAAGCTATTGCCTCCCCGGCAACGGCGCCAAAATGTTATCACCTAAGATGTAGTTACCCCTATGGATGGATCCAGTCATGGATGGCAATAGGGAAGGGCAACTCAAAAGGTGCAACCACGATCACCTCGACCTCCAAAATGTATGGTTGTCACGCCAGTCGAGGCAACCTTCACTTTATGTTATCTAGCCCAGACAACAAAGGGGGAGACCCGATCTACTCCCGACAGGAGAGATCAAAACCAAGACACCAAATCAAGGTATTTCTAGTTGAAGTTAGGTGTATGGTTTATCCTAGACCTAAGGATGAAGTCACAAGCCAAGTGAGGGGTTCAATAGGTATAGCTTTGGTTCATAGTTGATGTGAAAGTGACTTATAATGTTTAAAGTGAGATCTAGGGCTAGTGTACTAGGTCAATGTCAAAAGATTCACTGCCTTGGGAACCGTGTCCAATGCAGGATTGTTTAGGGGTTGTATTGGGGCTAACTAGTACATGAGACAAGCTTGACCATGGTTCATGATGTCTTCAAAGGTATAGTTCACCATGCAAAAGTCAAACCACAAGTCAATCCAACAATCTAGGAGAGTGGGTTGCCTTGGAGATAAACCAGTGCCTTGGGAATTGGGAAGTGGAGTCAAAGTAGGGTTGACTTTATGGTTTGGGACTCCTACAACATGAGATAAGTGGACAGTATAGGCCTTGATGGTTAAATATGTCTAGATCTAGGTTTGACCCAAGTGGACCACAATCCCTTAAAACAAGGAATGCAATCCCCAAGGCAAGATTCGACAAAGTGACAGTCTAGACCTAGGTTTTGAATTATTCTGATTCCGGATCTGCAAAAATCTCAAGTACCCAGTTCCTCGAAGTGAGTGAACTCACTTCTCCCAGGTGGTGCGACTTTCCCTAAGGAGGCTTCAATTTGGGTTTAGGTGGGTCAAATCATGTCGGATGGCATCCAAACTTTAGATCCGGGTAGATCAGTCAAGTAGGGATATGGATCTATACTTTCGTGGCAATCCACCGGTTAGATCTTTGTAGATCTGAGTTTTAGTGTTCCAAGTGGTCCAAAATGGGGATTAAATCCCTTAAAATGTGGAATGGGGCCCACAAGGTGAATTTCAAGAAAGGGACAACCTGGGTGTATGTTATTTGATGTGTAGATGTCAAATCAAGTGGAATCTCAAACACCCATCAACTAGATCTAGGTCAACTTGCTCAAATGGTGAAGTGCGCCTTCCTTGGGAGAAGCTAAGTTGGCTTGGGAGAGGGGTCAAACGGAAGCCAATCCTCACCAAACTATAGATCCGGGATGCCGTGGATGCTATAGAGGTGGGTTTTCAATATCATGCCCAACAACCCACTAGATCTCAGTAGATCTAAGAAAATGCAAAATTTGGGGTTTTAATTAATTAGGGTTTTAACAATTTATGCATTATGTCAATGGATTGGATAAAGGAAAGAGAAACAAACCTGTGGATCTTACCTGGATAACCTTGTAGATGCCTTGATGATGATGATCTATGCAATCCCGATCAATTTGGAAGCTTTGAGGTAGTCTCTATGCAAATCGATTTAGTCCAAGAAGCCAATGCGCCCTCTCTCCTGCACAACAAACGTCAACAATATCAGATTTGATGCATCAAGAGATAAGACTAATGCCACAAAAGAAGTAACAGAAAGATAGCATAGATCACAATGATACTAATGATAACCCCCTAATACAAGCGAATGCCAAGAAAGTCGATTTGAAGAAGCCTTGCAAAATCGCCCTTGTTGAAGTCGCCCTCCTGTAGACAAACAATGATTTCCAAAAAAGATAGATCTTACCACAATTTCCAAATGCTAGGTTGCAATAGACTTTCCAATCACCATCTAAGAACACCAGATGCAAAGGAGACCACAAGAATTTCCACAAGAATATTTTTCTATACCAATAATCCCAGAGCCAAAGACCCTTTACAATGAGAGGCTCTCTCCTTTAAATAGGAAGGAGAGGCACCAAAACCCTAACCACTTTTTGAATGAGTGGCTAAGATTAAAAGATACAAATGTCTAATCAATGGTTGAGATGAGCTCAACAACATAATACATGGATCACACATAAAATATAACATAAGTGGACAAAGTCGCCCTAGGAGAGGGGAATCCCACCAAATCATGATGACAAAATATCATAAGAGGCTCATGGTGGGTCCAAGGGGTAATTTTATCCCTCCTTGGTCAATCCCCATGGCACAATAACCAATACATAATCATGAAAGTACCAAATCGTGCCTCCAAGGTGAAGTCGTGGTCCTCCAAGGTGAAGTCGTGGTCCTCAAAAGACCTCAAAAAATCCACAGAAAGTGCCATAAGTGATGGATGCGGGCCCCGATGAAGCTGAAACTGCAAGAGGAGGTGTGGAAGGTCCCGATCTATCATCACTGATCATCCCATGCCATAATTTTGCCTCAGTAGCCCAAATCGATTTCCTCAGTAGCCATTTCTACCAATCCTGAAATGCCTCGGGAAACGTGAAACTGCCCAAACTGCCTCCTGGAGTGATGGCGCTGTCAAGGTGAGGGTGCCAATGTGTCCGGGAGGGGGGTAATATGGTAAAAACAAGTGGCTGGACCACCCCCTCCATCATCAGCGCCCTAGGTCATCCGGATAAAAGTCATCTCTGCTCCGACAGGGCCTCCAATAGACCAAAACTGCACTAGGACAGCCTACTGAGGCTAAATCATCACTGTAAGTGCCCGGAACTGAAAACAAACTGTCCCATTGGACTCAGAAGGTCCAAATCCATCCAAGATGTGTACTCATACACCATATGAATCTCAGCATGATCAAAATAAATATCCCATGTACCGGAACAAGGCCAATAATAATGATCTGTAAATGACCAAACACTGCTGTATCCCAAGAATCATCATCATAACCCTGTAGCTGCTGCATAGAATCATCCTGTATGTGTACATGGACCATATATCATCTATCCATATCATCATAAGGTCCAACATCTCATGTCCCATGGTCAAACTAGGTCTAACCAAGACCAAATACAACTCAGACTATCATCCATAGCTGCTGCAAGGTGTCAAGGTTAATACATGCTTTACAATTTATTCGAATAGCTTCTATAACACAGAGTAATCATGACTGGCGATCTAAATCCAAATATATAGTGTCGTTAGTTATTATTATTACTCAGACTAGACTTTCAGGACCATACTCACTTCATAGTTGTGATCAATTTGCTAGTGAAGGGTGAAGGCTGAAATAAATGGCTAGGCTAAGGGATGACTTGACTAACTTGACTTTGTGACACTTTGGCAAGGGAAAGGGAATACACACTATAGTATATACTGAATGAGCAATAACACAGGGAATGGCGGTGTCTCACAAATGGATGAGTTGTTTAAAGAGGGTTTATTCACCTTCACAGATGCGCACAATCCATAATACAAGCAAGGCCAGCAATTGTTTAGATATAACATTTAAGTTCCATTGCTTTTTGGGCCTGAGGTTTCCATAGCCTTGATCTATGTGTGTTTACAAACACATTGCATAGATTTACATTTATTTTTAGGCTTTCTGCTGCAGGTGTGTTTTTAAGGCACTTGTTTACCTGAGCACTTCTAGGTGTGTCATGGACAGCTTGTTTACCTAGGTATTTATTTTTCCAAAAGATATAACATTTTATTTTTCATGGCCATTTTCATTTGGCATTTCTTTCATATACAAGATATAGCATTTGATTTTTCCAGATTTTGTATTGATGGCAGCACTAAAAGTTTCAGGTTTAGCCAACACAACTTTAGTGACTAGGGAGAATTCTCAAGGAACTCCAACTCACCATAGGTAAGTTTTGTCACCAACTCAGAGCCGAGACACAATAAACAGGGACGCTCATCCAGTACAGAGGCTACAGTGGGGAAAGGTCCTCCATGTCACTAGTCAAGTAGCAAATCAAGGTAATAATCTAAAAGGTAGGCCACGGATGGATGAAGACAATGAAAAGATGAAGCCAACACTAGCAAGCCATAGTATGGTGTAATGATCACCTCTATTCTCCCTAAGGAGGGTATGTACCAATGAGTATGAATAGTGAACTTCTAAGTCTGAGTAGGGACAGTAATATATATATATAATAGGTCAACCAGGTCCAAATATCTATATGATCGCCAGATCATGACACTAAGTGCTAAGACATGCTATAAGAATAAGTATAAAAGCAATCTAACCATAACACAATAGTATACCTGCTGAGTCATATACCTGAAAGCTCATCAACCTGTACCATCACCCGTCCTCTGAGACTGCTGCTGTAACTCTGGGCACTACTGTCTGCTCTGTACCAATGGCATAATGGCTATATCGGGCATCTCTCTGAGTGTCCTGAAACTCAGTCATGGCATGGGGAATATAACTGCTGTCCACAATCTGATAGTGATCCAATCTAGATGCTCATCTCGGCATCTCAAATGCAAGGGAACTGGCTGAATAGTGTACTGGCATGAGAAAAATAATGTATGGTAGCCCGGCTACTATATATGTGATAACATCTGGCTCCGGCTGGGACAAGTGCTCGGCTGAAGTGAGCGCTTGAGAACCTCAGAATCTCTGGTCCTCGAACTCTGCTACTCGAATCCACGATCCACACTCTACCATTTTATTTCCATCTTCATTCTTGCAACCTATTTTCTGCATTCACAAACATCTAAAGAAAATACCTCATGCCGCATGTGTGGGAAAAATAATAAAATTAACTGAAATAAAATCTACTCTATGTCAGAAATATAAATGCATAAAATATAAATCCAGAAAGTAAATTAACATAATTTGCAAAATTTGAGTTTTATTGTGCAGGAAAAGAAAAAGTGACAGGTACTCAGTTAAACTAGGAGCTTACAAAGGAGCTTAGAGACTAAAAAGGTGCCAGACTCAATGGCTGAAAAGACTAACTACTGCCTAAGTAGGCTTATTTGGTTTCCTACCTAACCTACTCTACCAGGCAATGCAGTGCACAGTTTATTCAATGGGTGGGAAGTAATGCTTTAACAAAAGCCCGTTTACAGGGAGTTCCAGTTCATCCCCATCTAGAGTTTCTAGAAACACTGACCCCTTACCAGCTATCCTTGATACTCGATACGGACCCATCCAAATTTTTTCAAATTTTCCATGGTTTCCAGGTTTTGCCTTGTTTTTATCCCATAGCAAGACTATGTCTCCTATACTGAATTTCACATTCCTTGTTCTTTGGTCGAAAGTTCCTTTAACTCTTTCTTGTTCAATGACGGTTTTGTTGAATGCCATCCTTCTCATTTCATCAAGTTCTACTAGTTTATCAATTCTCGCTTGGAAAGCTTCTTCATCAGAAGTACATTGCTGTAACAACTCATATACAGGAATTTGCAAATTTATTGGGAGTCTACAATCTTGCCCATAAACCAACTCAAAAGGTGATTTTCCGGTAATCCTTTTAACCGTTGTCCTGTCAGCCCATAAGGCATATTTCAACTTCGTATCCCAACTTCTTTTATTAGTGCCAACCATTCTTTTTAGTAACCTTATCAAATTCTTATTGCTAGACTCAGCGAGACCGTTTCCTTGAGGATAGTAATTTGATGAATGCGAAAGAGTGATTCCATGATTCATGCAAAAGGTTGACATTTCTATTTTACTGAAAGCTGGAGCGTTATCCGTTGTTATTTTTAAAGGACAACCATATCTGGCTACAATGTTTTCTTCCAAAAATTTCACAACTACCTCGGCTGTAGCCTTTTTAGTTGGGATTGCCTCTACCCATCGAGTAAAATAATCAGTACAGGTCAGCATGTACTTATGCCCATTGCTCGAGTTTTCACTGAAAGGTCCAACAAAATCCATACCCCATTGCTGAAAAGGAGCTTCTACTACTACAGGATTTAGAGGTAATGCAGGCAGTCTTGGTTTTCCTGAAAAAAGTTGGCACTCTTGACAAACTCTAACATAAGAATGCACATCCTTGAAAAGTGTTGGCCAATAATAACCTGCCCTCATGATTTTTGCAGCGGTCGTTCTTGGGGCATAATGCCCACCACATAATCCAGAGTGCATTTCTTTCATAATAGTTCTTGACTCCTCTAGGTTGACACACTTCAAGATTATCCCATCAGGATTTCTCCATCCTAATCCATCCTGGGTTAGCACATACTTTTCAGCCTTTAGCCTTAATGCCCTTCTCTGATGATCCACCAGGTGATCAGGGCATGACAGGTTCCTCAAAAAATATACGATATCTTTGTACCATTCATGCTCTTCATCAATGTTTAAAATACTTACCATATTTACCACATTTCCTCCCTTTTCAGTTAGAAGTTGAGCTAACCCTTGACCTTTCACAATCTTAATTGGCTTGATTTCTAGATCATATTCTTGTATACGTGAAATCCAATTTCCTCTTACACCTATGCCATCTGCTTGTGAAAGAACATCCTTTACTGCTTGATAAGGCACATACGCTTTAATTTTGGAATATCCCACATAGGTTCTGAAATGTTTCAAGGCTTTAACTAAGGCATAAGCTTGCTTTTCAGTTGTGGTGTATTTCAGTTCAGCATCTCTCAAGTTTTTACTCATAAAAGCTATGGGTTGTTCATGGTTTTCGTTATTCTTTTGCAGTAACACACCAGCAATAGTATCTTCCGAAGCATACGAGTAAATCATGAATTCTTTATTGTAATCAGGACAAGCTAGTACCGGGGAGGTTGAAATGGCCTTCTTGAGCTTGGTGAAAGATGATTCACATTCTTTATCCCAAACAAACTTCACATCCTTTTTAAGAAGGGCATTTAATGGTTTGGCCAATTCTGCTAGGTTTGGGATGAATCTTCGAACGAAGTTTATTTTGCCAAAGAAAGATTGCAAGGTGGCCACATTGTGGGGTGCTGCAATAGCGTTGATGGCTTGGACACGTTCTGGGTCGATTCTGATACCTTCTTTTGATACAATGTGTCCCAAAAGCTTGCCTTCATCTACTCCAAAAGTCGATTTCTTGGGATTTAATGATATACCAAATTTTCTGCAACGTTCAAAAACTCTTCTTAAATGTTCAATGTGGTCTCCTCGTTCCTTTGAAAACACTGTTAGGTCATCCTGATAAATGGCAATGATTTTCCCAATCAAATCACTAAATGCTTGATCCATAGCTCTTTGAAAAGTGGAACCGGCGTTTAATAATCCGAATGGCATTCTTATATATTGGAAAGTTCCCCATGGAGTAGTAAATGTTGTTTTATCTCTGTCTTCCTTTCTAATACGTACCTGATTATACCCCGAAAAACCATCCAACATTGACAACATGCCTGCCCCAGTAACACTTTGCAACAGATTTTCCATATTTGGCAAAGGGTAATTGTCCTTGAGGGATGCTTGGTTTAGGTTTCTGAAATCTATGCATATCCTGATTTCACCACTTTTCTTTCTTACAATAACCGGGTTAGAAACCCAGGTAGTGTGTCGAACGGGTTGGATAATTCCGGCTGCTAGCATCTTCTCAAGCTCTTTCTTGATTAAGGGAGCAAGTTTTGGATTGACATTTCTTAACTTTTGCCTATAAGGTTTAGCACCTTCATGCAAAGGGATAGTATGCTCGATAATTTCAGGGTCATAAGTTCTGAGTTCGTCATAAGCCCAAGCGAAAATATCTCGATACTTCCTAATCAGGTTTACAATCGCCTTTCTTTCTTCTGGGGAAGCATTCTTTCCTATCCTGATCATTCTGGGAGAAACCGAAGTTCCAATATTTATCTCTATAACCTCGTCTACTGGTTCAGCTCTCTTACCCTTGTATTCATCATGCCTATTGAAATTTTTCTCCAGGGGTATTGCTAGCTTCCTAATATCAAGATCTTGAATGGAGGAACCGTTTGATTTGTCTTCTAAATTCACATTGCAATTTTGAAAACTTTCATGGTTTTGTAAGAATGCAATGATTTGTGCATCAGAATCAAATACTTGCCAATGATCTTCATTATCAGGAACGGAAGGTCTAAATATTACTTCAACCTTACACTCTTTATTTTTAAGATAATCAGGAGTTTCAAAGGTGCAGGCTATTACCGATAATGCATCAGCCAGGGTGTTTTCTTCTCTTGGGACTGCTCGTATTGCAAAGGCGTCAAACATTTCTATAGTGTCCCAAACAGCATTTCGATAATCCCTAAGCCTATTGTTCTTGGCTGCAAACTGGTTCTTCACTTGGGATACAATCAAATCAGAATCTCCGGTTACGTTTAGACATTTGATCTTTTGTTCACGACAGATTTCTAGACCTAAAAGCAATGCCTCATACTCAGCTACATTGTTTGTGCAATCAAATTCCAGACGGTATGCAAACAATTTTTCTTCACCAGAAGGAGATGTGAGGACAATCCCAGCTCCAGCACCATGTCTAGACTTTGCCCCATCAAAATGCATTTTCCAAACTTGACTAGGAGGGAAAGGATGCTGTCGGGGTTCTTCCCAATAGTTGGCCATTACCATATAATTTCCAACCTCCTCAGTGGGACGCATAGCATCCTCAAACAAGTAGTCAGGTGTTTCTACGTGTTCCGTCATAGGCTTTTCATTCATTAATTTATAAGTGGCCTTTTCTCCTATAGGGATGGTTGCGTAAGATAAATCCATTTGGATACTTCCTCCTAATTTGGCAGCCCATTCCCTTGATAACAACATTCCCCATGCGTCAGGAATGTCTAAAACTAGGACATTCATACTTATTTCAATTGCAGGGTAAGCAGCTAGTTTCATTTTGAGGTTTTCAATCATACCTTTTGACTTAACAGGCCTGGAATCCATCCCGCAGACGTTTCTATATTCTCTGGATGGTTTTAACTCCAATTGTTCCATGACCTTAAGAGGCATAATGTTTACTTCTGCTCCTGAGTCTAACATACAGTTGTGCAATATCAATTGATTTATCTCTAAAGCAATGTAAAAGGGGGGGATGACCCCTACCTTTATCAATCACACTTTGAATCATGATGGGGGGATCATCCTCAACCGTGAATTTCACAGGATTCTTGACTTTAGGCTCAATTCCCAAGAATTTAGTTGCTTGATTGAAGTATGAAGGGATTTTCAAAAGTTCTTCCAAGGGCACGGGAATATTCGGTTTGGATATGAAATTGCTCAGATCAATCTTTAAGTTGCAAGTCTTTTCTTTGTCCTTGGTATTCATTTTTAAATCCAGTAAATGCATTACTTGTTTTCTAACCGAAGGAATAACTACCAAATCTTTCAAAGACACCATGACAGAAGATCCTGAGAGTTTTCCCAATATGTTTGAATTTAGCTTTTCTTGTGTTATAGGAGATGTTTCTTTGCTTGGAGTTGGAGTGTTCTCTTGTTTTCTTTGTATTGGATCCTTAGCATGGGGTTTAGCAGGATTTGAGCTTATTACCTTCTTAGTGACTTGAGGGGCTAACCTTCTGGGTTGATCATTTTTCTTTAAAATCCCTTTAGGAGGAGTGTTTGGAGTTTGAGTGGGGAATCTACGAGTGGTATTTTTTGGGTCCAGTGTATTTTCCTTCGGACTGGTTTTGTTCTTATCTATGTCTTTTGTGTTGTTCCTTGCTTGAGACCTAGTTACCACTCTGCCATCAGATGTGGGCTTAGTTTGGAGATTTTCAATGGTGTAAACACCCTCAAAGGTTCTAGAAAAAGGTTTATACTTTTCAATATTTTCTCTTTGTTTTCTGAGAACTACCCCATTTAGGTTTCGGATTAAACCACTCATTTCGGTCATCATTTTCAAAATCATATCGTTCTCTGAATTAGTGACACAAGGCATAGTTCTAAGTATTTTAGGATGTAAATGAGCTCGCTCCTCAGCGGAGTCACGATTGGGAGTCGCCAGGTAGATTTAACTCTTCTACCAAGATATGTGTCGTTTGTATATGCGGGAAGGACTGGGGCAAGCTATTGCCTCCCCGGCAACGGCGCCAAAATGTTATCACCTAAGATGTAGTTACCCCTATGGATGGATCCAGTCATGGATGGCAATAGGGAAGGGCAACTCAAAAGGTGCAACCACGATCACCTCGACCTCCAAAATGTATGGTTGTCACGCCAGTCGAGGCAACCTTCACTTTATGTTATCTAGCCCAGACAACAAAGGGGGAGACCCGATCTACTCCCGACAGGAGAGATCAAAACCAAGACACCAAATCAAGGTATTTCTAGTTGAAGTTAGGTGTATGGTTTATCCTAGACCTAAGGATGAAGTCACAAGCCAAGTGAGGGGTTCAATAGGTATAGCTTTGGTTCATAGTTGATGTGAAAGTGACTTATAATGTTTAAAGTGAGATCTAGGGCTAGTGTACTAGGTCAATGTCAAAAGATTCACTGCCTTGGGAACCGTGTCCAATGCAGGATTGTTTAGGGGTTGTATTGGGGCTAACTAGTACATGAGACAAGCTTGACCATGGTTCATGATGTCTTCAAAGGTATAGTTCACCATGCAAAAGTCAAACCACAAGTCAATCCAACAATCTAGGAGAGTGGGTTGCCTTGGAGATAAACCAGTGCCTTGGGAATTGGGAAGTGGAGTCAAAGTAGGGTTGACTTTATGGTTTGGGACTCCTACAACATGAGATAAGTGGACAGTATAGGCCTTGATGGTTAAATATGTCTAGATCTAGGTTTGACCCAAGTGGACCACAATCCCTTAAAACAAGGAATGCAATCCCCAAGGCAAGATTCGACAAAGTGACAGTCTAGACCTAGGTTTTGAATTATTCTGATTCCGGATCTGCAAAAATCTCAAGTACCCAGTTCCTCGAAGTGAGTGAACTCACTTCTCCCAGGTGGTGCGACTTTCCCTAAGGAGGCTTCAATTTGGGTTTAGGTGGGTCAAATCATGTCGGATGGCATCCAAACTTTAGATCCGGGTAGATCAGTCAAGTAGGGATATGGATCTATACTTTCGTGGCAATCCACCGGTTAGATCTTTGTAGATCTGAGTTTTAGTGTTCCAAGTGGTCCAAAATGGGGATTAAATCCCTTAAAATGTGGAATGGGGCCCACAAGGTGAATTTCAAGAAAGGGACAACCTGGGTGTATGTTATTTGATGTGTAGATGTCAAATCAAGTGGAATCTCAAACACCCATCAACTAGATCTAGGTCAACTTGCTCAAATGGTGAAGTGCGCCTTCCTTGGGAGAAGCTAAGTTGGCTTGGGAGAGGGGTCAAACGGAAGCCAATCCTCACCAAACTATAGATCCGGGATGCCGTGGATGCTATAGAGGTGGGTTTTCAATATCATGCCCAACAACCCACTAGATCTCAGTAGATCTAAGAAAATGCAAAATTTGGGGTTTTAATTAATTAGGGTTTTAACAATTTATGCATTATGTCAATGGATTGGATAAAGGAAAGAGAAACAAACCTGTGGATCTTACCTGGATAACCTTGTAGATGCCTTGATGATGATGATCTATGCAATCCCGATCAATTTGGAAGCTTTGAGGTAGTCTCTATGCAAATCGATTTAGTCCAAGAAGCCAATGCGCCCTCTCTCCTGCACAACAAACGTCAACAATATCAGATTTGATGCATCAAGAGATAAGACTAATGCCACAAAAGAAGTAACAGAAAGATAGCATAGATCACAATGATACTAATGATAACCCCCTGATACAAGCGAATGCCAAGAAAGTCGATTTGAAGAAGCCTTGCAAAATCGCCCTTGTTGAAGTCGCCCTCCTGTAGACAAACAATGATTTCCAAAAAAGATAGATCTTACCACAATTTCCAAATGCTAGGTTGCAATAGACTTTCCAATCACCATCTAAGAACACCAGATGCAAAGGAGACCACAAGAATTTCCACAAGAATATTTTTCTATACCAATAATCCCAGAGCCAAAGACCCTTTACAATGAGAGGCTCTCTCCTTTAAATAGGAAGGAGAGGCACCAAAACCCTAACCACTTTTTGAATGAGTGGCTAAGATTAAAAGATACAAATGTCTAATCAATGGTTGAGATGAGCTCAACAACATAATACATGGATCACACATAAAATATAACATAAGTGGACAAAGTCGCCCTAGGAGAGGGGAATCCCACCAAATCATGATGACAAAATATCATAAGAGGCTCATGGTGGGTCCAAGGGGTAATTTTATCCCTCCTTGGTCAATCCCCATGGCACAATAACCAATACATAATCATGAAAGTACCAAATCGTGCCTCCAAGGTGAAGTCGTGGTCCTCCAAGGTGAAGTCGTGGTCCTCAAAAGACCTCAAAAAATCCACAGAAAGTGCCATAAGTGATGGATGCGGGCCCCGATGAAGCTGAAACTGCAAGAGGAGGTGTGGAAGGTCCCGATCTATCATCACTGATCATCCCATGCCATAATTTTGCCTCAGTAGCCCAAATCGATTTCCTCAGTAGCCATTTCTACCAATCCTGAAATGCCTCGGGAAACGTGAAACTGCCCAAACTGCCTCCTGGAGTGATGGCGCTGTCAAGGTGAGGGTGCCAATGTGTCCGGGAGGGGGGTAATATGGTAAAAACAAGTGGCTGGACCACCCCCTCCATCATCAGCGCCCTAGGTCATCCGGATAAAAGTCATCTCTGCTCCGACAGGGCCTCCAATAGACCAAAACTGCACTAGGACAGCCTACTGAGGCTAAATCATCACTGTAAGTGCCCGGAACTGAAAACAAACTGTCCCATTGGACTCAGAAGGTCCAAATCCATCCAAGATGTGTACTCATACACCATATGAATCTCAGCATGATCAAAATAAATATCCCATGTACCGGAACAAGGCCAATAATAATGATCTGTAAATGACCAAACACTGCTGTATCCCAAGAATCATCATCATAACCCTGTAGCTGCTGCATAGAATCATCCTGTATGTGTACATGGACCATATATCATCTATCCATATCATCATAAGGTCCAACATCTCATGTCCCATGGTCAAACTAGGTCTAACCAAGACCAAATACAACTCAGACTATCATCCATAGCTGCTGCAAGGTGTCAAGGTTAATACATGCTTTACAATTTATTCGAATAGCTTCTATAACACAGAGTAATCATGACTGGCGATCTAAATCCAAATATATAGTGTCGTTAGTTATTATTATTACTCAGACTAGACTTTCAGGACCATACTCACTTCATAGTTGTGATCAATTTGCTAGTGAAGGGTGAAGGCTGAAATAAATGGCTAGGCTAAGGGATGACTTGACTAACTTGACTTTGTGACACTTTGGCAAGGGAAAGGGAATACACACTATAGTATATACTGAATGAGCAATAACACAGGGAATGGCGGTGTCTCACAAATGGATGAGTTGTTTAAAGAGGGTTTATTCACCTTCACAGATGCGCACAATCCATAATACAAGCAAGGCCAGCAATTGTTTAGATATAACATTTAAGTTCCATTGCTTTTTGGGCCTGAGGTTTCCATAGCCTTGATCTATGTGTGTTTACAAACACATTGCATAGATTTACATTTATTTTTAGGCTTTCTGCTGCAGGTGTGTTTTTAAGGCACTTGTTTACCTGAGCACTTCTAGGTGTGTCATGGACAGCTTGTTTACCTAGGTATTTATTTTTCCAAAAGATATAACATTTTATTTTTCATGGCCATTTTCATTTGGCATTTCTTTCATATACAAGATATAGCATTTGATTTTTCCAGATTTTGTATTGATGGCAGCACTAAAAGTTTCAGGTTTAGCCAACACAACTTTAGTGACTAGGGAGAATTCTCAAGGAACTCCAACTCACCATAGGTAAGTTTTGTCACCAACTCAGAGCCGAGACACAATAAACAGGGACGCTCATCCAGTACAGAGGCTACAGTGGGGAAAGGTCCTCCATGTCACTAGTCAAGTAGCAAATCAAGGTAATAATCTAAAAGGTAGGCCACGGATGGATGAAGACAATGAAAAGATGAAGCCAACACTAGCAAGCCATAGTATGGTGTAATGATCACCTCTATTCTCCCTAAGGAGGGTATGTACCAATGAGTATGAATAGTGAACTTCTAAGTCTGAGTAGGGACAGTAATATATATATATAATAGGTCAACCAGGTCCAAATATCTATATGATCGCCAGATCATGACACTAAGTGCTAAGACATGCTATAAGAATAAGTATAAAAGCAATCTAACCATAACACAATAGTATACCTGCTGAGTCATATACCTGAAAGCTCATCAACCTGTACCATCACCCGTCCTCTGAGACTGCTGCTGTAACTCTGGGCACTACTGTCTGCTCTGTACCAATGGCATAATGGCTATATCGGGCATCTCTCTGAGTGTCCTGAAACTCAGTCATGGCATGGGGAATATAACTGCTGTCCACAATCTGATAGTGATCCAATCTAGATGCTCATCTCGGCATCTCAAATGCAAGGGAACTGGCTGAATAGTGTACTGGCATGAGAAAAATAATGTATGGTAGCCCGGCTACTATATATGTGATAACAGTAACTTTGGTTCAATGGATGGACTAGGGGGCGTATACATCTTCATGGAGCCTCCTCTTCTTGGCATTCTTGATGGAGATTTTTGGTGGAGGTTGCTTCAACTTCATATCATGTACCTTGATCTTGTTGAAGGCACTTTTCTTTGGTTGATCATTGTTGGGGAGATCATTTCGTTATTTCCCTTGCTCATGATGTTCTAGCCACTACTTTCACTCGGTTGTTGCATGGTGAGTTCATGTCTTGGTCTTAGTTGTTCATTTCCTTGTGGTGGTGTACTTTGCTAGTGTTTTGCCTAGATATCACTCATTTTTACCACCTTTCCATCATTGTAAATAAGTAACTTTCATATTTCATTAGATTTCCAATTTGTACCTAGGCATAATTCATATGAGACTCACCCATCATATGGATGAGTCATTTCATCCATATTCATATAAGTTTCCCTTCATAATTAGCCTTTTATTTGTCATATTTCATTATTTCACTTTTTTCCATGTGTGAACATGCCAAAGTGGTTTAGGATATTTTATTATAGATTAATTAAACCCAAACCTTATGTTCAGCACTACATTATTGGCCTGTTACCAACTGAGTTGCACTACAGTTGGATTTCAGTGAGCCGCCAGTATTGCACATTTACTTGTGCCTTTTTCAGAGTTCAGAAGTTCCAAGTTTGGCCTTTTCAGGGCACATTTGTCAGTTTTTTTGTAGTACATGACTGTGCCCCACGGGGTTTGTAATAAGCGTACTAGCATGGTGGTCTTTAAGTGACTCGGTTCCCTAGGACTTGACAACCAAAGAAGGTATTCCAAGGAGTTTTTTCCCTTGTCGATTATGCCTTGCCTTTAGCCGAGTATAATCGATGAGGTTTTCTCCTGCTCCTCCAAAGCTGGAATGCCCAAAGTGGGGGTTAGGCCTTAGGGGATTATTAGAGCCCATTTTGTAACATGTATAAACATGCTAGGCGCTAGAATTTCATCGTTTTGTCATGTACTAGGTTCCCCTGAAGTTTCAGTCGATTCCGAGAAAAAATATTTTTCGCATTTTTTAAGCCATTTTTTAATGGTTTAATTAAAAAATTTCAAAAGGTGATAAAAGTCTTATCCGGAGTCGGAATTTGACGTAGGGATGCTCATTTTCAAGCTCAGAGCATCCTCTTTACCCAGGTACCCAGTTTTCCTACATTTCGGGTGACTAAGAACCCCTGTGGAGCAGTATTTCCTTTCAGAGCTACATTCTGGCACTTTAATGCTAAAGTTGCGACAAAAGGCACTTTGGCAAATAATTAAAATATTCAAAAAATGGAAAAGGTCACATGCCAATTGAGTTGGCATTAAGTCAACTAAGGTGAGCGACTTTGGTAAGAAGGCAAAGCATGTATTAAAATGCATTTTTTTTAAAGATTATAACCATTTGCCAAAGCCGTACGGTTCAAGTTTCACGTGGGCCATCCCTCATCAACGTGGCTGCTATCAAATTAGCAAATGTTTTCAAAGGTGGGCGACTATGTGGAAAGGTCAATGCTTTTATTATAAGTCAAAATTGAAAGGTGGGCGAATATCTCATATGTCAAGCTACGTGGAAAATCCTTCACGTGGAACCACTCCTCCTCATGGCCGTACGGTTTTACTTGTTGATAAGTCAGTTAGTGGGGTCGATTTTCCTCATATTGAGGTGGCACTAAGCGTGGATGAGATACTAATTCAACGCACCCACCATCCACGTTAACTCCACTCACCCTCTCCATATTCGTGTGGGCCATATTCCTTCACGGCTTGGTATAGGTTGAGTTGGCATGTATCAATCACGGTGGGCGTTTAATTCAAAGGTTAAAACATTGTGACATGGGCAAATATTTATCCAAGGTTTCAAAGTAAAGATTCGCCATCCATATTCACACGTGGGCCAACTCTCTCACCATTCGGCAGCCATTTGATTGGTTATTGATAAAGCATGAGGTGGCTCTACCAATATGGACAGATTTCATTATTAAAAAAGCGACCAGCCTGCTGTTCATTCCAACCCAGCAAGGAAACATCAATTTCGAGCTCCACCTTCACGTGGGCAACCTACTTCAATTCAGCACCTTCCATTTTCAAGAGCTTTTGTCCAAGTTTGATGGTGCATTGCCATTGGCCATTAAGTTTACTTGCTCTACAAGTTAGGAGTTTGGTCTCTTAGGGTTTTGCGCCCTAGCTGGGTTGGCATTTTCTATAAATTGAGGAGCTTGGCTCCATTGTAAGGATCGGAAGGTGGAACCTCTGCTCTATTATTGTTGTATTATTTTTGTGTTCTTGAGAATAAAGTTAAGGCTTTGGAGGCTATATTGTGGACTCGTGTCAAATGTGTGGATGTTTAATGCTTAAATCCCATGGAGGTAATCTGTGTCTCTTCATGAGCTTTGTTTATTGTTCGGATTCATGCTGACCTTTGAAGGAAATTTATTATTTCAGTAGGGTAAAGAGTAGAATCTATATTTTATTCTTTATTATCAATTGTGTGAAGTATATCTTAAACATTGTTCATATCTTGTTTGAATGTCCATGTTTCAGTTTATCTTTTATATGATTTATATCAGTATCTCTTAATCCGCTTGTGCAAGGTTTGTTGTGAGGTTTCTTGCAGGTAATCTGATCTCATTGAGAAGGCATACATGCTAGTTTGCCAATCTTTGAAGTTATAAAAGGAAGCGTAGTCCCTCGCGTGTTCACTTGCATATGATCTCCATCCGCCCAGTCTTTCTCACTCAAAACCGGTTATATCACCTTCGTTCAAACCCTCATTTATTCTATCTTGGTTACTGTTTCCATATTATTCTAGATCTAAAAAATTTGATATCCTATGAAGTGGATCTAGTATCCTTTACTAATGCTTTCATTTTATCAAAGTCCAAATCTTAAAGGTTCATTAGTGAAGAAGTGCTTGTAAAAGATTTATCTAGCATTGTTAGGCTTGTAATTTGGCTTGCAAACTCGAAAAAGAGAAGCCAAAGATCCTAGCAAGGCAAGCTCCCTAGCTTGTCTTCCTAGTTACCTTTTGTCTCGTTTCATTGCACCTTTTAGCTTCATTTTTCAGACTTAGTTTGCATTTCAAAAAAAAAAAGAGTAATTTCTTAGTTGTTTTAGGCATTTTACAAGCTTTTTAGCTCGCTGGTTTTTTGGTTCTGCACATAAAAAGTCATTTGAAAGTTAGTTTTAAAACCCAAAAAGTTGCCCAATAACATTTTTTTTTTAATTACTAGTTGCATTGGTTTTGATTTTGACAGTTTGTAGCATTGTCAGAACACTCTTAAAGTGTTCTGATTATCATTTTCTAACCAACATACTTCGCTGATCTGTTTTGATTTCATAACAGGTTGGAGCAAGAAAATTAAGTAAAACTTGCATTTGGAGCTTCCTGAACCACCCAGAGAGAACCAGTTTCAAGCACCATTGTTATTTCTTTCAAACATTGTAAACTGACTTGTTCCCTAATGATAAAGGGCAAGCAGTATTTCTCTTAAGTTTCCAAGTTGTAATCAAAAAATAAAAAGAGCACAGCAGGCAATTCCAGCGCCTGAACCCAATCCCCCCAGGGGGGATTCGCACTTTTTTTATTTATTTTTTATTTTTTATTTTTTTCGTTTTAGATTAGTTTTCATTCAAGCAGTAGTAATTAAATAACACACTCGAGCACACAACGTCCTCCAAGGACCCGTTTTTTCATTTTATATGCTTTTGTGTTTATTTCAAATTATTATTCTGTGCTTAAAATTTAATCCTAAAATTAACCCCCCTTGCTTTATACTTGGGGTTTAGTGTAGATTAATCATCCACTCATACCTATTTAATAAAACGAACAACGCCCCAAACTCGGAGTATGCTCTTGACCACTGCAGCTTAGTCGGAACAGTTGGCTCAATCAGAAACGGGTGTAAGGTATTTAGTGTTAATAGGACAATCCATTAAAATCCAATTCTAAGAATTCGGGAGGTTGCATGGACTGAATCCACAGAGTCAGCAGGTTCTTAAGCGGGTTCATCCTCACCTGGTTGGACACTTGGTAAGGTTGCTAGAGCACTCAGTTCAAAGTTTAGGTTTTCTTTTGGGCCAAACCAAGAATCAACCCACTCCTTAACTACTCATTTAATAACTATAAAATTTACCAACCGAGCCACTGCAATACTTTCACTGAGACTACACAAGCAACCCCACACAACAGTACTTACAAGCATTTTTACATTCTCGGCACTGGTCTTTAATTTTCTGTGTTTAAGTCAATCATAAATGTCGTGAATGCTTATTTATCTTATGTTGGGTTAGCTATTTGATTTAATTCACAAGCAGTGCTTTGTTGTTATATTTTATCATCTCGTCATCTTTAACTCCTAGAATAGACTTTTATCTTTTGTTGTAGATTAAAAGCCTTAGATTATCTTTTTTATAGGGACCACCCCCCTTGGCTTCGCTAGGAGTAAGCCTAGACGAAGGAGTCGAGTAATCAGGTGACAGCACTTGACTCTCACTTGCCCCCAAGGACACACCGAGCGGCTTGAAGGTTTCCTGCCGCGTCCCCCCCCCAGGTGTGTATTAGGCAGCAACATGGCCTATTCATATCCATATGTTATAAACCTTCATTGTGACTTCATTCCCTAAGTTTCATCTTAGAATGTTTTAATCTTTCACCAGGGAATGCAACTAATTTTGTCCCATGTGGTACAGCACATGATGATAGTGCTCTCCCTTTAGCACACAAGTTGAGGCAACCAAAAAAATCCAAAAATAAAAAATAAAAGAATATGGCTGCCCCCTTTATAAATTCATTGGGCGTCTTTTTGACCACTTACGCTATTTTTGGAGGCTGTTGCATAACTACTCCAATATTTTATTATTGTTTGACTTGTCATCGAGTTATTTAGGCATATATTGTATTTTATTGTAAGAGAGAAGAGATTCCCTCTATATAAATGAGCTCTCTCTCTCCATTTTCACATGATGGTTATGAAATTGGGCATTCAAGTTCTCCCCTTGTGCTACATTTTACATCATTTTGACAAACTTAATGGAAGATTAGAGGTATAACTTATATTTTATGTGAGGCTTTTATTTGGGCATTTTTTTCACATGTTGATTATAGTAGGAAATCCTTGTAACTTGCTATGAAGGCCTTTCAATGAAGCATATGCCATTTGGATAATATAATGTGAAGATATATTTCCTCTTATATTTTTGCTGTTATGTTAATCTTACATCCATCAAACTAAGTTGTTGCTAGAAATTAATATAACACCACCTTCATAACCATGTTTTAGAGTGGCACCTCCATGGGTAATTTTCTGCAATAATTTTGAATGTGCTAAGGCAGATTTGTAGCATGTATAAAAGTCTTTATTTCCTTACATATTCATGCACTCACCCTCTTAGATCCATGCTTCTTTGACTCCATTCTGCCCACAATTTTGTAGGCACTGGTCTTTGGGTTTCCATCACCTTAGTTTTTCTTATTTCCATTTATCCTTTTTCATTATCACTAGAACCTCATGTTTTGTTAAGGTTTACTATTCAAACATCACCTCCAGCCCCCACTCCATAGCTTCATCAATCTTACTTAGGGATACCCCCTTTGTGTTGGAGAAGAGAACCAAAAGTGAGAGGAAAAGCTAATGAGGTGACAGTGAGTAGCCTTCTTGAGTTACACAAAACTAACACCTTGGTGCTTGGGACTTTACATCTTATGGGTACTAGATTTTGTTGTAACATTTGGCACCATAGTAGGGGATAAAGTCCCTTTTTTTCCTGGAAAGTTTTAGATCAGCTACATTGTAGATGGGTGCATTACATTTTTGAAGATCGTCTTCTCATCTTGGCAACTCCACATTTGATGGCTCACTGTTTTGAGGGTGAACACTAGAACAACTCACCTTGGTGCTTCCACAATTCAGTTTTGATATGAGGTATATAGTATGCATGAATTTTCAGATTTTAGCTCCTTATATTGAATAAGTATGGGAGAGTTAGATCCAGATTTGTATCCTACATTTGATTTTTCAATATACCAGGATATCCACATGAGTTGTGTTACCTTATAAATCTAAACCTGTAAAATGTTCAAGTCCATGCAATAATGCAAACTTAGGGCAACTTATTAGAAACCCTACCCAATGTCACCTCAATAGGATTTACCTTCACTTTAGGTCGGCTCTCCTCTAACACAAGGGGGGGTTTCCTATGTATGATTGATAAATTACCTTTTCAATCTTCTTTAACAACAACCTTTAACAATCCAACCGTTTATGAAATACAATGGATATTATTATGGTGAATTCAAGTAGATTAGTGCCTATCCTTGGGCTAAATGGAGTCAAAACACTTTGAGGTTTGAAAGACTTAATGAAAAGAAAAATTAAACCCAAGAGGATGCTTGGAACAACAATCAATCTTAGTTATAATAGTGCTGCAAAACCATATTCCAGCCAACCATACCAATCTCATAAAGATAAGTTAGTATTTTAATTGCATTCTTGCCCCTTCAAATAAAATTAGAATCTAAGAAATGAACTAGATAAGATAAGATAAGATAATTTTATTAATGTCTGACTAATGACCACAAATAGGTCAATGGGATTGCTGAGTACAATGATGTCATTACAAAACAAGAGTACCAAAAGGTCTCCTATCAAAGACAATACGCAGAAGAGAAAGTAAAGTAAAGTAGAGAAGATAATAGAGGAGAAATCGATGTCGAGGCATGGAAAGCCCTCAACCTCGAGTATTGGAGACCACACAGGGGTGGAGAAATACACGGGGAAAGGATCTAGGAGAAAAGAAATCCAAAAGAAATGAGGAAGGTCTATTAAGGGATAGACCCATCTCTCCTAACATCCGAGGCCGAATGAAGGAAACTAAGAATAGTATGTTGTCCTAAGGAAGAACTAGTGGAAGGTCTAGGCCGTCCTCTGTGTTGTTGTCTAGAGGAGGTATCCCACTACTGAGGCCTGGGGGATCCTTCTACCTCCTAGGGAGCAGTCTAGTTTGGTCATGCCGCTAAGATCTCAAGGGACAGGGGAAGGCCTGACGGGTCTGTACTAATGTGGAGTATGAAGCTGCACTGATGTCAGTTTGTCTCTTAGTGCCCCTCCCTTGGAGTAGCACCATGAAAAAGGAAGTGATCCATTGGGTAGAATAATATCTGGTAGGAGGCTGAAGAATAGGGGCTCGAAACATGAGGGCATATTGCATGTATAAGGCCACACATCTCTGATTAGGGTATCTGAAGAAGCTGGTGAGGGTCTAAGTCCCCCTGAATAGACAATGGAGCCTCCCCCTAATATCGTAGTAGATGGGGCAGTGAAAGATGAAGTCCTCCTTGGTCTTGACCTCCTGGAGATGGCATAGCTGGTAGGTCCTGTTAGATCAATCAACCTGATGGTTCGTCTCTACCTAAAGTCTATGAGAGACCACTCTGAACTGTCCTAAGGGAATGCGAAGAGCATGCATCCAGTGGCAGAGAGTATACTAAGGCTGAACAATGAGTCCATTACTTAGCTACAAGAAGTGCTCAGTGTAGAAGGCCATCTTTGGGCATAACCCGCCTTGAGGGTTAACCTAAGTGATTTGGATAAACTATATGTAGATGTCATCCTTGATGATCCTATTCAAATCCTGTCTGAGGAGTAGGAGGTGGCTAGGTGCATCTAAGGAATATCTAAACGGAGGGAGTCGGTCCTGTTATCACACCATCGTAGCAGGGCTACTATTCTTGCTTAGTAGATATCTGCACATTCCAGAGCTTCCATTATTCAAAGCTTGGCTATGATGATTGTATATTTTGAGATCACTCATGATCAGAGCAGTGTATTATTCAGACTTATGTTAGACCTTGTGTCAAGGATGAGCCTTGAGAGTTCAGATTTGATAACCGATGTGACCCTTTATCCCATACAGTTTCAGTTCAGTGCTTAGAGATGTATTGCAGCAGTGTTTCAGATGATACATAATGATTATTCTTGTGATGATGTTATATGAACTATGGATGTTTTATCATTGACTGTGGATTATTATCTTGTTGCTTTTGTCATGTTCACAACATTGGCTTGGTATATAATTCATGATGTGGCATACTGTATAAAATGAACTATCTTGATAATAATTTAAAATGGACTTTTTACTTGCACATCTAGGTTGTTTGACAAAACTCACTGGTTCACTACCCTGCATAGATATGGTCTTTCTTGACACCATTTGTCAGCTAGCTTAGGCTCCACCTTCACTTGACTCCATCCATACATGACTTTCCCTATTTGACTTTAAACCTTGGCTTGTCTTACTTGACTTTCTAGTACTGAGGACTTCCCCTTTTTCTACCTCTGTGTTTGGACCGCATCCCTGTATGTTTAGTGTCTCGGCTCTGAGTTGGTGACAACACTTGCCTTTGGTAAGTTGGATTGTAGGCCTAAATCATTCTGGTTGGTTGTCCTGATGTTTGGCACTGTTCCAAACTCCCCTTAGTCACTTGAGATGTTGTTGGCTAAAACTGAAAGCTCATGTACTGCTTATGGAAACTTATATAAATTCACCCATGGAAACTAAAAAGGGCAAGAGCAATGAACTGCTAAAAATACTCCTCGAAGAGTATAAGAAAGGTCCAAAAAGCAATGGTTCTTAACTGCTATATCTAAATAATTGCTGACCTTATATTGATATGTAAACATGCCCTGGATGCAAGCTGCAATTAGTTGTGCTTATCAGCACACCTGAGATCCGAAGGGTTATCTAGGCCAAAAAGGCCACGAAATGAAATTGAATGATCCTAATGAACTTGGATCAACTTGATGTAGACATGATGCCTAAGTTGAATAAGCACTCTCTAAACAACTTACCCATTTGTGAGGCACAGCCATTCCCCGTGTTATTTTGTCCAGCACAGAGTTTGTAGTTTCCCCTCTCTCCCAGTCCAAAGTGTCTTTTAGTTGAGTTTAGACAAGTCACCCCCTTTGCCCAACCTTATTCCTAGCCTTCATCCTTAGCTAGCAGTTAGACCATGTCCAATGGGTGAGTTTGTCATTTAAACTATTATGCAAGTGAATACAAATAAAAACGGAATCAACAAATATGTTTAATGCCACTGAATGATGTTATACTTTAAGTTAAGCTATGAGTATGATTAGAGGAACATGTCTTAGTCTATTGATATGATTTATCCTTGGTTGTATGTTGACCTAGTCAAACCTAGTTTGACCATGGTCATTTCTTGGGATCCGTGATGATGTGGGCCATATATGCTTATGGATGATGATTGATGGCCCCACATACTCTTGGTGATGATGCTATATGATGGACATATGATTCAGATGATGATTGATGCAGTTCAGCAGGTTTTATTATTACTTCAAATCATCAGATTATACACTGTCCATATATGGTGGACCCTACAGCTAGCCCATCAGGGCAACCCATGGTGTATGAGTACACATTCCTAGTAGATTTGGGTCTTCTGGATCCAATGAGACACTTATCTTTCAGTTCCGAGCACTTCTGATAGTGATAGATGCAGTTTTACACTTGTCGACCAGATTTGGGGTTGATTTCCCAGCCTGAGCAGCAGGGGCCATGAGAGGCCAGTTCACCTAGGGCGCTGTATGAGGAGGGGGTGGTCCAGCCACTTATTATTACCATTTACCCCCCCTTCTGAAGAGCCTAGTGGGCTCAGTTTGACAGCGCAGGTGCCCTAGGAGACAGTTTCAACACTTAAGTGATTATGCTTGTTAAATTCTTACTTTTTAACCACCATGAAATTTCCAGAAGTAACTCCTTGTTGTCCGGGTAAATTACAATGAAATAAACTAGAAAAATACTTGAAATAAAACTCAGATTTCATCCAATATTATGTGCAGAAAATTAGCTATAAAAATCCAAGTTTTTAGGATGTCAGATCAACTCAAAACAATTTCCATATTTGTGAGATCTAGATACAGATGTATGAGAAAAACTAGAAGCATAATAATAAACTTATTAAGATGCTAGATCTATATTCTTTAACATATATGAGCAAAATGAACCAAGAAATAAACTTATTAAATGATTCCTTCCTATCGATTGAGAACAATCCCACCAAAGCTAGATTCACCATACAAAGTTGCAAGAAGAATTTAATCAAATACAAGTTACCTCAAAGATGCATGGCCATGATCATCCAACACAAAGACACTAGACCAATGAGCCTCCAAAGCTTGAACTCTTTATTCCAACAATGCAAACCATAAGAAAATTACAAATAGCAAGACTACTCTTCTCCACAACTCCAATCATTTGTCACTTTTCAACCTCCACTTGACACCTATCCAACCACAAATTCGCCCCCCGCCACCCCCCCCCCGCTTTGATGGATCTCCAATATTCAATCAAATCATTTATTTATTTTCTCAATATTCTCCCTAATTTGATTGCCAATCAAAGGATATTTGATTCCAACACATTTCCTTGATCTGTGGGATTGGGATTTTGCCTTTATTATGTCTTTTTTTGCCAATTAAATTGGTCTTTTGGGGTTTTTTGAGTAAATATTATTTTCTGAGATAAATACTTACTCAAAACTTAGGATAAGTGGGTTTATGGGTTTAGTGGATGCTCTGGCTTAGAAAACGAGCATTCACTTGACAAATTATGCCCACAAACGATACTTTTATTACATTTTTAATTTTTCCAATTAAACTATTAAAAAATAGTCTAATTTCACGGGAAAAATGATTTTTCTCAGAATTTAAAAAAAAACTTAAGGGGACCTAGCACATGTCCATACGACTCAATTTTAATACCTAGCATGGTAATATACATTGACACTTGAACTCTAATAACCTCCTGAGACCGAGAAATCATGCCGACCACCCTAACTTTGGAGGTATGAGTGAAAAACTCGAAAATTATATGTCGTTTATTCAACAACATATAATTAACAAGGGAAATAACACTCTGGGCTAGTCGAACTAATAACTAAGTCCTAGGAAAGCCGAGTCCTTTACAAAACCATCATGCTATGACATTTTTTACAATTTCCCCGCAGGGCATGGACATGTGATTTTATTAAAAAAAAGGACAAAGGTGGCCTGCTAGGACTTCTGATCTTCTAATTATGAACAAGTACACTTGTTCTATCTTCACAAGCTCACTTGAAATCACCTAAGTGCAACTTAGCTGATAACATCTGGCTCCAATTGTGGGACATGTGCTCGATCAGGCCTTCAGGCAAGGAGAGGATGCGAGAACACCAGAATATCTGGTTTGTACAACCTGTAAAAACATCTCAACTTGACAAGAAAAACCTTCAGCAGCACAAGTTTTATGAAGAAACCAATGAATCACAATTTTCCTTTATTCATAAAAACTAAAAATTAACTAAAGAAAAAAGTTATTATTCCTAAGTATTGGAAATAAATGCATAAAGTAACTGCTCACTTTGAGGAGCTTATTTTCCTACTCTAAGCATGATATAAAGGAAAATGCTAAGTGTAATCAGAAATCCAATGTAACCATCTAAGCATGTCATTAATATAATAATTTTTTACCTTGTCTCCGGTTACCATCCAAAGCAAGGACATGGTTATTAGAAAGTGCAAACCTGCCTAGATATTATGGATGGGAGGTTTGTATGGGAAATCATAAGTATACGATAGATCTTTGAAGTGCTTCCCCACATGGTAAGTCCTCCTGCAGGCCTCTTCTATCCATGACAGGATAGGGTTGAGAAAAAACTCAGAATGATAAGGCAGTCCAAGTACCTCATCATACTGATCTGAAGGGCTCTTCTGATAGTAACTTTCTGTGAAAGTATAAGTCCCAAGTTGCTCCAAATCATAAGGAATCTCTGTATGTAGAGACAATGGCAGAGACTGCTCTTCAATAAGTTGTATCCGATCCGATTCTTTACTACACTGCTTATTCAGGTCTTCATTGTTGATGCTCATGCATGGCTCATACTGATTATATAAAAATATTTCATGCTCCTTATCCATGCAAAGATATCCCAAGGTATTAAGGTCCATGATTCCTTCTTTGAACACCTCATAAATGGGATTTTCAATCAAATCATCAAGAGCTTCTAACATAAATTCTCTTTCTTCAGATATGTCATATATGGGATTCTCAATTATGCTCTCAAAGGATTTTGGCTCATCATTTACTTCTTCAGACATGGAATAGATGGGGTTCTCTATAAATGTCCATTTATCATCATCAACATCTATACCATTCGTGAGGGACTCTTTGTCACTTGTATCATGATCTAGGCTATATCTATCTTCTTCATGCTCATAATCCTCCTTTTCAGAAAAATAGGTCATAAGCAAGGAAACCTTCCAAACCATCATCATTATACATATTACAAACTTCTTCATGAATTTCAATATGGGCTTCTGCAATGGTTTCTTCTGGAGGTGGATCAGAAGTACAAATGTGCTCATCATCACTGAAATAGTCTTGAAAAAATTTCCACTCTTCAGCATTTTCTGTTGAGGTAACATGAGTAGAGTCTTCAATAATATCTTCAATGAATGGTTCCTCATGCTGTTCTTCAATGGGATCAACATGAGTCTCCGAAAATGGCGTGTCATACATCATGTTGACATTGGATAACTCAGGCTCTTCCTTATGAAATTCTTTTGAAGGAAAGAAGTAAGCAAGAATGTTTCTAATGTATAATTCAATATCAAATAACCCAATATGATCATATATATGCCACTGCCTCAAAAACGTCTCAAAGAATTTAATGAGGGAAGTAATAGATTTATCAGGAAGGTCCTCATAAAACCAACATGAAGCATCCCCTTGTACAGAAGAAGCAAACATATGCATCATATGACCTTCACGGCATATGTTATATTCCCTCATTCTTGCAAGGAATGTCATAAAATGGAATATGGATGAATAATCCTCATCACGACGATAAAACATAGGAAGGGGATAATATATCTTTTCACCCTCAAATTTATTAGGGAAGCTTGGAATTCTAAAGTAATCAATGGGCAAATATGCAAGGGAGATCCGAGTAGCAGTTTCTCTTCTCTTAATATCCATGTCATAGTAATTCAGACCTCAGTTTGAACTGATCAAGGAGAATCTCAAGTACTGAAAGAACAGAGCTATCCAACAATGAGCTTTAAAATTTTATGTATTTGTATGGGCTCATCTACACAGATCCCACTTTGTATAGACAACTTATAGGCTCGCTAATGTACTTGATACATTTGAGGCCTGATATATGTTATGCCGTGAGCGTTCTGAGTCAATTTTTAATGATTTAATTAAAAAAGTAAAAAATATCATAAAAGTGTGGTCTAGAGGGGGAATTTGCCATAGGGGTGCTCGTTTTCTAAGCCAAAGCACCCATAAAACCCCAAAACCCACTTTTCCTAAGTTTCGAGTGATTATTTATCACTTTAATAAAAATTCTCTCAAAAATATTAAAAGAGAATTAAAAAAATAAAGATATGGAGAAAATCAAATTTCCTAAATTTGAGGAAATTTGTCCAAATAAAGGGCTAGTTATTATTGCAATCACCATCGGAGATGAAATCAATCATATCCAAGCAGTTTCAATTAAGATTCGGAGCACAGCAAGTGAATCTCCAAAGAGGGATGCACCCTCCTTCCTTATGTGGGCGACTTTCATTATTTGGCTCATTGTGGATGGAGGTTGGATCTTCCAAAGTTGATATGGCGCCCCTCTTGTGAGGTGGAAGCCACCTCATGCAATCAAGCATGAATCAAGGCATTGTTTAAGGCTCAAGTCACTCCCTCTTTCAAGGCATGCGCCCCCTAAACCCTAGATCTAGGATTCGTCCCTCTCTTCTCTATTTCTCTATAAAATCAAGGCTCTTGCTCCATGTTTAAGATGGATGCAAGGAACCTCTGCCATTGTACTGTTGTAATTGAAATTTATCTAAATAAAGTTGAAGGCTTTGGAGGCTCATGAAGTGTAACAAATATGTGCATGTGTTGATGTTGTGAGGAAATATTGTTGCAATTTATTCTTTCTTTGCATAGATTAGTTATTAGTCTGGCTTAGAGGGCTCTCTGTAGCACATAGGATAAGCATTTGAGGTTTTCAAGTTGTTTATTTACTATCCTATTCTTATAGATCTAAGAGTTTATGCTTTATTCAACTGTATTTCATGATCTTTTGGATTTCTAACAGTGGGATGTACCGGATCTAACCTAGTTTGTTGTAAGTTTGATAAGTTGTGCAGGTTTCTATTCCCAAGTGAAAGGTTGATCTCAGTTGCATCTTCCATTCCTTTGGACTCTCTACAGGATGAACACATAAACTTTTCTTGTTCCATCAATAGCTCTCCAAGCCCGCAAAAAAGATTCAAAACTTGAGCAAGATCTTTCTTCTTCTATCTTTCAAACTTCAAAACCCTCTTTTCAGTTACTTTTTGCCTGACAAGTAAATCAGATCTAGAAAGGTTCTATCATTAGTTATTTACTTGCTTAGTATTAGATCTAAAAGTGCTTTAAATTTCCATTTTAAAAGTTAGATCTAAGTGCTAGTTTCCTTATTACTTGAAGTATAAATTTTTCCAAGCTTTTATAAGTACTAAGGTTGTGATTTTATGTGATTTTAGCTAACAAATACTAACTTTTATTTGCGTTTTCTGTTTGCTGGTTGTTCCCTTTCGTCACAGGAAAGCGAAAGATTTGGAAGGACATTGGAAGATTTGGGCTTTCGAAGAAGACTTGTTTCAAGTCCCTATATTTTTTAGCTTTCTCAAAGCTTGCTAAAGTCTTTTGAATCCCATTTTAAGGGATGAAGAGCAATCTCTATCGGAGATTTAAATTGTAATAGATCTAATAAAAATAAAGTGGGATTTAAGGCCCACAACCTCCTTCTCCCATTTGCGGGAAGTCTGTATCGCCCTTTGGTTGATTTCTTTGCTTTTTACCTACAAATTTTAGAGTAGATTTTACTTTTTTGCAAATAAACTAAATAAATAAATAAAAAGTTATTTTTTTATCTTTCTTTTTGCAAAGTTAATACTAACCTCTATGCATTCCCGAATGACGGTTCTTGGATAAGGGCTTGCCCGAGTACGGAACCGAGAAAGATATTCGAAGGTAGTAATTAGAGAACACTTGCTTATTTTGTTTTGTCTTTACTTTATATGTAAAAAATCATTGCTAAAATTCTTAAAATCAAGACTCCATTCCGTATGGTCTGCACCTCTGTGGTTCGTCCGACCAGTTGGGTGCATCAAAAGGAATTGTAGTGACTAGTAATTAGTTCTCATAATCTTTCAATTAACCTCCCTAACAGAAATCCGGCGTTATTTTTTAATTCACTCGTGTGGGGAAATTTTGCAAAGGAAGCAAGAACCACTAGAATGTGACTGTGGGGCCTCGTTAGGCTACACCCTCGTTTGGTGTAGTGTTGGACATCCCCCCGAGACTCCATCTAGCCCACATGTCCTTGTGCGGAGCCACTTAGAGCGAAATCAGGACATATTCCCATGTACCGCAAGATATATCGGGAATTCCCCCTTTTCCCTTTTAATCAACTCATTAAATCCAAATAAACTTAAAATTGATCAAGTACAATTGCAAAATTCTTACAATTTTCAGCAGCATTGTTATATTTTATGACTCCATTTGGCACTGGTTAATCACTCTATCATTATTTGCTTTCGGTCATTTACATTTTTAATGCCATATATCTTGTTTATGTTGTGATATTTAATCAATTTTACTTTGCAATTCCTTGTTTCGGTCAATCATTATTAAAAACCCCTAAAAAACAATCACGCCCATCCGTAACAACTAAACACAACTAAGAGCCTTAGAAACTCTTTAATAGGGTCTACCCCCCTTGGCTTCGATTAGGAGTTTGCCTAAATGGAGGAGTCAGGATCAAGTGATAGCACCTGACTCGAGACTTGCCCCCAAGGACGCACCTAGCAGTTTTGAAATATTTTTGTTGCGTTCCCCCCAGGTGTGCTTTTCGGTGGCAACAAGTAGCCTTCCTGAGTTACACAAGACATACACCTTAGTGCTAGACTTTGTTGTAACCAGTTCCATACCTTCTTCTTCTTCTTTCCCTTTCTCTCATCCACTAGTAGGTAAAACATGGGAACAACCATTACCGCCTCTTCTACTACCAATGGGAAGAAGAAATATTGCACCTAACATAAGAAACTCAACTACACTAGTGTTGATTGTCAATCATTGCAAGCTAAGAAGGAAAAATCTCTTCTTTCTATAAAGCAACAGGAGATGGAGGAATCTAAAGCTGATGTAAGCAATCCTAACAATCCTTAGTGTATCGTTTTGGCCAAAGACTAGTTTGCTAGCAACATGGAATCCCTCTTTAGTCATAATTGCTAGATCAAGCACAAACTGGCATAGTGGATCATAGAGAATGGTACCTAGCAAATTCTTATCTCCTAGTATCTTGTGGAAGAGCCTCAACTACCAACCTTAGCGCATGCCAATCCATATAAGCATGGATGGATCAAAGATGTTGGGAACCAACACTATTCACATGCAGACATTCAATCACCTTTTCTATAGAGTGTTTGAAGAAATAGTTTAGTGTGATGTCGCTCCACTTGCCTTTGGTGACATGATTCTTGGAACCCTTACCAATTTGATTCATAGTAGTCTACAATGGATTCCACAAGACCTATTGATTTCAAAACGATGGTAACATCTACAAATTTACTTCTTCTTCCCTTAATTCCCTTCCATTTGGAAGGACAATTCCCGATCTACTATTTGGGTGTTGCTTGATTGTCCTCCAAAGCCTAAATCTAACCCCAAGCAACCATTCTAAGTGCCATTTGCTTCTTAAACCCTCCCAATTTGACCATCTCACATTTTATTGCCTAAACCCTAGGTGTATCTATTTTGGGTATTTGTTATTGGCACTAGATCTATCTGGATCTACTACTTTAACTTCATTGTGGTGATATATTTTCATGGTTGAGCATTTTTCCTATCTCTAAACCCTCTCAACCAGCACCTAATCTCTCTATCCCACACCAATTTCCTAGATCTAGATCAATCAATTCAAGATCTCATCTCTTAGTCCCTTCCATATCATTCAGTGTGTCTTGAGTTGGTCAATAGCCTTCATTGGCTGGCAAGGGTCTCCCCCTTGATCTTGCTCCTTAGCTGGATCTAAAGTGACAAGAGCCCGTTAGGTGTGACAACCATTCAATCAGTGGTGAACGAGGCCCTTGCGAGTGTCACAGATTTTAGCTGCCCACCTCTACCATCCCGGATAGGATACCTTTAGTGGCAGCTACTAATTTTGTGATAACAGGTAGCAATGACAATAACTGGTTACACATACATTTGATCCTATGAGTGATGAAATATCAATACAAATTGCCATTAATTGGTTTTGCAAGATGTTTCTGTATCTGCTGCTGCATATCCTGGTTTTGGGGCAGAAATTACCAATATTGATTTTTCAAGACAGAATTGAGAAAAATCCGTGTTTCAGTTATTTATTTCATTTACTGTAAAATGGATAACATATTCACACTAAAAAAGAAATGATTGATAAATGGTTCCAAAATTGATGGTATCAAGTATCAACTAACAGACCATTATCAGTAAATATGGATAGATGGAAAAGAAATAGGATTTCAACCAACAAATGAGAAATCGAACACAACCTTAAATGACAGTGGAAAATGAAAATGTAAGATACAAGCTTACCATAAAAGGACTAACATGTAAAGGCTTTGCAAGCAAATCAGACTTTGGATTAAAAACAAATGAGACTCTCTCTGCCCATGGTGTATTTGTTACCTGCCATTATTAACACAATGATTAAGTTGGTATCTTATTTTGATGAACAACAACAAATACAGTTTTTCTCCATTTGAAATGATATTTTATGTTGACAAAAAATACAAAGAAATTAACTAAAACTATCCATTTTATCTGAAACAAATGAAAGTAATGTAATCATAGTGAGTCATGTGTGACAATGAGTGCACCAGAAAAACTCTAAGAAGATTTCACCTCAACGTGAAGATAAACAGTGTACTTAAAATGAAGACATCAACAAACTTCACAACAGGCATTGTAGATTGGATCTTAATGTATACAGTTAAACTTAATAATCTTGAGGAAAATTTTAGTCAGTACCTGTCTCTTGGCATTTACTTTTAATTTATCATCTTCCTCCAGGTACCTTCTTTCTTTTGCGTCCATCATTATCTTCCGTTTTCTTTTGGAAATGCATCTTATTTTTCATTACTGAACAATAAAGAATACATCAAGAAATATACAACATTGAGCCAAAGTATGAATATACAGGTTAAGCCTGCCTACATAGGCAGAAAGAGCCAGCACATCTGCCTAGGCTCCAATCTCAAGAGAGTCTATGTCTTTCTTAAATATGACAATCCTGGCTGAACTCTGAACTGCAAACTCTTATATAAAAGCTGAATTCCCCAATAGAAACAGATTGTCTCCCCATTAAAAGTTGCATTGCATCACCTTGTCCATAAAAATGAGATGCCTGTCAATCTCATGTCATTCCAAAAGCTTCCATTTGCATATTTAAACCATTATTCTGTCTCCAAAGACGAAACCCTTTCGAATGAAGGGTTGTGACAAAGAAAATGGTGTACTCGGTAGAAACCCATTTCTAGAAGGCTCAGGCAAGTTTACAATCCTGCAGGACATGTTTAACAATTTTTACTTTGGGGGTAAATGATGCAGCATCATCTGTAAGATCTAAATGGTGGAGCATCTTTGACAAACAAACTGTTGTTGAGAGACAACCACCAAAGCACTCTAGACTTAAAGGATGAGTGGACTACCAAATATATTGGCACCTCTAAAGCAATCTAGCTTCATTTTTTGGATGGCCCACTTTTTGTTAATTCTATATACAAGTGGGAAATTTGGCCAGATCTTAGAATAGTGTTCTTTGGTTTTGTAGTCCATAAAGGGCTTCTCATAGGACCATTTCCAACCTTTCCAAATTGGTCCCTACGCATCCAAATTCAAGTTGGTGTTGGGTATTGTTATCACACAACTTGTAGTTGCCCCTAGAGGTATCCCATCCGGGACGGTAGAGGAGATAGGCAACTAAAGAGGTGACCCAAGAGATGCCACGGTTCCCAATGCAATGCGGGAGTCACGTCAACCGAGGCACTCTTCGCTTTAGGTCAAGGTGTAACTAGACCAAGGGGGAGACCCTATACCCCAATCACAGTTGATTGGACCCAAACAAAGGTTTCTAAGGGTAGGTAAATGATGCGTTACGGAAACCAATGCAAGGCTAAGTGGACCTAATGGTTAAGGAATGGTTGAAGGTGGTGTAATGGATAGTTAGTGTTTCAACCTATGTATGGTTTAGGCCACATGGTGGGGTATGAGTACTAGGTATAGTACCATGTGTTTTCACAAGTGGGTCTTGTTTTCTTGGGAAGCGTGAAATGGTTCTAGGTGGACCCACAAGGTGAAGTTAGGTATGAGGTTGGTACTATAGGTTAGGTATAGGCTAGATCTATAAGTTGGAGTTGGTTTTAGGAGTACCCATGTGCTAGATCTAGGGTTTGACACAAATCCCAAGGAGTGCGACTTGCTTGGAGAAGGACTAGTGCCTTGTTGGATGGGCTAATGGGGTCAAGAAGTATGTCAAAGTGTAGATCGGGACACCTAGAAGCCAAGTCAAGTGGGTTGGATGAAATCCAATGGTTGGATCTTACTAGATCTAGGTTTTTAAGTGATTACCCTAAGTGGACCACAATCCCTTGAAACAAGGAATGCAACCCCTAAGGTGGATCGTGACAAAAAGACAGTACGGACCTAGGTTTCAAGACATGGGGATTCCAAATCCACGAAAATCTCCAACACCCACCTCCTAAATGTGGATCAACTCAAATCTTCAAGGGGGTGCGACTTGCCCAAGGAAGGTAAAAAATTGGGTTTGGTGGACCAAATCAAGTCCAATGGCCACCAAATTGTAGATCCGGGATGCTAGTGTCCCGATCTATGTATGTTCAAAATTTCAAGTGAACCCAATGGCTAGATCTTAGTAGATCTAAGTTTTAAGATACCAAGAGAATCAAAAAGGGGGTTTCAACCCCTTAAAACATGGAGAGATGTCCACAAGGTAGTTTTCACCAAAGTAAAGACGTGGGTATAGGTTATCAAGTGTCTAGATTTCAAATCAAGTGAGATCTCACCTACCCATGTGCTAGATCTAACCCAACAAGCTTCTCTTAGGAAAATCGATTTAGGCTCAAGAAGGCTTTTTGCATTGAAAAGTGTGTCAATTTTTAGCCAATCACCACCAAACTATAGATCCAACTAGGGGTGGATCCTATAGAGGTGGGTTTTCAATATCTCTTCAATTGCAAGGCTAGATCTAAGTAGATCTGAAAAATACCAAAAACAAGGGTTTTAATTTGATTAGGGTTTTTATGATCTAGAAATTATGGAAGATTCAAGGAAGAGAAGATCATACCTCTTGGAACATACCTAGATGAAGAGATGAATGCTAGTTGAGACGAGGATTACTTTGCCAAAGATCAAATGGAGAATTGTTGAAACCTTCTTGCCAAATCAATTTTTCCAAGCCACATGTGATTCCTTCTAACCTGTCAAGCCAAGGAGCAAAGCATCAATCAGTTTAACAAATTGAAGGTAGATACAAGCAAGAGAGAGAGAAACATAGAATAGTTGACACAAAGGCAAAACTACTCCCTGTCAAACCCAAAACGACTTCTTCCAAGCTTGAAGGGCAAGCCTCCCCACCAATTCGCACTTGTCAAAATCGCCCTCTTAACCTGCAAATAAAATATGGCAAATATGCAAGATAGCTACAATAGATCCTCCAGTGCAATGGACAATAGCATTTACAATCGAAACAACCAACATTCACTCCAATCCAAGCATGTACTTCAAAAGATAGAAATTTTATTCCAAGAGCCAAGAGCCAAAAATCTCTAGATGAATTTTACAATGAGAGGCTCCCTCCTTAAATAGGATGGGGAGAGAGTACAATCCTAACCACTTTTTACATGAGTGGCTAAGATTAAAAGATCTCAAGATCTAATCAATGGCTAATAATAAATCATAGCAATATATCACATGGATCACCCATATAATGATAGCGCCCCCACTAAAAGGTACATAAAGGGGGTGACGTCATCCACTAGAGGAAATATAAGCACCAAAATCCACCTCATGGTGAATAGGACATGACAATATAAGCTCATGGTGGGGCTAGGAGGTATTAATCCTTACTAGCTCATCCCCAAGGCACAATAAAATAATAAAATATGTCCAATATAATATAAATGATCAAAACTGTCCTCAGAATCCATGACAGTCAAGCAGTAAATGTCCTCCTGTGATCAATCTGGGCATACTCACATGGTGAAAATTGACTGGAAGGTAGTGATGCCACCCTGGAAGACCTCTGTGAAGACCAAATGCCAAAACCTTGCCTCAATTGCCCAAATCGATTTCCTCAGTGACCACTTTTTCCATTTTTTTAACTGCTTCGGGAACTGTGAAAGTGCCAAAACTGCCTCCTAGGGTGCTAGCGCTGTCCATCTGAGCCCACCAGGCTCTCCGGAAGGGGGGATAAATGGTAATAACAAGTGGCTGGACCACCCCCTCCATCATCAGCGCCCTAGGTGAACTGGCCTCTCGGGGCCCCTGCTGTTCAGGCTGGGAAATCAGCCCCCAATCTGGTCAACAAGTGTAAAACTGCAACAATCACTGTCAGAAGTGCCCGGAACTGAAATATAAGTGTCTCAATGGATCCAGAAGACCCAAATGCACTAGGAATGAGTACTCATACACCCTGGGTTGCCCTAATGGGCCTGCTGTAGGGTCCACCATATATGGACAATGTATAATCTGCTGATCTGAAGTAATAATAAACCTGCTGAACTGGACCACACATCATCTGCATCATATGTCCATCATATGATATCATCATCAAACATGTGGGCCCATAAATCATCATCAATAATCATCCATACATGGTCCACATCATCACGGATCCCAAGAATATATAATCAAGGATAAATCACATCAGTAGACTAAGACAATGCTTCTCTAATCATTCCCACAGCTAAGCTCAAAGTATACATTCCATTTAGTGGCATTAATCAAGTTAACATATTCCGTTGTTATATAAAATTACTTGCACAATAGTTCAAATGACAAACTCACCCATTGGACATGGTCAAACTGCTAGTGAAGGATGAAGGCTAGGAGCAAGGTTGGGCCAAGGGTTTGACTTGTCTAACTTAACTCAAAAATACTTTGGACTGGGAGAAGGGGGAAGCTACAAACTCTGTGCTGGACAAAAGAACACGGGGGGGTGGCTGTGTCTCACAAATGGATAAGTTGTTTAGAGAGTGCTTATTCAACTTAAGCATCATGTCTACATCAAGTTGATCCAGGTTCATTAGGATCATTCAATTTTATTCCATGGCCTTTTTGACCTACATAACCCTTCGGATTTCAGATGTGCTGAAAAGCACAACTAGTTGCAGCTTGCATCCAGGGCATGTTTTTCATATATTTATATAAGGTCAACAATTGTTTAGATATAGCTTTTAAGAACCATTGCTCTTTGGACCTTTCTTATACTCTTCGAGGAGTATTTTTAGCTTTTCATTGCTCTTGCCCTTTTTTTTTTGTTTCCATGGGCGAATTTATTAAGTTTCCACAGGTAGAACATGAGCTTTCAGTTTTAGCCAACAACATCTCAAGTGACTAGGGGGAGTTCGAGCCAATGCCAAACATCGGGACAACCGACCAGAATGATTTAGGCCTACAATCCAACTCACCAAAGGCAAGTTCTGTCACCAACTCAGAGCCGAGACACTGAATAAACAGGGATGCGGTCCAAACACAGAGGTAGAAAAATGGGGAAGTCCTAAGTATCAAAAAGTCAAATGAGACAAGTCAGGGTTTAAAGTCAAACAGGAAGGTCATGTATGGATGGAGACAAGTGAATATGGAGCCTACACTAGCAGACAACTGGTGTCGGGGAAAGACCATGTCTATGTAAGGTGAAAAACCAGTAAGTTTTGTTAAATGACCTAAATTGTGCAAGCAATTGTCCATTTTATGATTTACAGTTTATTTTAAATAGTTTGCCACATCAGGAATAATATACCAAGCACATGATATGATCATGACTAAATCAACAAGATAATAATCCACAGTCAGTGAGAACATATCCATAGATCATACAACATCATCAAAATAATAATCATCATGCATCATCTGAAACACTGCTGAAATACATCTCTAGGCACTGAACTGAAACTGTAATGGGATAAGTGGTCACATCAGTCATCAAATCTGAACCATCAAGGCTCAGCCCTGACACAAGGTCATACATAAATCTGAATAATGCACTGCTCTGATCATGAGTGATCCAAAATATATAGCCATGCTCTGGAATAATGTAGGCTCTGGAATGTGCAGATATCTGCTGTACAAGAACAGTAGCCCTGCTACTATGGTGTGATAACAGGTATGATCTTACAAAATGTTGTAAAAGCTTATTTATCAACTAGTAGTCATTGGGTAAAATTGATAATTCTAGTTCTACAAGGAAACTAGTTACCCAAGTATTTTCCCCACATATTCCCCCATTTGTAGAGATCTTTTCTGGCCAATCTTTGTCCTGCAACAGTAATTAGACCAATTACCCCCCATCTGAGGAAAAGTTTCAAATTGATCTCACATCCAGATCCCACTCATTTCTGGGGCCTTTGGACACATGTTTCCAAGCCTACCAAGCCCTATTGAGAACACATTATCCTGTTATTTCGAAACATCAGCTCCAACTATATCATAAATCCCAAACACACCTTTTATATATTACCACCTATATGGATAACACTCTGTGTGATGGAGGACACTATATCGCAAATCCCAAACACACCTTCTATACCACATTTATGGATAACACTATGCACAATGGCAGAGAAGAATCTACCAAGGTAAATTCCCACTCATAACCCTTACAATCCATTTAGTTGCTAGCACTAACCCCTGAGTTCAAATATCCTCCCAGGGCTAATACAAATATTCCATGAAACTAGTGGAAGGTCACTCTTTCCTCCTTGCTTTCCCCAAAGAAACCATCTAAGAAATATTTCCAATTTCCTAAATCATTGGCAGTTTCTGTGTCATATTCAATGATTTTGGTGTCATGCCTTGTGGGCTCTATTTGGCTTGTGATTGCTATATACATGATGTGCATAATAATTGCAAGTTTAACTACTATAGTGGCATACTCCATGATTGGGATTTCATTCCAGATCAATGCTCTCCTTCTATATCCTGTGACGGGAGGAAACAGGCAAAAGGAATAGTATACATGAATGGTTGACAAGCTAATTAGGGAAGCCTTATTGCCTAATAATAAGATCCCTTATCTTTTCCTCAGTCACCAATGCTCTTGTTTCTTAAGCAAAAATGTCAATATGGCTCCTTCAACAAAGTTTAGATGAGTTTTGGGGTGACAGAAGAATCATCAACTTTAGTGACTACTCACCAACGAGAAGAAGAATGCCTCAAATTTGCTCCTGAACCCAAGTAGTTTTAAGAACTACCATAATGAATCAATTGCAATAAATAGGGAGTTTAATGACACCCTAACCTGATTGATCTTTGGAGAAAAATTACCTCTAATAGATGGTTGTTATCAGAACCTTGGTGAGGCATTATAGAAGAGAGTCCTCATGGATCAATAAAAAAATCTTCCATATACCAACCAAGAGAACATAGCAAGGATGAACTCCCACTTAATCCTATTGTAAGTTTCGTCTGAGTAAATCTTCAAAAATATTACCTTATGTGTAGTCTTCCCTGCCTGTTTAGTTCTTTCCCAAAGTGTAACATGACTATGCAATATAGATCAGCCTTTAATAGATCCTGTTTGTTGTCAAAGGGAGCTTGCCAAGCTAGTGAAAGTGGGGTGTCGTTATTGCCTCCACTAGGGTTCAATTCCCCCATGTGACATGTTTTCTCCTTGTGGACCAACACACCCCCTCAAGGGGGTCATTGTTCAAGCATAAGCCATTATGGTCGTTAAGTCGGGTCTAGACATCACATGGCATGACTGCAACACGACATCCCACCTATTGACAGGTGGTGAATGCTCGACAATCAAAGTATTGTTGGAATGTAAGGAGGTCATGGATCTATGGTGAACACTTCAACAAACCCTAATCCAACATAAACCTAGAACAAAAATATTACATAAAGAGAAGTGAACCCTTAAAAAAGAGAACAAGAGATTTGTGCCCTTAGGCAAAAGAATCAATCACTAATGAATCCAAGATGATGTTGCAAATGATATGAGGTCTGTATTCATACACAATTTATGAAGTGGTGCACCTTTCCTAGTGAGAGGGTTATGGACCTATTATTACAATTCTGGTAGCAGCTCAAAACAATTGATCCTATCCAAGATGGCAGAGAATAATGGTTGCTAAAGTTGTGACCCTTGAGAATCCTACCCCCCAAGATTAGCGTCGGTTGTCACTCCGAGCAGGTCTCCCCCCTATTTAAGCTTCCTAGTACAATTAAGGTGCTCTAAACTAGCTACGGGAGGTGACCCAAGTTTGTCCAGATGATCAAACCCCTTTTGATGCTACAGGATACATATACAAGATTTGTGATTGGATAAGCAAGATACCCTGAGATAGATCCTAGATCTGAGGATGATACTGAGTTAGGGTTATTAGATCCAAGACAGGTGATGGCTAGGGAAAATAGGCCACAAATCTTTTTCCTTTGATATACAAATGTGAAAAATGGTACAGGAAAAGATATGGATGATAAATTAGACACACCCTAACCAAGATGTCTTTGCTACCTTCGAAAGATTATTAGATTAAAGCATGTAAGCAAGACTTGAAGTATTCTTAGTATAGATGGTTTTAAAAAACCTTAAGGGAAATACTTTGATAAGGACTAGTGCCTATTGATTGGGCAAATGGAGTCAATGGCTAGATGTTATAACTTAAGATGATAACCTTTAATATTTCAAACAAAGATGATGCTTGTTTCCGCCTAATACGCACCTCGAGTTAATGTGGCAGAAGTCTTCAAGCCACTGAGTGCGTCCTTGGGAGCAAGTCAAAAGTCAAGTACTGTCACTTGAAACTTGACTCCTCTGTCTAGGCCAACTCCTAGTGAAGCCAAGGGGGGTGGTCCCTAAAAAAATAACTAAGGCCATTTAAGCTAAGTTACAAAAATAAAAATATTCTAGGAGTTTGAAAAATTACTGAAAGGAAGGGCAATGACAATTAGTTAACTTCAACAGTGTGTAAATTATTAATCAATCACGACATGTAAAGTCAATTAAACAAATGATCGTTAATTGGACTAGTGTCGAGATAGTAAATGATGTTGCTGAAAAGGTAAATGTTGTGCAAATGCTCTTGGTCAATTTTAAATTATTATGATGAGTGGGTTAGAGTGGTGTTATCACACCATAGTAGCTAGGCTACTATTCTTGCTGAGCAGATATCTGCACTTTCTAGAGCTTTGCTTTTACAGAGATCAGCTATGATGAGCAGCATTATTTGAGATCGCTTACAGATCAAAGCAGTGTATATCAGACATTGAGTAGACCTTGTGCCAAGGCTGAGCCTTGAGAGCTTAGATTTGATGACCGATATGACCTTTTGTTCCATACAGTTTCAGTTCATTGCCTAGAGTTCCGGATGTTATTATTGCAGCAGTGTTTCAGTTGGTTTTAGATGATGATTATTTATATGCAGTGATATGACCATTAGACTTATGATTGTAATCATGGATTACTATCTGGTTGTTTTAGCCATCTTCATAGCATTGACTTGGTATATAACTCATGATGTGGCAGTATTATTTAATAAATGAAATGAAATATCTTGGTTGTATTTAAATAATGAATTGGATGTATTACTTTTACTTAAAGGTTCACTAACTATACCCATTGGTTTCACTACCCTCCTTTGAGCATGAACATGGTCTTTCATGACATTTATGTCTGCTAGCTTAGGCTTCATATTCACCTGACTCCATCCATCTATGACCTTCCCTATTTTTGGATTTCACCCTGATTTGCCTTTTTGACTATTGATATGGAGGACTTCCCCTTTTCTACCGCTGTGTTGGATTGCATCCATGTTTGTTTTGTGTCTCGGCTCTAAGTTGGTGACAAAAATTGCCCTTGGTAAGTTGGATTTTATGCCTAGATCATTCTAGTCAGTTGCCCCGATGTGTGGCTTAGCACAGAATTCTCTCTAGTCACATGAGATGTTGTTGGCTAAAACCTGAAGCACTTGTACTATTTATGGAAACTATTGGAAATCTCTTATGAAATCCTATGAAATTAAAATTCTAGAATGTGTTTCTAAACACACGAAGAATAGAGGCTAAAGCAATGAAATGCTAAAATACCCCATGAAGGGCATAAAAAGGTCTAAAAAGCAATGGTTAAACAAATGCTATATCTAAATATTGTTGACCTCATAAATGTAAATATGCCCTGGATGCAAGCTGCGATTAGTTGTGCTTTTAGCACATGTGAAATCCTAGAGGGGTCATATAGACCAAAAAGGCCATGGAAATTAAATGAATGATCCTAATGAACTTGGATCAACTTGATATAGACATGATGCCAAGGTTGAATAATCACTCTCTAAACAACTTACCCATTTGTGAGGCACTGCCATTCCCTTTGTTATCTTGTCCAGCACAGTGTGTAGCTCCCCTCTTTCCCCATCCAAAGTATCTCTTAGTTGAATTGGTCAAGTTATCCCTTTTACCTAACCTTGTTCTTAGCCTTCACCCTATCTTAGCAGTTAGACCATGTCCATTGGTGAGTATGTCTTTAAAGCTTTGGTGCAAGTAAATTATAAATAACATTAAATATCTATGTATTAATTGCCACTTGATTGATGTTTATACTTGAAGTTAAGCTGTGAATATGGTTAAAGGAACATGTCGTAATCATTTGTTATGATCTAGTCCTTGGTTGTATTTTGACCTAGTCAAACATAGTTTCACCATGGTCATTCTTGGGATCCGTGATGAGATGGACCACTTGTGCTTTATGATGTTGATTTATGGTCCCACATGCACCTGTTGATGATTCCATATGTTGGATATATGCTCCAGATCATGATTGATGCAGTTGGTCATTTTTATTATTATTTCTAGATCATCATATTTTACACTGTCCGAGTATGGTGGACCCTACAGGTTATCATGAGCTTTATGAGTACTCATCTCTAGTGTTTTTGGGTCTTCTGGATCCATTGAGACACTTACCATTCAGTTCCGAGCACTTCTGGGCATGATATTAGCCGTTTTCCAACTGTTGACCAGTTTGGGCATGCTGATGAGGCCTGTCCAGCAGAGGCATTGTAGGTCAGTCGTTGCCTAGGGCTCTACAGAGGAAGGGGGTGGTCCAGACACTTGTTTTTACCATTATACCCCCCTTCCATATAGCCTGGTACACTCATTTTGACAGCGCGGGCACCCTCGATGGCAATTTTGGTCAGTTTTAGGGTTTTCGAAAGGATTAAAAATGGAATAAAAAGGTCATTGAGGAATTCGATGGTCAATTGAGGCAAGGTTTTGGCACTTGGTCTTTTCAGAGGTCATCCATGATGTATCCCCCTTCTTCTAGATCAGTTGGCACCAGTCAGTGGGGTCCACATGGGCTACAGAACCTCATTTATTGTATTTCTCTCTCTAATTATGGGGACATGATTTGATCATTTGTATACTTGGACATGTCATTGAGTCATGTGTTATATTATTGTTCCATGGGGACATGCTAGTGAAGGGGATTAATACCTCCTAGCCCCACCATGTGCTCCTAGTGACTTGTCTTAGTCTTATTGTTGTGGCACATATGTTATTAGCCACCCCCATGTGTGACGTCACCCTCATTGAGCCCTTTAGGCTATAACGTCATCACTTAGTTGAGTGATCCATGTCTTATATTGTATTGTCTCATCTTAGCCATTGATTAGATTGTTATATCTTTTGATATCAACCACTAGTTTTCAAAAGTGGTTTAGGGTTTTGGTCTTCCTCATCCTATAAAAGGAGGAGACCCCCTCATTGTAAAAGCACCTTTGGGCTCTGGAAAACTTGGAATAAAAATACTATTTTGGAGATCTACTTCTTGGCTTTGAATGGGTTTCTCTTGTACATGGTTATGCATCTCTGTTTTAGACACCTTTCCTTGTAACAGGTGAAATCAACATCTACTAAGGCAGGCCGAATTGCTTTGAAGCTAGTGTGTGACTTGCTTGATGGGAAGATTGTAGGGGTTGCTCACATCCCCCATGGGCAAGACCTCTTCATCTTGAGGGAGTCTTTCAATTGTGCTTTGTCCATTGATTGCTTCTTTGACATGACATGCTTAGATATCATTTATTTGTGGATCAAATCTGACATCTTGTAGTTTGATTTACAGGTTAAATGGAGCATCTCTTCTCCTAGGGCCTGGACGATTATGCATGGATTCACTTGGAGCTAGCATGGAATTGTAACTAAAGGCAAGAATCATCTATGTGCAAAGTATCCACAAGCTTTTGAGGTAAGATATACATGGTATGTATCCACTTTGCTTGTTCTCCATCCTATTGGTCACATAAACCCTTAAAATTCAAAACCCTCTTTTTACCTTTTTTTAGATCTACTTGGATCTAGCTTGGCTTTGGGTATAAAATTTAGAACCCACCTCGATAGTATCCACGGCAATTCGGATTTATAGTTTGGTGGTGTTTGGACCTCATTTGACCCATTTCCCAAGGCACATTAGCCTCTCCAAGGGAAGTCGCATTCCTTGAGGAGGTTAGTTTGGCTAGTTCCCGAACGTGGGTAGGTGAGATTTCTGTTGCATTGAATAGATCAACCTTGAGAACCTACCCCTCGTGCTTCACTTTTGTGATTTTCACCTTGTGGGCCCCATTCCTCATTTTGAGGGTTGTGCCCCACTTGGGTCACTTTGTGATGCATTAGATCTAGTGAGATCTAGCCATGGCATGTCCTTGATATTGAAAACCCACCTTGTTTTGCATCTTGACTATCCCGATCTACAATTTGGTGGATATCCGAATCCATTTTCCCCTCCATCCAAGGCACTAGTCATCCTTGAGTCAATTCGCACTCCTTGGGTAGGTGGCGTTTTGCTAGATCCCACACTTGGGTATCGCTAATTCTTGGCCAATCCATAAATCCATGTCATAACACACCCCTAGTACCATTCTATTCCAACTTTGACCTTGTGGACCCAACTCGGACCAATTTTCCACTTTTTAAGGAGTGGGTCCCACTTGACTAATTTTCATGGTACTAAGTCATCTTTAGATCTATTAATTGAATCTCATAGGTGGCCCTTGTTATTCATTGGTTGAACCATTTGTCACTCTTTAAGCCTCTTCAACCACACCTTAACCCTTGGGTCTACTTAACCTTCATAGATTTAACTCACCATTGATCTCCTTGTTTCATTTTACACATTTCCCTAGGAATCTTTGGGTTAGCTAGTCTTCATTGATTGGCTAGGGTCTTGTTATCACCTAAACTGTAGTTACCCCTATGGATGTATCCATTGATGGATGGCAATAGGGAAGGGTAACTCAAAAGGTGCAACCACGATCACCTCGACCTCCAATAGATGGTTGTCACGCCAGTCAAGGCAACCTTCGCTTTATGTTATCTAGCTCGGACAACAAAGGGGGAGACCGGATCTACTCCCGACAGGAGAGATCAAAACCAACACACCAAATCAAGTTAATTCTAAGTGAAGTAAGGTGTATGGTTTATCCTAGACCTAAGGATGAAGTCACAAGACAAGTGAGGGGTTCAATAAGTATAGCTTTGGTTCATTGTCGATGTGAGAGTGACTTATAATATTTAAAGATAAGATCCGGGATTATAGTACTAGTCAATATGAGAAAATCCACTGCCTTGGGAACCGTGTCCAATGCAAGGTAGTTTAGGGGTTGAATTGGGGCTAACTAGTACAAGTGACAAGCTTGATCATGATATATGATGACATCAAAGGGTTTAGTCCACCATACAAGGATCAAACCACAAGTTAATCCAACAATCTAGGAAAGTCGAATTGACTTGGAGAGAGACCAATGCCTTGGGAATTGGGATAATGGAGTCAAAGTGAAGTTAAATTGTGGTTGATGACTCCTATTGCATGAGACAAGTGGGCAATTAAAGTCTTGATGGATGAATAAGTCTAGATCTGAAGATTCAAGGTTTGACCTAAGTGGACCACAATCCCTTAAAACAAGGAATGCTATCCCCAAGGCAAGATTTGACAAAGTGACATACTAGACCTAGGTTTTGAATTATGCTCGTTCCAAATCTACTAAAATCTCATGTACCCACGTCCTAGAAGTGGACAAACTCCAACCTCCAAGGTAGTGCGACTTTGCCCAAGGAGGGTAAAAATGGGGATAAATGGATCAAGACAAGTCCAATGGCATCCAAAATTTAGATCCAAGTAGGTTGATCAAGTGAGAGTATGGATCTACAATTTCACTGCAATCCGATGGCTAGATCTTACTAGATCTAAGTTTTAAGATACCAAGTGGTCCAAAAATGGGATTAAATCCCTTAAAATGTGGAATAGGGCCCACAAGGTAGAAATCAGAAAAGTGACAACCTGGGGGTAGGTTATTGGATGTGTAGATTACGAATCAAGTGGAATCTCAACTACCCACGTACTAGATCTAGGTTAACTCACCCAAACCAAGAAGTGCGCCCTTGCTTGGAGAGGCTAAGTGCCTTGGGAAGAGGGTTAAATGGAGGCCAATCCTCACCAAACTATAGATTCGGGATGCCGTGGATACTATAGAGGTGGGTTTTAAATTTCTTACCCAAGAAGACACTAGATCTTAGTAGATCTGAGAAAATGTAAAATGGGGGTTTTGATTAATTAGGGTTTGAAATATTTTAGACAAGTGGATAGATCATGGAGATAGAACTTACCTTAAGATCATACCTGAGTGATGAAGAGAGATGCTTTGATGTTGAGAAAGATTCCCACAGAGATCAAATGAGAAATTGTTGATTTTGCTTGCCAAATTGATGCCGTAGCCCACAAGTGCGCCCTCCTCTACCTGTCAATCCAAGGAAAATCGATTTCAATCAGAGAGGTCAAGTATGGAGGAAATACAAGTAAAATGCAATGATAACATGAAATAGAAGGTCCTGGGACAGTAATACTCCTTGTTACCAACGAAGAGATCCAAAGAAGAAGTAGGGAGAGTCTTCCCCTACCAATACTTCCTCCTCAAAGCAAATCGGCCTCCACCTCTAAATGCAAAAACGTGGTACAAAAGATATGGCAAAACAAGATCTCCAATAACTCAGTGCAAAGGAAGAACCAACGAACGAACACCAAAAACATTCACCACAACACTGGAGATAGATGCAATAATAATTTTCTATTCCAATAATCCAAAGCCACCAGTCCCTTTACAATGAGAAGCTCTCTCCTTTAAATAGAAAGGAGAGGCATCAAAATCCTAACCACTTTTTGAATGAGTGGCTAAGATTAAAAGATACAAATGTCTAATCAATGGTTGAGATGAGCTCAACAATAAAATACATGGATCACTAATAAAATATAACATAAGTGGACAAAATCGCCCTAGGAGAGGGGAATCCCACCAAATCATGATGACAAAATATAATAAGAAGCTCATGGTGGGTCCAAGGGGTAATTTTAGCCACCCTTGGTCAATCCCCATAGCACAATAATAATAAAATAGTCATCAATATACCAAATCGTGCCTCTATGGACAAATCGTAGGCCTCAAAAGACATCAGAAATCAGCAGAAAGTGCCATAAGTGATGGATGCGGGTCCCGATGAAGCTGAAACTGCTGGAGGAGGTGTGGAAGACATCAATCCATCATCACTGATCATCCCATGCCAAGACATTGCCTCAGTATCCCAAATCGAATTCTTCAATAGCCATTTCTACCAATCCTGAAATGCCTCGGGAAGCGTGAAACTGCCCCAAACTGCCTCCTGGAGTTCCTGCGTTGTCAAGGTGAGGGCACCAGTGTGTCCGGGAGGGGGCTAATATGGTAAAAACAAGTGGCTAGACGACCCCCTCCAAGCACAGCGCCCTAGGTCAACCGGATAAAAATCACATCTGCTCTGACAGGGTCTCCGACAGACCAAAACTGCACTGGGTTAGCCTACTGAGGCTCAATCATCACTGTAAGTGCCCGGAACTGAAAACAGACTGTCTCATTGGACTCAAAAGGTCCAAATCCATACAAGATGTGTACTCATACACCATATGAATCTCTGCATGATCAAAATATATATCCAATATACCGGAACAGGTCAAATAATAATAATCTGTAAATGATCAAATACTGCTGTAAACCATGAATCATCATCATAACCCTATAGCTGCTGCATAGAATCATCATGTACATGTACATAGACCATATATCATTTATCCATATCATCACAAGGTCTAACCATCTCATGTCCTATGGTTAACCTTGGTCAAACTAGGTTTGACCAAGTCAACATGACCAAATATAACTCAGACCATCATCAGAAGCTGTTGCAAAGTGTCAAAGGTTAATGCTTGCTCTACAACTTATTCAAATAACAATTATAACACAAAGTAATCATTACTGGCGATCTAAATCCAAATATATAATGTCATTAATTATTATTATTACTCAAACTAGACTTTCAAGATCATACTCACTTCATAGCTGTGATCAATTTGCTAGTGAAGGGTGAAGGCTAAAATAACTGGCTAGGCTAAGGGATGACTTGACTGACTTAACTTTGTGACACTTTGGCAAAGGGAAAGGGAATACACACCATAGTATATACTAAATGAGCAACAACACAGGGAATGGCAGTGTCTCACAAATGGATGAGTTGTTCAAAGAGGGTTTATTCACCTTTAACAAATGCGCACAATCCATAATACAAATAAGGCCAGCAATTGTTTTGATATAGCATTTAAGTTCCATTGCTTTTTGGGCCTGAAGTTTCCATAGCCTTGATCTATGTGTGTTTATAAACACATTGCATAGATTTACATTTATTTAGGCTTTCTGTTGCAAGTGTGTTTTTAAGGCACTTGTTTACCTGAGCACTTCTAGGTGTGTCACAGACAGCTTGTTTACCTAGGTATTTACATTTCCAAAAGATATAACATTTTATTTTCATGGCCATTTTCATTTGGCATGCCTTTCATTCATGTGTGTTTAGAAACACATTGCATGAATGGGCTTTTCATACAAGATATAGCATTTCATTTTTTCCAGACTTTGTATTCATGGTAGCACTAAAAGTTTCAGGTTTAGCCAACACAACTTTAGTGACTAGGAGGAATTCACAAGGAACTCCAACTCACCATAGGTAAGTTTTGTCACCAACTCAGAGCCGAGACACAATAAACAGGGAAGCTCATCCAATACAGAGGCTACAGTGGGGAAAAGGTCCTCCATGTCACTAGTCAAGTAGTAAGTCAGGGTGATAAACTAAAAGGTAGGCAATGGATGGATGAAGACAATGAATAATGGAGCCAACACTAGCAAGCCAAGGTATGGTGGAATGATCACCTCTATTGTCCCTAAGGAGGGTAAAACCAATGAGTATGAATAATGAACTTCTAAGTCTGAGTAGGGACAATATAGTATATATAATAAGATCAACCAGGTCCACATATCTATATGATCGCCAGATCATGACACTAAGTGCTAAGACATGCTATAAGAATAAGTATAAAAGCAAATATAACCATAACACAATGATATACCTGCTGAGTCATATCCCTGAATGCTCATCACCTGAACCAGCATCTGTCCTCTAAAACTGCTGCTGTAGCTTTGGGCACTACTGACTGCTCTATACAAACGGTATAATGGCTACATCGGTCATCTCTCTGAGTGTCCTGAGACTCAATCATGGCATGGGGAATACAACTGCTGTCCAAAATCTGATAGTGATCCAATATAGATGCTCATCTCAGCATCTCAATGTAAGGGAACTGGCTGAATAGTGTACTGGAATCAGAAAAACAATGTATGGTAGCCCGGCTACTATATATGTGATAACAGGTCTCTCCCTTGATCTTGATTAGTCTTGATCTAAAGTGAAGAGTGGCTCAGTTGACGTGACTCCCAGCTTGCATTGGGAACCGTAGCATCTCTTGGGTCACCTCTTTAGTTGTCCAACACCTCTACCATCTTGGATGGGATACCTTTAGGGACAACTACAAGTTGTGTGATAAAAAGTGGGCTTATTGAGATTGTATCTGTGCAAGTTGCAGAAAGAAAACTATCTAGTAATTTGGCCCACTTCAGAACTACCCTCTAAGCAAGTACTGAGCAACAATACCAGGTGTCCAACAGGGGGAGACGTAAAGTCTACTTTGGGCACGCCTCTAACTTCGTAGTAAGTTCAAAGTAACCCTTCGCTTCGACAATAAATCCTTAATGAAGTTTCCTATTAACACTAGTCGCTAATATCCTATTTCTTATGGTTAACCATAGATCAGGCAAGCCTGTGATGGTCACTAGAGCATAGTGGGGGATAAAGCCCAAATTCAATTACTTGCCGAGAATAAAAGAGAGCAACTAACTAAGTACAGTGAGTGCTAAAGTGATTTAATCTAAGAAAAACTTAAATGCAAAAGTAAACTAGGTGTTGTGAGTGCAATTGCTACAACAATGAGAAAACTTAGATCCTAACTGAGTTTGTGGTCCAACGTTGAATCAGAACCAACAAACAATCAAGTTTAACTTAATTAATATAACTTAAAGCAAAAAAGGGAAAAAAGATAGAAAAATTTACACCACGGAAAAATGACTCAAATCCCCCCAGGGGGGATGGGGTGTGGACGCTGGGTAGCCCACTTGATTCTCTTTTATTAAGGTTATTAAAATGATGGAATGTCTGTGGTCCTGTTATCACACAACTTGTACTTGTCCCTAAAGGTATCCCATCCAGGATGGTAGAGGCGTTGGACAACTAAAGAGGTGACCCAAGAGATGCCATGGTTCCCAATGCAAGATGGGTGTCATGATAACCAAGGCACTCCACTTTAGATCAAGCCTAATAAAAAACAAGGGGGAGACCCTAGCTTAGACAATGAGGCTAGCGAACTCAATCTAGACCTCCTAGGGAAATGTGATGATGAGAGAGTAGGATATCAAGATGAGACAAGATCTAGATCCAGATCTAGGATGAGTAAGTGGACCCAAAGAGTTAGGATTTGGTTAAAGAGGCTTAGGAAGTGACAAATGGTTCAACCAATGATAGATTAAGGCCACTTATGAAGTTGAATTAGTAGATCTAGATAGATCTAGTACCAAAATTATAGATCCAAGTGGGGCCCACCCTTAAAAAGTGGAAAATGGTCCAAATGGGGCCCACCAGGCCAAAATTAAAGTGAGATGGTACTAGGGGGTATGCTATAGCATGGATCTATGGATTTGAGAAGGAATTAGCAATACCCACAAATGGGATCTAGCAAATGGCCACGTACCCAAGGAGTGCGAATTACCCCAAGGATGACTAGTGCCTTAGATCAAGGGCCAAATGGAGTCGGATGTCCACCAAATTATAGATCGGGATAGTTAAGATGAATATCAAGGTGGGTTTTCAATGTTAAACACATGCCATGGCTAGATCTCCATAGACCTAATGCATCACCAAGTGACCCAAGTGGGGCTCAACCCTCAAAATGAGGAATGGAGCCCACAAGGTGAAAATCAACAAGGTGAAGCACTAGGGGTAGGTTTTAGGGGTTGATCTATCCAATGAAGAAACAAACTCACCTACCCACGTCTTGGAACCAACAAAATTGCCTCCCTCAAGGAATGCGACTTCACTCAAGGAGGGCAATGTGCCTTGGGAAATGGGTCAAATGAAGTCCAAACCAATGTTGCAAATATCGTCTCGGGGAAAGTATCGGTGATGGTCCGGAATATAACTTCTCGGTGGTGTCGGCGGAAAATCTCGGAAAATGTCGCAAGACCTCAAAAAAATACAAAAATACCCATTTTTTTCAAATTTTTAAATATCTAAAGCAACAACAACATCAAATAGACACATTGCTACATAAATATGATGATATAACTAGTAAATAAGATACATAAGATGTCAAGTGGTCACATATCGTTACTAAACTGAAAATTATGAAACATGTTCATGATAGGATGATACAAAATCAAATCAAATGCTCAAAATAAATGTGTCTCATGAGATGAATCATCATGAGGCATATAGAAACTAAATAGTGCATGATACAATGAAAATGATAGATCATAGGAATCTGAATCATCGATTCCCTCTACCCCTTTTACGAATAAAGGGAACCACTCTTCCTTTGGAAGTAGTAGGTGGTTGTGAAGGTACTCGGAGTGAGATTGAAGTGAAAGCTCTAACTGAGTCCATATATTCATTGCACCACCATATAAAATCATCAAACGCTAGGAACCACTAACTACGATATAAAAAGAAGGGTTTGAGTGTAGGTCTAGAGCCACAATTCTAAACATAGATCGTTGACCATAAAAAGAGTCATGGAAGGATACTTGCCAAAATTCTTAGGGTTTGTTCCTCTTATTCAATGGTTTTGTGTGTCGATTTAGCATTTGTTGTTATCTATTTTGATGCATACACTACAACAAACTGCCATTGTTGTAATATTGCCTACATCTCTCCATTACAGTGTTATCACACAATCTCTAGCTGTTTGTGGAAGGTATCCCAATAGGGACGGTAGAGGAGACAACTAGGAAGGTGTAACCGGCAATAGCCAAGTCCTCCGTTCGAATGAACAGAAGTCACACCAGACAGAGCTATTGTCACTTTAGACGAGGCACTTGGCCAAGTCAAGGGGGAGACCCTGCTCAACCAGTTATGGTCGAGAGACAAAAACACGCTCAATCCCAAAAAGATAAGAGATAAAATCAAGGAATGAGTGTAGAAGGGCTCCTAAGTCTAGTTTCAGCCACAGGATGGACACACGAATGAAACAAGCGAGTAGATGAAGTGTGACCAGCAATAGATTATGATGAAAATAGTGAATTAGATGGCTGAAAATAACTGAGGCAGCAAACAATGCAAGAAGTGATTATTAAATGAAATTTTGCCCAAGGGAGAGATTGTTTCAGAGATTGGTGGACCTAGGGCAGCATAAAATTAAGGTTTTTAATCACTTCTAGAGGATGAAACTTGATTACCTAAGGCAAAATGATGATCTAAACAAGAATCAAGAATACCCAGAACCCCAAAGAGACCCCAAACCAGCAGAAGAGAAAAACGCCCGAGAGGGGCGTTTTTGGCAATAGGACCAGTGTTGTTTCAAAGGGTGAATGGAGTCGAAAATTGATGAAACTTAAGATGTAGGCTATTAAGCTCAAATAAAAACCGGGTTTGCAAATAAAAAGAGTTCTAACGGTGGGAAGTTAATTTTTTGTATTTTAGGGTTTATTATATGTTTTCCAACTTGGCAAGACAGTGAAAATGATGAAGGAGAGACAAGGAGATGAAGAGTACCTGATGAAATGGTGAAGTGGAGAACTTTGAGTGAAGACTAGCCCAGAAGATCAAATGTGAAGCAGCCTGCGAGTTCCCTTGAGCATGAGGAGCGACTGGACACCAATGGCGACCTGGGTACCTGCCACAATCAAGACAATAATCAGTAAATGCAGCAAATAATCAAGTATAATAGCAAATAAATGGCTAAAGATAAAGGAATTGAATAGCAGAAAGCAAATAATAACTCCCTTGTGGATAACTTTGGAGAAAATCGCTGGAATGGTGCTCCTGCTCCAAGTACAGCGCCCTTCTTCAAATGGCCACCAATGCTGCAAATATGAACCAGCAAACAAGTATGGAAAGACACAACAAACTATCTCCACAATGCATCCAACACTAGCTATCAATCATCACAAAATTTACTCCACAACACCAAGTATCAAGCTGCAAATGGAATGTCTCTCTATCTCAAGTGCAAATCGAAAATGCCAAGAAGAACTACAAATGGAGTGAGTGCCTTCTCTTATAGAAAGAGGCCACTCCTCATACAAGTTTCCCTACAAAATGGAGGGTGGAGATCACTCCCCAACCATCAAATTGAATGGTGGAGAGAGATGCCAAGAGGGGGGTGCAAATTGCCCCAAGAGAAGTGCACAAGTGGAGGAGAGGGGACCCATGTGGGGTCCATACCACAATACAACAAGTTGGGGGGTGTCTATATGGGGTTTTATCCCCCCAACATCATACAATAAGGGCCCACATGCTCATACCAAACAAAATTGAATTCCCCTCAAGGAAAAAAAATGCCCCTATGGGCCAATTCGACCTCAAGTGATGAGCTTCCATGGAGAGGGCCCCACAATGTGCCAATAATGTATCAAACTTTACCATTTTACCTTTAGAAATTACCTTTACCTTTGCCAACCATTGATTTTGCCATTTGCCTATAGTTGCCTTAGTCAAATTCTGATTTTCCATGTAATTTTTGCTAGTTTATATGGCTGAAGCTGAAAATTCGGCTTTTGACCCACTTTTATTTCCCGGATTGCCGAACCGTCTGCTGCAATGCGATCGTGGACCCCAAAAGTAGTAGGGATGACCACTCGAACGACCCCAATCCATTACTTTGGCATTATTTGCCCAACATCCATAATTTTTAATTAAACAGGTCAAAGTTGACCAATAATAATTAAAAATTTCTCAAACGCTTCAGTATTTTGCAATTCCGACACTTGCATGCTCATATGGGATCCCTGTAGATAATAATTGATTGAAATCGAAATTCCAATCGCAACATTTTTCCTGGCCCATTTTTGGCCTAGTCAACTTAGTTTGACCAAGTCAAATATGGTCAACAATAGTGCTAGCTGAATACCTGTATGCAAGCATGAAGTGACAAAGCTCAATTATACAAGTTAGTACATTACTAAACAATATAATGATAACATGGTGATCAAAAATACATTAAATCCCGAGACAATACAAGGCCCCGGTGAAGTGGGCCCACCACCTCCAAAAGACTAAAATGCTATGCACATCTATAGAATTGACCACTTTGCTGACTTTAGGTGATGCGGACAACAAGGCAAAGGACACGGGAAGACAAGGATGAAGATCATGTGACCCTTTGGACAACTCGAGAAAGCGGGGTCCACTGAGGTAAATATGCCATGACAGAACACGGGGAAGGGCGGTGCCTCACAAATGGGTATAGTGCAGGGAAACCACCACTAGTCATCTAACAAGTATCTCACAACTCACATCCGTATCCGAAGACTCTGTGAGGTTCTTTTCTAGAGCCGCCAAACTGGGTGTCCGGCAAACTGTAACTTGAGACTCTAGGGGGCAATCTTGAGCTTGTCCCTTGCTCCCTCTCACCTCCTTGTCCCACGGGACTAAGTGAGGAATAACCACTACAAATGCTGACATGTATGGCTGACCTGAATTCATGTGTGTTCATAAACACATTGCATGAATTTTACAATGAGTTTCATACTTAGCCCTTTTTTGGCTAGATTTTACATTTGCAACATAATGGCCCTTTTGGCCTGATTTACATTTCTTCATTTACATCAAGGCCCTCTTGGGATACATACATATCTCAGAAAATATAAACATGGTGCTCATACTACAAAGGTAATGGGGGTGAGCAATACATGCTTCGATGACCAATGGGGAACACCCGGTGAGGCTACACAATCCTAACTGCATTGCAACATTGGGGGAAACCGACAGGAGCAAATCCCAGGTCTAACCGTGTATCTCACACACTAAAGAGATGAGGCACAATAAACAGGGAGTCATGGCAAACTCAAAGATTAGTGGGGAAAGGGGTCCTCGAGATCACAAATTAGAATCCAGGTCAGGAACAAGTATCATGGATGAGTCGGATGGATGGGGAAAGTGATAATGGAGCTAAAGTCAGCTACCGAGAGGGTCTAAGTGATCAAGTCTATGCCAAGTGTAGAGGACATGACTCAACGTGCATATACATAAGTCTAACCGGAGGGGTGGACTGACATCATCAAGGGCCCAACCACATCATATAATAGCTAGATCACCAAATATATCATCTCATGCAGAGTTAGTGTACTAACAAGTATAAAGAAGTCTAATCTACAACATGAGCAATAATCATCAAATGCAATACCTGCTACACCATATACCTGCTGTTGAAGTTGTCAGTGAGCTGGATCTCTGCTGAATCCGGGCACATAATAAACCAGCGATATACTGTGATAATCTTGACCAAAACATGACTAGGCAACTGTCTCAAATGGGCTTATGTCAAAGCCTAGCAAGGGAAAGGTGACCCTGTGGTAGATGGTAAGTGACAATGTGTGTAGTACTGTGCAACTATCTGTCCCCTCTAATATATCTGCTAGGGGAAGTCTGAACAAAACTACCGCGTCTGAAGGCGGCTGATCTCCAATCTGGAAAAAAAAGTACTGTGCAGTCCTCGGCCGCACAGTCTACAGTATGGTAGCTCCAGCTAACATAGATGTGATAACATACAACAGTCACAATTTCCAATCAAGCCACCATTCGACTGAATTACACGGGAAGCATTGTATACAAAGATTAAATTAAACAAAACTCCAAATGATTGCCTTCAAATTTGTGGGTAGTTGTCTCTATTAACCACCATCAAGGGTACTTCCATAGCTCTCTCACACTTTTGAAATCAAACAATGAACCCCAAAAACCCAACCTACAGACTTAAAACACAATTCTGGGTGTTTTTTTTGCAAATTTTTTCAGCACTTCGATATATACCTTTAACTCGCAATTTTTTCGAATATATCAGAAATCTCGGGAATGTGTCGCGATACATTCAATATATCGGAAATGTCGCAATATTTTCAATTCAATATATCGGACAAGGGAAAATCTCGGCGATATATCCGATATATCGTCGATATGTGCAACACTGGTCCAAACACCACCAAACTATAGATCCGAATTTCTATGGATACTATAGAGGTGGGTTCTAAATGTTATCCCCAAAAGCATGCTAGATCCAAGTAGATCTAAAGAAAATAGAAAAAGAGGGTTTTGAATTTTAAGGGTTTATGTGACCAATAGGATGGAGAACAAGCAAAATGGATACATACCTTGTAAATCTTACCTCAAAAGCTTGCGACTACTTTGCACATGGATGATCCTTGCCATTAGTTACAATTTCAAACTAGCTCCAAATGAATCCAAGCATTAGAGAGATTTTGAGGTCAAAAAATGGCCTCCTAAGAGATGTACTACAAAAATATGAGATATATTAAAATATTAGGAATTGGGGGTTTTATGGGGTAGGTATATATGACAAGTCACCTCCCACACCATTTTCTATGCACAATATAAATAACCATGGTTGAGTTACTTTTCAAAATTCACTAGAAATAAAATTAATAAAGTAAGTCTACATTGATGTGACTAAGATTCATTATAAATTCCCAAAAATTGATTGTCCTTTAGCATTTATTTGTCTTGAACTTGCAAATGAAATTAAATAATAAAAAACATTTTTAAGAGCTATTTTTTTAATTCTATGTTGACTTTTTATATTTAGTACTTTTCTCATAAATTTAATATAATGTAATTTAATTGAGAATTTATTTACATGTAAAATGTTAATAATATTATTATAATCCACATTGCATTATTATTATTTATTAAATCTATTATTATTCTTTATTAGTTTGACATTATGTTATTAAATAGAGTGGAGTGAATATATAATTTAAAATTAAAAACATAAAAATGATAATATATTATTTTATAAACAAATGTGAAAGGACTTTCTTTATGAATTAAGAGTACTTCACTTAAAAATGACAATAATATTATTTTATGAAAAGACTATCATTATGAGTACTTTACTTTATGACTTAAAAGTACTTACACCACTACCTTGGTTAACTATGTGTTTTCATCCACCATAGAAAATTTGACAAATAAGCATTCTTAACTCATGCAATGCCACCTCGACCAAGGGGGATGATGTCATCTACTAGAATGTGATTGGTTGTTTTTTATAGTACATTTTCTTTGTTTTGAGGCCATTTTTTGACCTCAAAATTTCTCTAATGCATAATCGTCCAAGCCCTAGGACGAGAGATGCCCCATTAAAACATGTAAATCAAACTACAAAATGCTAGATTTGATCCACAAATCAGTGAGATCTAAGCATGTCATGTCAAAGAAGCAATCAATGGACAAAGTACAATTGAAAAACTCCCTCAAGATGAAGACGTCTTGCCCAAGGGGAATGTGGACAACCCCTACAATCTTCCCTTCAATGAGGGGATCTCCTCCCTTTATAGGATGAGGAAGACCAAAACCCTAAACCACTTTTGAAAACTAGTGCTTGAGATCAAAATATACAACAATATAATCGATGGCTAGGATGAGCCAATACAATATAACACATGGATCACTCAAATAGAGGGTGATGTCATAGCTAAAGTGTCTTTAGGAAAGGTGACGTCACACATGGGGGGTGGCTAGTGTTATCAACTGATTTGTACAATAGTTGAAACCTTATTGAGCCGCCAGTGTTGGAACACATCAGTGTTCACTTCCAGAGTATGTGGGTTTCATTATATTTGGGTCTAGCCAGTTTTGGCTAGCCAGTTTTGTTTTTGAGTCGACATGAGCATGGCCCCATGGGGGTTTGTATCAAAGTGTGCTAGTAGGGTCTGAGTGGCTCGGTTCCCCATGACTGGATTAAACAACTAAGGTATTCCAGGGAGTTTTTTCACCGTCAGATTATACTTTGCTTCAGGCGAAATATAATCTCTTGGTTTTTCTCCCGCTTCCTCCAAAGCTGGAATGCCCGATTTTGGAAATTTGGCCATGGGGGGTTATTAGGGTCCAACTATAATGTATAAACCTACTAGACACTATTAGAATAGGTTTTGGTCATGTCCTAAGTCTCTAGGACCCCCAGAAAAAATTTCAAAAAAATTTTACCGGACGCGTCGGAATTGGGGTTTTTAATTTTTTTTAATTATTTAATTTTTTAATTAAATTTCTCTATAGTTTAAATAGAGAAATTTGGGTCTGTAATTATGTCAGTCATCCGGGGTCCGAACTTAGTGTTTGATGGCTCGTTTCGTAAGCCAAAAATCACACATGACCCATGGAGCAGCTAAACCCAACTTTCGGATGTCAATTCAGCCTCATAATTAATATTTTCTCTGAAAAGTCATTTACAGATAAATTATTAATTAAAATAATAAAATTGAATATTTTGGAGATAATCCAAATCTCTCTAAAATTAATCAATTTGATTAAAATAAAAGGCTAAATGACATGGAAATGAGCATTTAGGAAGATTCCAATCAATTCCAAGCACTCCCAGTCAACCATCCAATCAGCAGATCATTATCCATTCAAAGCAATTCGCCCTCCTTATGCTAAATTCGATTTTATGTGTTGGCATTTGATGATTGGGTTGGTGGTTTTGCATTCAATGTAGAGTGGGCGCCCTCATGACTTATCTTATCCTAAAGCTTGGCTCCCTTCATAGATTCGAGTCTACACCTACCATATTACATGTGTCTCCACTAAACTAACTCGCAAATCTACAAGTGCTCACATCAATCCCCTTAAACCCTCACGTCAATCTCCTTTGAACTCGAGTTTAAACCTTGTTGAAGTGTGGTGATTGGTTGTGATACTTCCCATGCTACACCTATGCCAATTGGTACCTGTTATCACATTTATAGTAGCCGGGCTACCATACATTATTTTTCTGATGCCAGTACACTATTCAGCCAGTTCCCCTACATTTGAGATGCTGAGATGAGCATCTATATTGGATCACTATCAGATTGTGGACAGCAGTTATATTCCCCATGCCATGACTGAGTTTCAGGACACTCAGAGAGATGCCCGATATAGCCATTATGCCATTGGTACAGAGCAGCCAGTAGTGCCCAGAGTTACAGCAGCAGTTCCAGAGGACAGATGCTGGTACAGGTTGATGTGCATTCAGGTATATGACTCAGCAGGTATATTACGGTGTTATGGTTAGATTGCTTTTATACTTATTCTTATAGCATGTCTTAGCACTTAGTGTCATGATCTGGCGATCATATAGATATATGGACCTGGTTGATCTATTATATATATTATACTGTCCCTACTCAGACTTAGAAGTTCACTATTCATACTCATTGGTATGTACCCTCCTTAGGGAGAATAGAGGTGATCATTCAACCATACCTTGGCTTGCTAGTGTTGGCTTCATCTTTTCATTGTCTTCATCCATCCATGGCCTACCTTTTAGATTATCACCCTGACTTACTACTTGACTAGTGGCATGGAGGACCTTTCCCCACTGTAGCCTCTGTATTGGATGAGCTTCCCTGTTTATTGTGTCTCGGCTCTGAGTTGGTGACAAAACTTACCTATGGTGAGTTGGAGTTCCTTGTGAATTCCTCCTAGTCATTAAAGTTGTGTTGGCTAAACCTAAAACTTTTAGTGCTGCCATGAATACAAAATCTGAAAAAATGAAATGCTATATCTTGTATGTGAAAGAAATGCCAATTGAAAATGGCCATGAAAAATAAAATGTTATATCTTTTGGAAAATAAATACCTAGGTAAACAAGTTGTCCATGACACACCTAGAAGTGCTCAGGTAAACAAGTGCCTTAAAAACACACCTGCAGCAGAAAGCCTAAAAATAATGTAAATCTATGCAATGTGTTTGTAAACACACATAGATCAAGGCTATGGAAACTTCAGGCCCAAAAAGCAATGGAACTTAAATGTTATATCTAAACAATTGCTGGCCTTGTTTGTATTATGGATTGTGCGCATCTGTGAAGGTGAATAAACCCTCTTTAAACAACTCATCCATTTGTGAGACACCGCCATTCCCTGTGTTATTGCTCATTCAGTATATACTATGGTGTGTATTCCCTTTCCCTTGCCAAAGTGTCACAAAGTCAAGTCAGTCAAGTCATCCCTTAGCCTAGCCAGTTATTTCAGCCTTCACCCTTCACTAGCAAATTGATCACAACTATGAAGTGAGTATGGTCCTGAAAGTCTAGTCTGAGTAATAATAATAATTAACGACACTATATATTTGGATTCAGATCGCCAGTCATGATTACTCTGTGTTATAATTGTTATTCGAATAAGTTGTAGAGCATGTATTAACCTTGACACCTTGCAGCAGCTATGGATGATGGTCTGAGTTGTATTTGGTCTTGGTTAGACCTAGTTTGACCATGGAGGACCATGGGACATGAGATGTTGGACCTTATGATGATATGGATAGATGATATATGGTCTATGTACACATACAGGATGATTCTATGCAGCAGCTACAGGGTTATGATGATGATTCTTGGGATACAGCAGTGTTTGGTCATTTACAGATCATTATTATTGGCCTTGTTCCGGTACATTAGATATTTATTTTGATCATGCAGAGATTCATATGGTGTATGAGTACACATCTTGGATGGATTTGGACCTTCTGAGTCCAATGGGACAGTTTGTTTTCAGTTCCGGGCACTTACAGTGATGATTTAGCCTCAGTAGGCTGTCCTAGTGCAGTTTTGGTCTATTGGAGGCCCTGTCGGAGCAGAGATGACTTTTATCCGGTTGACCTAGGGCGCTGATGATGGAGGGGGTGGTCCAGCCACTTGTTTTTACCATATTACCCCCCTCCCGGACCCATTGGTGCCCTCACCTTGACAGCGCCATCACGTTTATTGTGCAGGAGAGAGGGCACATTGGCTTCCTTGGGCAAATCGACTTCATAGAAAACTACCTCAAATCGCTTCAAATTGGTCGGGTTTGCATAGATCATCATCATCAAGGCATCTACAAGGTTATCCAGATAAGATCCACATGTTTGTTCTTCTTGTCTTGGCTCCAATCCATTGGCACAACTACTTCATTGATAAAACCCTTATATTTCAAACCCTCATTTTACAATTTCTCAGATCTAGCAAGATCCACTTGGATTTTGGGTATAAAATTTAAAACCCACCTCTATAGCATCCACAGCGATCCGGATCTATAGTTTGGTGAGGATTGGCCCTCATTTGACCCATTTCCCAAGGCAAAGAAGCTTCACCTAGGGAGGTCGCACTTCCTAGGAGGGGTGAGTTTGCAAGGATCTAGCACCTGGGTAGGTGAGATCCCACTTGATCCTTCATCTCCATAATTGATAACCTACCCCTAGTGTGTCACTTCAGTGATTTTCACCTTGTGGGCCCCATTCCTCATTTTGAGGGTTGAGCCCCACTTGGGTCACTTTGTGATACATTTAAATCTCAGATCTACTGAGATCTAGCCATTGGATGATCCTAATTTCAAAGATCCACCTACCTCAACACCTCAACATTCCTGATCTACAATTTGGTGGACATCCGACTCCATTTGGCCCACTTCCCAAGGCATCGATCTTTCTCCAAGCCAATTCGACTTTCTTGGACTGTTGAGTTTGCTTGTGGTTTGATCCCTGTTTTGGTTGCTTGAGTACCCTGATAATGTCATATCCATCCTTCAAGCTCACCTTTGGTATCGGTTAGCCCCAATTTGGCCCCTAACTACCCTGCATCGGACACGGTTCCCAAGGAAGTGGATTTTCTCATAATTGACTAGTACCTTAAATCCTGGATCATATATTTAATATCATAAGTCACTCTCACATACATAATGGACCAAAGCTATACTGTCTAAAACCCCTCGATCCAACTCATTACTCATCTTGTGACTTCATCCATAGAATCTAGGATTCACCATACACCTTACGTACTTCACCCATATTTGATTTGATCTGGTGTCTTGGTCTGATCTCTCCTATCGGGAGTAGATCTGGGTCTTTCCCTTTGTTGTCTTGGGCTAGATAACATAAAGTGAAGATTGTCTCAATTGGCGTGACAACCATCCATTGGGAGTCGTGGTTATCTTGGTTTCACCTCTTTGGTTCCCTATCCCCTCTACCATCCATTTTGGATCCATCTCTAGGGGCAACTACAAGTTAGGTGATAACAGTACCTTGTGAGCGTACCTGGATGATGAGAATGAATGTCGATATGACGAGGATTACTCCCGCAAAGATCAAATTAAGGCTTGGTCTTTTCTCTTGCTCCAACGGTTTGCCCGAGTCCATTAGTGCGCCCCACTCTTCTTGCAAAACCAAGGAGACAAAGCTCAATCAGTTAACAAAAATGGGGGTAAATGCAAATAAGAAGTAAAAGATGGAGAATAATTGGTCCAAAAACAAACTTACTCCCTGTGTAAACCAAGATCTGACAGAAGGTAGCAGGGTGAGCCTCCCGAACCAATGCGCCCCTCTCCAAATCGCCTCCTTCACCTGCAAATCGAAATAGTGGAACAAAATATGCAAGATGCTATCAAGATCCTTCAGTGAAATGGAAAAGTAGTTTCAATCACCATAGGCAAGCATTCAACGTAAGATCACAAGAATTCTCCAAGATATTTCCTTGTATTCCAAAATCCAAGAGCCAAAAGTCACTTTACAATGAGGGGGTTCTCTTCCTTAAATAGGAATGAGAGAGACCTGTTATCACACCATAGTAGTCGGGCTACTATTCTTCTTGAGCAGATATCTGCACTTTTCAGAGCTTTGCTTTTACAGAGATCAACTATGATGAGCATATTTATTTGAGATCACTTACAGATCAGAGCAGTATATATCAGACATTGAGTAGACCTTGTGCCAAGGCTGAGCCTTGAGAGCTTAGATTTGATGGCCGATGTGACCTATTGTTTCATACAGTTTCAGTTCAGTGCCTAGAGTTCCAGATGTTATTATTGCAGCAGTGTTTCAATTGGTTATGGATGATGATTATTAACATGATATGATGTGACCTATGGACTTGTGGTTGTTATCATGGATTATTATCTTGTTGTTTTAGTCATCTTCATAGCATTGACTTGGTATATGATTCATGATGTGGCAGTACTATCTAAATAATAAAATGAAATATCTTGGATGATTTTATAAAATATAAAACTGGATGTATTACTTGCACTCTAAGGTTTTCTGACAATACTCATTGGTTTCATTACCCTCCTGTGAGCATGGACATGGTTTTCCCTGACATCTTTGTTTGCTAGCCTAGGCACCACATCCACTTGATTCCATCCACCCATGACCTTCCTTATTTGGTTTTCACCTAGACTTGCCTTCTTAACTATTTGATATGGAGGACTTCCCCATTTCTACCTCTGTGTTGGACCGCATCCACGTTTGTTTTGTGTCTCAGCTCTGGGTTGGTGACAGAACTTGCCTTTGGTGAGTTGGATTTTATGCCTAGATCACTCTAGTCAATTGCCCTGATGTTTGGCTTAGCGCGGAATTCCCTCTAGTCACATGAGTTGTTGTTGGTTAAAACTGAAAGCACATGTACTACTTATATTGGAAATCTCTTATGAAATCCTGTGAACTTAAAATTCTAGAATGTGTTTTTCAACACGTGAATAAAGGCTAAAGCACTGAACTACTAAAATACCCCGCGAAGGGTATAGAAAGGTCTAAAAAGCAATGGTTAAACAAATGCTAAATCTAAATATCGCTGACATCATAAATGTAAATATGCCCCGGATGCAAGCTGCAATTAGTTGTGCTTCTTAGCGCATGTGAAATCCCAGAGGGGTCATATAGGCCAAAAAGGCCATGGAAATGAAACGAATGATCCTAATGAACCTGGATCAACTTGATGTAGACATGATGCCTAAGTTGAATAAGCACTCTCTAAACAACTTATCCATTTGTGAGGCACTGCCATTCCCTTTGTTATTTTGTCCAGCACAGAGTGTAGCTTCCCCTTTCCCCGTCCAAAGTGTCACTTAGTTGAGTTGAGCAAGTCATCCCTTTTGCCCAGCCTTCTTCTTAGCCTTCACCCTTTGCTAGTAGTTAGGCCATGTCCGTTGAATGAGTATGTCTTTAAAGCTTTTGTGCAAGTGAACTATAAACAATATTGAAATATATATGTATTAACTGCCACTGAATGATGTTTATACTTTAAGCTGTGAATATTATTAAAGGAACATGTCTTAGTCTTTTGTTATAATCTAGTCTTTGGTTATATTTTGACCTCGTCAAACATAGTTTGACCATGGTCATTCTTGGGATCCGTGATGAGATGGACCACATGTGATTATTAATGTTGATCTACGGTCCCACATACACCTATTGATGATTCCATATGTTGGATATATGCTTCAGATGATGATTGATGCAGTTGGTCAGTTTTATTATTATTTCCAGATCATCATATTTTACACTGTCCAAGTATGGTGGACCCTACAGATGACCCCACAGGTCATCATATGGTGTATGAGTACTCATCTCTAGTGGATTTTGGTCTTCTGGATCCATTGAGACACTTATCCTTCAGTTCTGGGCACTTCTGGGCGTGATAGTTGCAGTTATCCACCCGTTGACCAATTTGGGCATGTTGATCCAACCTATCCAACAGCAGCATTGGAGGCAAGTCGTTTCCTAGGGCACTACAAAGGAAGGGGGTAGTCCAGCCACTTGTTTTTACCATCATACCCCCCTTCCGGACATGATGGCACATTCAGTTTGACAGCGCAAGCACCCTAGAGGCAGTTTCTGGCACTTTTAGGGTTTTCAAGAGGATTAAAAAAAATGGAATAAAAAGGTCACTGAGGAATTCGATTTGGGCAATTGAGGCAAGTTTTTGGCACTTGGTCTACTCTGAGGTCATCCATGGTGAACCCCCTGTTGTCCGCCAGATTGCACACCAGCAACGGAAATCTTTCGAAAGTTGTCTCTTCACTACAAGTGAGAGAGGTGTGGCCTTGGGGGCAAGCAATGAGCCAGGTACTGTCACCTGAATCTCATCTCCTCCGTTTAGGCAAACTCCTAACGAAGCCAAGGGGGGTAGTCCCTAAAAAAGAGTTGTCTAAGGCTCTTGTGTGTTTAAAATTTTTTTTAGTGTTGTGATGCAGATGGGTGTTGTTTAGGAGTTTTTAAAGTGAGAGACACAATAATGCTTTAAATAAAACCAAGATAACGCAATCCACGTTGCAAGAGAAGATAAGAGATACACTGAATCAGATATAAATCACTCTTTATACGAAAATTAACACAAGTACTCCAAATTGATAATAAGCAAATAAAATATGTGATTAAGGACCAGTGCCTTATGGAGTCAAAAATGTCTAAGTGATTGAGTTGTTTGATACAAGTGTTTCAAGAGAAATGTTCATGAGATCGTTCTGCAACTTATCTTGGTAAATTAAAGATTTTAGTGGTCTTGATTATTAAGGCTAAAACCAAGGATATTCAAGAAGTGAAACCTTAACCGAGAAAAACACTGGCAACCTTTTAGATGATAGGTCGGGAGCACCCAGATTCAGAGAACAAGTGTTCTTACGGCTTGACCGCCCTCGAGTCTGACAGTGGATTCCCGGCACCACCTGTTTCAGGAAGTACTCAGTGATTTTGTCTTGGTTGGGGTTTTGGGTAAAGTTTTAATTAATGTTATCACTTATGAATTTAACAAGTCTTCCACGTTTCTAGGTACTAGCCCAACCGTTTCAGGTTGGCAGAGCATACGGGTGTAGGACAAAAGACCAAGATAAATTAATTAAAAGGGAAGTATGGGTTGAAAAGTTTTATTATTAGAGCACTTGTTCAACTCTCCGACAGAGAGCGCTCATGACTTGATCTTATGACCACAGTTCAAGAGACTTGCTAATTTAAAATGCCTAATGCAGGGGAAGATGCAAGTCTCACAATGCTCTCCGATAGAGAGTGCTCTTGACTTGGATTTGGCCAAGTTCAAGAGACTTTGTTCGTTTTAAGAAGCAAAAAGTAGTTGTAATAGCGAGATACTTCAACTTTGAAATGCTTAAATCATGTGATAGATCAGAAAGATATGAAATACTACTAATATGCTACTTGCCAAACTGAAATGAAATAAATGAAAGATCTAGTGTTCTACCAAGCAATTCTACTCTAACAGTGGGATCAACCTCCGAACAAGGTCAACCACTAGAAACCACCAGTCTTGGAAACCTTCCAGCTAGCTAGATGTCCACAAGAAGCTGATGGGGGAACGAGAAGCTACCACAAAACTATGTGGTCTTTGGGATACAATCCCAAAGTTACTCTGGTCAAGACTTGGAAGAGAAACTATTCTACGTACGAAAATAAAGACTAATCTATGAAATTGAAAAAGATGAGATCTAAACTAAGCATGCACAACACTCTTCCCCAAATGGAGAAGAAACCCAAAAAGTGGAGGCCTCCTCCACTTGAACTTTTTATTAAACGATTACAAATGCCTTGGGTTTAAAACCTTTGAAGGACTTTTTGAGAGAAGTAACTAGGAAAACAAAGCTAGCTCCTATAAGCTTATTACAAAGGATAACAAGATTTTGTATATTCAATCACTCCTTATGGCCTTCATGTGATTTTGCTTTGATTTCTTTGCTTCAAGATCTATCAAGTATCTCTCTCTCTCACTCAAATGACCTACACAAGCTCAAAACATCTCAACAAGGCACCCATTATTTGTCAAAAAAACCAAATGAGCTTGAAAATTACTAAGTCTTAACTTTGAAAATTAAAACCTAAAACATGAAAAGCATGAGATTTTAACATAAAATCTTAACTATGATGAAACGGACCAGCGAACAACAAACTCTTGAAATGTGCTAGAAATGAGATCTAAATCATAAAACTTTTCGAAATATTTTATATGAAAAATTCTATCTTCTAAATGGAAACAATAATCCAATAAGTATGAGCTATGCTAAAGCCAAACAATGAGATCTAGCTATTAAAAGAATGACTAACTACTAACTCTTCAAAGCATGAAATCTAAACACTAACCAATGCCTAACAAATTTTTTGTTTGTTTTGTTGTGTTTTAGGGCTAAAATGGGGGTGGACGAGAGGAGAGAAGAGGAGTTGGGCAAATGGAAAGAAGGGAGGAAAATGAAAGGTAAAAAGGAGCTAATCAAAAGAGATGGGCGTGAAAGATGAAGAGGGAAGACTAGAAGGGGGACGATAGGGAGATGGAGAGGGCAAAGAGAAGGTAGAGGAGGCAAAACGAAAGGAGAAGAGGCCAAAAAGAGATGGGACGAGAGCTAGAGCAAGAAGAGAATGGGCTAGCAAATCGAGGCAAAAAGAAATCAAGGAGAAAGTGGAGGGCTTGAAGAAGAGAAATCCTAAAGTAACCAAGGTGAAATAAAATTTTAATGGATGGGAAACTTGAGAAGAGCTCTTCCTAGCTTTCTTAAGATGAAAGATCTTGAGATTATTGTAGATCCTGCAACCACAAAATGTTAGGCCAAAACTTGAAGATGAAGCTCGGGTTTGATGCAACCGAGCTCTTACCCTTCTTCACTTTAGGCAACACCTAATCACAACAACACAACTCAACCAACAAGTGAGATCAACAATGCTAGTATGCTAGAAATATCAAGATTAGATCAACAATTTGTATAACTAACTACTCATGTCCATTTAGATCTTGATAAACTTACATAAATAACCAACTTAAACTGTAAATGGTTACTCTATTGTGCTAAAGATAGCCCTCACAAGCTAGCAATTGATCAAATACTATGTATAATTAAGAGATGGGTTTAGAGAAGATATCACCTCAACAAGAGATGAATTCACACCAAAGATTGAAAGCTCATGGACCTCCAAAGTCGAAATCTTTATTGAAAATATTAAGCAAAAACTATTACAAAAATGTGCAGAGTAATCTTGCATCAAAGTTTCCACACCAAGAGAGCTCAAAAGAGCCTCTACTTATACAAATTACAAGAGCCAGGCTACCTCAATTCGAATTGGCTATCAAAGGAGCCAATAACATGAGTCACTAGATCGAACTCCAATCTCCATCAGTCAAATCTATGTCAAAGCCATGCTTGGAGTGTTAATCATCCACATAAACTCAAGTTGCACTTAATGAAGAGTGGGGAGGTGGCCTCCACCTAGGCAAGGCGCCCCCCACTCTTTCTTGTTAATATCACCAATACATAGCAATGTACATCAAACGAATAGGGCCCTTCCACCTTGCAAACGCGTGAGCCATTGGAGAAATGCGTGAACCTTATGAGAGATCCAATCTTGAGTGGTAGTGATGGTAACACGAGTTAGAAGGGAGCCAAGCATAGTAAGGTGGCCTCTATTTGAGGGAGGCGCCTACCATATAATTAATACATACCACCAATCCATTAAAACACTGCCACATGCCCAATTCGCATTTATCTTGGAGGGCGAATTTGCTTGAGGTTGATCTCTTGTTGTGACTGTACAGTTGTCTGGTTGATGACTGAGATGATTGGAATCTTCATTAATGATCCATGCCATGTCAATTAGCCTTTTATTTTATTCATTTCTGATTATTTTGGAGAGATTTGGATTTCTCCATAATATTCAAATTTATTAATTTAATTAATAATTTCTCTGTAAATGGCTTTTTAGAGAAAATATTAATTATGAGGCCGAATTGACATCCGAAAGTTGGGTTTAGCTGGTCCATGGGTCATGTGTGATTTTTGGCTTATGAAACGAGCCATCAATCACTAAATTCGGACCCCGGATGACTGACATATTACAGACTCAAATTTCTCTATTTAAACTATAGAGAAATTTAATTAAAATTTAAAAATAATTAAAAACCCCAAATCCAACGCGTCCGGTAAAAATTTTTTGAAATTTTTTCTGGGGGTCCTAGAGACTTAGGACATGACCAAAACCTCTTCTAATAGCGTCTAGTAGGTTTATACATATTAGTTGGACTCTAATAACCCCCCACGGCTCAGATTTTCAAAATCGGGCATTCCAGCTTTGGAGGAAGCGGGAGAAAACCTCATCGATTATACATCGCCTTAAGCAAAGTATAATTGACAAGGGAAAAAACTCCCTGGAATACCTTAGTTGCTTAATCAAGTCATGGGGAACCGAGCCACTCAAACCCTACTAGCACACTTTGTTACAAACCCCCATGGGGCCATGGTCATGTCGACTCAAAAACAAAACTGGCTAGACCCAAATATCTGAAACCCAGATACTCTGGAAGTGAACACTGATGTGTTCCAACACTGGCAGCTCAATAAGGTTTCAACTATTGTACAGATACAGTTGATAACACCCCCCATCTTCCTGATCAGTTGGCATCAATCAGTGGGGTCCACAGTGGTTACAGGAGGTCTTTTACTGCATGTCTCTCTCAGATTTTGGGGACAAGATTTGATCATTTGTGTTACTTAGACATGTCATAGACTTCTAGTTTATATTATTGTGCAATGGGGACATGCTAGTGAAGGAGATTAATGCCTCCTAGCCCCACCATGTGCTTTTAGTGACTTGTCTAGGTCTTGTTGATGTGGCACATGTATTTTTAGCCACCCCCATGTATGACGTCACCCTCACTGAGTCACTTTAGGCTATGACGTCATCACTTAGTTAAGTGATCCATGTCTTATATTGTATTGGCTCATCTTAGTCGTTGATTAGATTGTTATATCTTTTGATCTCAACCACTAGTTTTAAAAAGTGGTTTTGTGGTTTAGGATTTTGGTCTTTATTATCCTATAAAAGGAGACCCCCCTATTGTAAAGGAACCTTTGGAGCTCTTGAAGATTGGAATAGAATACTATTTTGTGGATCTACTTCTCTTGTCTTGATGGATTCTTTTGCAAGTTGAATATACAATATTTTCTCTATGTATCATTTGTGGATCGTGGGCTACTAGTCGTTTTTCTGCAGGGAGGCCGAATTGGTGAGGAGGACGATTTGAAGGAGGCTATTGTTGGGGGGGACCCACATATCTTCTCTTGGGTTGATCTTTGTGACAGGGAGTATCATTGTTGTATCTTTGTGACATAGTTGATGCTTTCTATTACATCTCTTCATTATTTTCATAATTTTTCTACTTGGCTTGTTTCTAACTTGATCTTGTCTTGTAGGAGGAGGACGATTTGCCTCTCTTTGGAGGAGGACGTTTTGGCTTGGAGCACTAGATCTCACTCTTGAATATAAACATAGGGGGGATGCTATCAATTTGCAAAGTGGCCACAAGCAATTGAGGTATGTTCTACAAGGTATGTACCTAGATCCATTCATTCTTCTTCATTGGTCATAAAACCCTCATAATCAAAACCCTTGTAATTTTTATTTTTCAAATCTACTTGGATCTAGCATGCTTCTGGGGGTAATTTTTAAAACCCACCTCTATAGCATCCACGGCAATTCGGATCTATAGTTTGGTGGTGATTGGCCTCCATTTTACCAATTTCCCAAGGCACATTAGTCTCTCCAAGGCAATTCGCATTCCCTTGAAGAGGCTAGTTTGCTAGGTTCTAGTACGTGGGTAGGTGAGATTCTTGTTTCATTGAAGAGATCATCCCTCAAAACCTACCTCTAGTGCTTCACTTCTGTGATTTTCACCTTGTGGGCCCCATTCCTCATTTTGAGGGTCGTGCCCCACTTGGGTCACTTAGTGATGCATTAGATCTAGTGAGATCTAGCCATGGCATGCTCTTGATCTTCAAAACCCACCTTGCTTTGCACCTTGACTATCCCGATCTACATTTTGGTGGACATCCGACTCTATTTGCCCCTCCATCCAAGGCACTAGTCTTCCCTAAGTCAAATCGCACTCCTTGGGGTTGGTGGCTTTTGCTAGATCCCACACTTCGGTGTTCCTAATTTTTTGCCAATCCATAGATCCTTGCCATAGAACACCCCCAGTACCATTTTCCTTTAAATTTGACCAAGTGGACCCAACTTGGACCAATTTCCACTTTTTAAGGAGTGGGTCCCACTTGGTTAATTTTCATGGTACTAAATCACCTAATAGATCTATTAAATAAACCTCATAAGTGGTCCTGGTCATTCATCGGTTGAATCATAAGTCACTCTTTAAGCCTCTTCAACCACACTTCAACCCTTGGGTCCACTTAACTCTCATAGATCTAACTCACCATTGGTCTCCTTGTCTTACCTTAAACATTTCCCTGGGAACCTTTGGGTTAGCTAGTCTTCATCGATTGGCTAGGGTTTTGTTATCATCAAACTTGTAGTTGCCCCTATAAGATGGATCCGTAAGGATGGTAGAGGGGATGGACAACCAAAGAGGCGAACCAAGACAACCTCGACTCCCAAATGGATAGTTGTCACGCCAATCGAGGCAATCTTCACTTGATGTTGTCCTAACCCAAGACAACAATGGGGGAGACCCAGATCTACTCCCGACAGGAGAGATCAAACCAGGACACTAGATCAAATCAAACACAGTGAAGTACGTAAGGTGTTAGGTATGGTGAACCCTAAATCTATGGATGAAGTCACAAGGTGAGTAATGGGTTGGATCAAGAGGCCTAAGAGATATAGATTTGATCCAACATGGTTATGCAAGTGACTTATGAGCTTAGTTAACAAATCCATAATCAAGGTACCAGCAAATGATATGAAAATCCACTGCCTTGGGAACCATGTCCTATGCAGGAAGGTTAAGAACAAGATTGGGGCTATCTAGTACCTTTGGATAGACTTGACACGAGATATGACAATATCAAAACACACAAGCCTCAAAGACAGGATCAAAACACAGAAAAATTGGCCAGGTGGGGAAGTGCGCTAGGGTTTGCAGATAAGTGCCTTGGGATTTGGGCCCTGTGGAGTCCTCCAACCTTGACGCCTAGGAGAACCCACTTTGGGTTTGGTCCTAGCTAAAATACCCAGAAATGATTTGCCAATTGATCAAGGGGTTTGATCCATAGAATTTTCCGAATAAAAATAGTGAGGGTTTTGACAGTAAAATAATGATGCCAATGGATTGGAACCAAGAAATGGAGAACAAACCTGTAGATCTTACCTGGAAATCCTTGTAGATACCTTGATGATGATGATCTATGCCTTCCCGATCAATTTGAGAATATTTGGATAAGTATTCTATGCAAATCGATTTCCCCAAGGAAGCCAATGCGCCCTCTCTCCTGCACAACAAACGTCAACAATATCAGATTTGATGCATCAAAATAAATAGACAAATGCTACAAGAGAAATAACAAGATGAAACCATAGATCACAATGATACTAATGATAATCCCCTGATACAAGCGATGCCAAGAAAGCGAGTTGAGGAAGCCTTGCAAAAACGCCCCAAGTGAAGTCGCCCTCCTGTAGACAAGACAATGTTTCCACGAAAATATAGATATCACCACAAATACTCAAATGCTAGGATGCAATAGACTTTCCAATCACCATCGAAAAATATCAGATGCAAAGGAGACCCAAGAATATCCACAAGAAGTTTTTCTATTATCAAGACTCCAAGAGTCAAAGACCCTTTACAATGAGAAGCTCTCTCCTTTAAATAGGATGGAGAGATACCAAAACCCTAACCACCTTTTGAATGGATGGCTAAGATTAAAAGATCAAAATGTTCTAATCTACAGTTGAGATGAGCCCAACATAAAGTACATGGATCAACTCAAAAAATATAACATATCAATGGACAAAATCGGCCTAGGAGAGGGGGTCCTGTTATCACCTAAACTGTAGTTACCCCTATGGATGTATCCATTAATGGATGGCAATAGGGAAGGGCAACTCAAAAGGTGCAACCACGATCACCTCGACCTCCAATAGATGGTTGTCACGCCAGTCGAGGCAACCTTCGCTTTATGTTATCTAGCCCAGACAACAAAGGGGGAGACCCGATCTACTCCCGACAAGAGAGATCAAACCAAGACACCAAATCAAGTTAAGACTAAGTGAAAGAAGGTGTATGGTTTATCCCAGACCTAAGGATGAAGTCACAAGATAAGTGAGGGGTTCAATGAGTTTAGCTTTGGTTCATTGTTGATGTGTGAATGACTTATAGTATTTGAAAATAAGATCCAGGATTATAGTACTAGTCAATGTGAGAAAATCCACTGCCTTGGGAACCGTGTCCAATGCAGGGTAGTTTAGGGGTTGAATTGGGGCTAACTAGTACAAGTGACAAGCTTGATCATGAAGTATGATGACATCAAAGGGTTTAGTCCACCAAACAAGGATCAAACCACAAGTTAATCCAACAATCTAGGAAAGTCGAATTGACTTGGAGAGAGATCAGTGCCTTGGGAATTGGGATAATGGAGTCAAATGAAATTAACTTGTGGTTGATGACTCCTATTTCATGAGACAAGTGGGCAATTTAAAGGTTTGATGGATGAATAGGTCTAGATCTAGAGATTCAAGGTTTGACCTAAGTGGACCACAATCCCTTAAAACAAGGAATGCTATCCCCAAGGCAAGATTTGATGAAGTGACCAACTAGACCTAGGTTTTGAATTATGCTCCTTCCAAATCCACTAAAATATTATGTGCCCACGTCCTAGAAGTGGACCAACTCCAATCTCCAAGGAAGTGCGACTTTGCCCAAGGTGGGTAAAATGTGGGATAAATGGGATCAAGACAAGTCGAATGACATCCAAATTTTAGATCCAAGTAGGTTAATCAAGTGAGAGTATGGATCTACAATTTCAAGGCAATCCAATGGCTAGATCTTACTAGATTTGAGTTTGAAGATACCAAGTGGTCCAAAATGGGGGATTAAATCCCTTAAAATGTGGAATAGGGCCCACAAAGTAGAAATTGCCAAAGTAAGAGTCTAGGGGTAGGTTTTAGGATGTGTAGATCATGAATCAATTAAAATCTCAACTACCCATCAACTAGATCTAGGTCAACTCAACTCTCCAAGAAGTGCGCCATCACTTGGGGAAGCCAAGTTGGCTTGGGAAGGGGATCGAATGAAGGCCAATCCTCACCAAACTATAGATCCAGGATGCCGTGGATACTATAGAGGTGGGTTTTCAATATTATACCCAACAACCCACTAGATCTCAGTAGATCTAAGAAAATGTAACAATGGGGGTTTTGATTAATTAGGGTTTCAAATATTTAAGACAAGTGGATAGATCATGGAGATAGAAATTACCTTGAGATCATACCTGAGTGATGAAGAGAGATGCCTTGATGTTGAGGAAGATTCCCGCAGAGATCAAATGAGAGATGGTTGATTTTGCTTGCCAAATTGATGCCCTAGCCCACAAGTGCGACCTCCTCTACCTATCAAACCAAGGAATAGTGATTCAATCAGTAAGACCAAATATGGAGGAAATACAAGCGAAATGCAATAGTAACATGAAATAAAAGGTCCTGGGACAGTAATACTCCTTGTTACCAACGAAGAGATCCAAAGAAGAAGTAGGGAGAGTCTTCCCCTACCAATACTTCCTCCTCAAAGCAAATCGGCCTCCACCTGTAGATGCAAGAACGTGGTACAAAATATATGGCAAAACAAGATCTCCAATAACTCGGTGCAAAGGAAGAACCAACGAACGAACACCAAAAACCTTCACCACAACACTGGAGATAGATGCAATAATAATTTTCTATTTCAATAATCCAGAGCCACAAGTCCCCTTTACAATGAGAGACTCTCTCCTTTAAATAGATAGGAGAGGCACCAAAACCCTAACCACTTTTTGAATGAGTGGCTAAGATTAAAAGATACAAATGTCTAATCAATGGTTGAGATGAGCTCAACAATAAAATACATGGATCACTAATAAAATATAACCATAAGTGGACAAAATCGCCCTAGGAGAGGGGAATCCCACCATATCATGATGACAAAATATAATAAGAAGCTTATGGTGGGTCCAAGGGGTAATTTTAGCCACCCTTGGTCAATCCCCATAGCACAATAATAATAAAATAGTCATCAATATACCAAATCGTGCCTCTATGGACAAATCGTGGGCCTTAAGAGGCCTCAGAAATCATCAGAAAGTGCCATAAGTGATGGATGCGGGCTTCGATGAAGTTGAAACTGCTGGAGAAGGTGTGGAAGACATCCCACTCATCATCACTGATCATCCCATGCCAAGACATTGCCTCAGTATCCCAAATCGAATTCCTCAATGGCCATTTCTACCAATCCCGAAATGTCTCGAGAAGCGTGAAACTGCCCCAAACTGCCTCCTGGAGTCCTGCGCTGTCAAGGTGAGGGCACCAGTGTGTACGAGAGGAGGGTAATATGGTAAAAACAAGTGGCTGGACAACCCCCTCCAAGCACAGCACCCTAGGTCAACCAAATAAAAATCCTCTCTGCTCTGACAGGGTCTCCGACAGACCAAAACTGCACTGGGTTAGCCTACTGAGGCTCAATCATCACTGTAAGTGCCGGGAACTGAAAACAGACTGTCTCATTGGACTCAGAAGGTCCAAATCCATCCAAGATGTGTACTCATACACCATATGAGTCTCTGCATGATCATATAATATATCCAATATACCGGAACAGGTGAAATAATAATAATTTGTAAATGATCAAATAATGCTGTAAACCATGAATCATCATCATAAACCTATATCTGATGCATAGAATCATCATGTACATGTACATAGACCATATATCATCTATCCATATCATCACAAGGTCCAACCATCTCATGTCCTATGGTTGACCTTGGTCAAACTAGGTTTGACCAAGTCAACGTGAACAAATATAACTCAGACCATCATCAGAAGTTGCTGCAAAGTGTCAAAGGTTAATGCATGCTCTACAAATTATTCAAATAACAATTATAACACAAAGTAATCATTACTGGTGATCTAGATCCAAATATATAATGTCATTAATTATTATTATTACTCAGACTAGACTTTCATGACCATACTCACTTCATAGCTGTGATCAATTTGCTAATGAAGGGTGAAGGCTAAAATAACTAGCTAGGCTAAGGGATGACTTGACTGGCTTAACATTGTGACACTTTGGAACAGGGAAAGGGAATACACACCATAGTATATACTGAATGAGCAACAACACAGGGAATGGCGGTGTCTCACAAATGGATGAGTTGTTCAAAGAGGGTGTATTCACCTTTAATAGATGCGCACCATCCATAATACAAATGAGGCCAGCAATCATTTAGATATAGCATTTAAGTTCCATTGCTTTTGGGCCTGAAGTTTCCATAGCCTTGATCTATGTGTGTTTACAAACACATTGCATAGATTTACATTTATTTTAGGCTTTTTGCTGCAGGTGTGTTTTTAAGGCACTTGTTTACCTGAGCACTTCTAGGTGTGTCACAGACAGCTTGTTTACCTAGGTATTTACATTTCCAAAAGATATAACATTTTATTTTCATGGCCATTTTCATTTGGCATGCCTTTCATTCATGTGTGTTGAAAAACACATTGCATGAACAGGTTTTTCATACAAGATATAACATTTCATTTTCCAGATTTTGTATTCATGGCAGCACTAAAAGTTTCAGGTTTAGCCAACACAACTTTAGCGACTAGGGGGAATTCACAAAGAAATCCAACTCACCATAGGCAAGTTGTCACCAACTCAGATCCGAGACACAATAAACAGGGAAGCTCATCCAATACAGAGGCTACAGTGGGGAAAAGTCCTCCATGCCACTAGTCAAGTAGTAAGTCAGGGTGATAAACTAAAAGGTAGGTAATGGATGGATGAAGACAATGAATAATGGAGCCAACACTAGCAAGCCAAGGTATGGTGGAATGATCACCTCTATTCTCCCTAAGGAGGGTAAAACCAATGAGTATGAATAGTGAACTTCTAAGTCTGAGTAGGGACAATATAATATATATAATAAGATCAACCAGGCCCACATATCTATATGATTGCCAGATCATGACACTAAGTGCTAAGACATGCTATAAGAATAAATATAAAAGCAATATAACCACAACACTATGATATACCTGCTGAGTCATATACCTGAATGCTCATCATCTGAACCATCATCTGTCCTCTGAAAACTGCTACTGTAACTCTGGGCACTACTGACTGCTCTGTATCAATGGTATAGTGGCTACATCGGTCATCTCTCTGAGTGTCCTGAGACTCAATCATGGCATGGCGAATAAAACTGCTGTCCAAATCTGATAGTGATCCAAATAGATGCTCATCTCAGCATCTCAATGTAAGGGAACTGGCTGAATAGTGTACTGGAATCAGAAAAATAATGTATGGTAGCCCGGCTACTATATATGTGATAATAGGTCCCACTCAACATGACCAAATAACATAAGATAAAGCTCATGGTGGGTCTAGGGAGTAATATCTAACACCCCTAGTGTGGCCCCATGGCACAATAACATCACAAGATCAAGCTAAGCACCAAATCATGCTCCTCTGGGAAAGTCGTGAGCCTCCAAAGGCTCCAGAAAACCATGAAATGTGCCGGAGAAATGGGTGTGGGCCCCTCTGAATGCTGAAACTGCTGGAGAAGGGGTGGAAGACATCACACTCATCATCAAAACTCATCCCATGCCATTTCCTTGCCTCAGTAGCCCAAATTGAATTCCTCAGTAGCCAATTTAACCATTTTTAATCCACCTTGGTAACTGTGAAGCTGCCCAAACTGATACCTGGAGTGCCTGTGCAACTGATCGCACCAGGCTCTCTAGGAGAGGGGTATAATGGTAAAATCAAGTGGCTGGACCACCCCCTCCTCATACAGCGCCCTAGGAAAACCAACCACATCATCTCTCTGCTATGACAAGCCATTTAACATGGCAAAACTACACCAGAATGGTAAACTGAGGAAAATCATCATTGTAACTACCCGGAACTGAAAATCGTCTCATTGGACTCAAAGAGCCCAAATCTATCTAAGATGTGTACTTGTTATCACACAACTTGTAGTTGTCCCTAGTAGTATCCCATCCAGGATGGTAGAGGAGATGGACGACTAAAGAGGTGACCCAATAGATGCCACGGTTCCCAATGCAAGGTGGAAGTCACGTCAATCGAGGCACTCTTCACTCTAGATCTAGATATATCAAGACCTAGGGGGAGACCCTACTACCAATCAGAGATGATTGGACCCAAACAAAGGTTCCTAGGGATAAGTAAATGATGAGTTACGGAAACCAATGCAAGGTAGAGTGGACCTAAAAATTAAAGTATGGTTGAAGGTGGTTTGAGAGATGATTAGTGTTTCGACCAATGTATGATTTAGGCCACATGATTAGTTATAATGACAAGATCTAGTACCATGTGTTACACAAGTGGGACATACTTTCTTGGGATATGTAAATGGTTCAAATGGGACCCACAAGGTGACATTAAGGGATGCAATCGGTACTAGTGGATATGCAGTGAGTAGATCTATGGATCTAAGTTGAAATTAGGAATACCCACATATGGGATCTAAGGTTTGACACAATTTCCAAGGAGTGCGACTTGCCTAAGGAAGACTAGTGCCTTGTTGGATGGGTCAATGGAGTCAAAAGATATGTCAAAGTGTAGATCGGGACACTTAGAGGTCAAGTCAAGTGGGCTAATTGAGATAGAATGGTTGGATCTTGCTAGATCTAAGATTTCATGAAATGACCCAAGTGGACCACAATCCCTTAAAACAAGGAATGCTACCCCCAAGGAAAATCGTCACAAAATGATACTCTAGATATAGGTTTCAAGGTATGCCCGTTCCAAATCCACTAAAATCTCAACTACCCAGGTCCTAGAAGTGGGCAAACTCAATCACCCAAGGAAGTGCGACCTTGCTCAAGGAGAGCTAAAAGGTGGATAAGGTGTGTCAAATCAAGTCCAGTGGCCACCAAATTGTAGATCCAAGTAGTTTAGGCACTGATCTATGTGGATCTAAAAAATCAAACCAATCCAAGGGTTAGATCTTACTACATTTGAGTTTTAAGGTGCCAACTAATTCAAAAGGGGGTTTTAATCCCTTAAAATGTGGAATGATGCCCACAAGATAGAAATCACCCAAGTAAAAGTCTAGGGGTAGGTTATCAAGTGTGTAGATTGCAAATCAAGTGGGATCTCACCTACCCACATGCTAGATCTAACCCAACAAGCCTCTCCAAGGAAGTGCGAATTGGTTCAAGAGGGCTATATTGCCTTGAAAAGTGTGTCAATTTTAACCCAATCACCACCAAACTATAGATCCAACTAGGGGTGTATGCTACAGAGGTGGGTTCTTAAGATCTTTTCAAAAACAAGGCTAGATCTAAGTAGATCTAAGAAAAACCAAAATGAAGGTTTTAATTAATTAGGGTTTGTGACCAATGAAGAAAGAATGAATGGAAGAGGCACATACCTTGTAGATCTTACCTCAATTGCTTATGGCCACTGTTATCACACCATAGTAGCAGGGCTACTATTCTTGTACAGCAGATATCTGCACATTCCAGAGGTTCCTTTATTCCATAGCATGGCTATATATTTTGGATCACTCATGATCAGAGCAGTACATTATTTAGATTTGTATATGACCTTGTGTCAAGGCTGAGCCTTGAGAGTTCAGATTTGATGACTGATGTGACCACTTATCCCATTTACAGTTTCAGATCAGTGCTTAGAGATATACTACAGCAGTGTTTCAGATGATATTTGATGATTATTATTATGATGATGTTGTATGATCTATGGATATGTTCTCACTGACTGTGGATTATTATCTTGTTGATTTAGTCATGATCATAGCATGTGCTTGGTATATTATTCCTGATGTGGCAAATTATTTAAAATGAACTGTAAATCATAAAATGCACAATTGCTTGCACATGTAGGTCATTTAACAAACTTACTGGTTTTTCACCTTACATAGATATGGTCTTTCCCAACACCAGTTGTCTGCTAGTGTAGGCTCCATATTCACTTGGCTCCATCCATACATGACCTTCCTATTTGACTTTAAGCCCTGACCTGTCTCATTTGACTTTCTGATACCGAGGACTTCCCCATTTTTCTACCTCTGTGTTTGGACCGCATCCCTGTTTATCCAGTTTCTCGGCTCTGAGTTGGTGACAGAACTTACCTTTGGTGAGTTGGATTGTAGGCCTAAATCATTCTGGTCGGTTGTCCCGATGTTTGGCATTGGCTTGAACTCCCCCTAGTCACTTGAGATGTTGTTGGCTAAAACTGAAAGCTCATGTTCTACCTATGGAAACTAAAAAATTCGCCCATGGAAACAAAAAGGGCAAGAGCAATGAAAAGCTAAAAATACTCCTCGAAGAGTATAAGAAAGGTCCAAAAAGCAATGGTTCTTAAAAGTTATATCTAAACAATTGCTGACCTTATAAATATGTGAAAAACATGCCCTAGATGCAAGCTGCAACTAGTTGTGCTTCTCAGCACATCTGAAATCCGAAGGGTTATGTAGGCCAAAAAGGCCATGGAATAAAATTGAATGATCCTAATGAACCTGGATCAACTTGATGTAGACATGATGCCTAAGTTGAATAAGCACTCTCTAAACAACTTATCCATTTGTGAGACAGCCATCCCCCGTGTTCTTTTTGTCCAGCACAGAGTTTGTAGCTTCCCCCTTCTGCCAGTCCAAAGTATTTTTGAGTTAAGTTAGACAAGTCAAACCCTTGGCCCAACCTTGCTCCTAGCCTTCATCCTTCACTAGCAGTTTGACCATGTCCAATGGGTGAGTTTGTCATTTGAACTATTGTGCAAGTAATTTTATATAACAACGGAATATGTTAACTTGATTAATCCCACTGAATGGAATTATACTTTAAGCTTAGCTGTGGGAATGATTAGAGAAGCATTGTCTTAGTCTACTGATGTGATTTATCCTTGATTATATATTCTTGGGATCCGTGATGATGTGGACCATGTATGGATGATTATTGATGATGATTTATGGGCCCACATGTTTGATGATGATATCATATGATGGACATATGATGCAGATGATGTTTGATCCAGTTCAGCAGGTTTATTATTACTTCAGATCAGCAGTTATACATTGTCCATATATGGTGGACCCTACAGCAGGCCCATTAGGGCAACCCAGGGTGTATGAGTACTCATTCCTAGTGGATTTGGGTCTTCTAGATCCATTGAGACACTTATCTTTCAGTTCCGGGCACTTCTGACAGTGATTGATGCAGTTTTACACTTGTTGACCAGATTGGGGGCTGATTTCCCAACCTGAGCAGCAGGGGCCCCGAGAGGCCAGTTCACCTAGGGCGCTGATGATGGAGGGGGTGGTCCAGCCACTTGTTATTACCATTTACCCCCCCTTCCGGAGAGCCTGGTGGGCTCAGATGGACAGCGCTAGCACCCTAGGAGGCAGTTTTGGCACTTTCACAGTTCCCGAGGCAGTTAAAAAATGGGATAAAGTGGTCACTGAGGAAGTCGATTTGGGCAATTGAGGCAAGATTTTGGCATTTGGTCTTCACAGAGGTCTTCCAGGGTGGCATCACTATCTTCCAGTCAGTTTTCACCATGTGGGTATGCCCGGATTGATCACAGGAGGACATTTACTGCTTGACTGTCATGGATTTTGAGGACAGTTTTGATCATTTATATTATATTGGACATACTTTATTATTTTATTGTGCCTTGGGGATGAGCTAGTAAGGATTGATGCCTCCTAGCCCCACCATGTGCTTATTTTATCATGTCCTAGTCATCATGAGGTGGATCATTGTACTTTTTACCCCTCTAGTGGGATGACGTCACCCTCCATTGTACCATTTAGTGAGGGCGCTTTTGTTATATTGGGTGATCCAAGTGATATTATGTTATGGTTCATCCTAGCCATTGATTGTATGATGAGATCTTATAATATCAACCACTCATTTGATGTAGTATTGTAGAGTGGTATAGGGTTTTGGTCTTTATTATCCTATATAAGGAGGAGACCCCCCATTGTAAAGCTCACCTTTGGAGCTCTGGAATATTGGAATAGAAGATTTTTTGTGGAGCACATCTCTCTTGCATTGTGGATTCTCTTGCATATTGAATATACAGTATCTCTTCTATGTATCATTGTGGATTTTGGTGCTTTTACTAATCTTTTGACAGGAAAGTCAAATTGGTGAGAGGAGGGCGACTTCATGAGGGTTATTGTTGGAGGGATCCACATATTCTCTCTTGGGTTGATCTTGTGACAGGGAGTATCATTATTGTATCTTCGTGACATAGTTGATGCTTTCTATTACATCTTTCTACCATTTTCATAATCATCTTGCTTGACTTGTTTCTTTGATCTTGTCTTGTAGGAGGAGGACGATTTGGCTATCTTGGAGAAGGACGTTTTGGTTGGAGCACTTGGATCTCACTCTTGAATATACACATAGGAGAATGCTATCAATTTGCAAGGTGGCCACAAGCAATTGAGGTAAGATCTATAAGGTATGTGTCTCTTTCATCCATTCTATCTTCATCATACTTGAAAAAATCGCCGAAAAATCGCGACTTTTTGTAAAAGTCGCGAGGTGAAGGTCCTGCCGAAAAATCGGCGATTTCCGACTTTTTCAAAAAATCGGCGATTTTTTCGAAAAAATCGCGAGTTGAAGGAAAAAATCGCCCAGGATTTTTCAGAGTTTTAAAAACTCGGGTTTTTTTTATTATAAATTTGATGAGTTTTGTACATGTAACATTGATGTCAACAGTACTAAATGGTAATGTTTAATTTCTCTTTATCTTTCATTTTCCATCCTTTTACTTAAATTTGTAACATTACCATTAATTGTTTCAGGATGTTTGAGAGTGGTTCCAACCTCATCAGACTTCATATGCAAAAAGTAGGATTTTAGATCCCATTTAGAATTCAACAGACTTAATGGTTTTCAGGATTTCAGGATTCCAACGTTTCTAGTGGATTCTATCATGTATGTGGGTAAGGGATTGGAATTTAATGAAGTACATCAAACTCTCTATGTACCTTGATGTTGGTGGTGTCGATGCCTGATTGTTAAAGTTGTTTGAATTCCACTGTCATGACCTTAATAAAAAAATGTACCCTTCAGTCAAGCAAAATCACTTATTAAGCATGGGAAGCTCTTTCTACCTTATTTTAACGCTTGGATTAAGAAGTTTGAACAAAATTGTAGGGTGTTAATTGATGTCCTTGGAGGATCAACTTCGAGATTGGAAGCAGAGGCAAAGTCTAGAGCCTAGAGGTGGGGGAACATGGTGCTATTGATGAATATGATCTCGACATAGACAATGATTTTGATGATTATGTTTTTTCAATTTTGATTTAGATATGTATTGCACTTGGTGCCATTTTGATAATATTTTGTCTCTAATGGTTTGGAATCATAGCTTGGAATCTTTAATATATATTTTTTTCATTAAAATTGTAAAATTTTATGTATTTTTTAACAGTCTGAGTCATTGAAATCAAACCACTCCAAGTTATTTGCATCCACTACATCTATATATTAGTGCTTTCTACATATTTATGTTCCAATGTGTTTATCTGATGTTATTGTTGCTTTATATATTTAAAATTCGGAAAAAAATGAATGTATTTTGTATTTTTTAATGTTTGCCGACTTTTTCCGATTTTTTCCGATTTTTTCGCCGATGTTGCCGAGAAATTGTTTTCGGGACCCTTGCCGACTTTTTGCCGAGTCTGACTTTTTCAACGTTGATCTTCATTGGTCATAAAACCCTAATCAATTAAAACCCCAATTTTGGTATTTCTTAGATCTACTTAGATCTAGCCTTGCATTTGAAGAGAAATTGAAAACCCACCTCTATAGCATCCACCCCTAGTTGGATCTATAGTTTGGTGGTGATTGGCTAAAATTTGACACACTTTTCAATGCAAAAAGCCCTCTTGAACCAAATCGCACTTCCCTAAGAGAGGCTTGTTGGGTTAGATCTAGCACATGGGTAGGTAAGATCCCGCTTGATTTGAAATCTAGACACTTGATAACCTACCACCACATCCTTACTTTGGTGAAAACTACCTTGTGGACATCTCTCCATGTTTTAAGGGGTTAAAACCCCCTTTTGATTTTCTTGGCACCTTAAAACTTAGATCTACTAAGATCTAGCCCTTGGATTGACTTGATCTTTTGGACATACATAGATCGGGGTACTAGCATCCCGGATCTACAATTTGGTGGCCATTGGACTTGATTTGGTCCACCAAACCCACTTTTGGGCCTTCCTTGAGCAAATCGCACCCCCTTGAAAATCTGAGTTTGTCCACTTCTAGGAGGTGGGTGTTTGAGATTTTTGTGGATTTGGAATCCCCATGCCTTGAAGCCTAGGTCTATACTGTCTTTTTGTCACGATCCACCTTGGGGGTTGCATTCCTTGTTTCAAGGGATTGTGGTCCACTTAGGGTAATCACTTAAAAACCTAGATCTAGTAAGATCCAACCATTGGATCTCATCCAACCCACTTGACTTGGCTTCTAGGTGTCCCGATCTACACTTTGACATACTTTTTGACCCCATTAACCCATCCAACAAGGCACTAGTCCTTCTCCAAGCAAGTCGCACTCCTTGGGATTTGTGTCAAACCCTAGATCTAGTATATGGGTACTCCTATAATCAAATCAAACTCATAGATCTAGCCTATATCTAACCTATAGTACCAACTTCACACCTAACTTCACCTTGTGGGCCTACCTAGAATCATTTCACACTTCCCAAGAACACAAGACCCACTTGTGTAAACTTATGGTACTACACCTAGTTATCATACCCCATCATGTGGCCTAAACCATACATAGGTTGAAACATTAACAATCTCTTACACCTCCCTCAACCATACCTTAACCCTTAGGTCCACTTAGCCTTGCATTGGTTTCCGTAACTCATTACTTACCTACCCTTAGAAACCTTTGTTTGGACCCAATTAACTGTGATTGGGGTATAGGGTCTCCCCCCTTGGTCTAGTTACACCTTGACCTCAAGCGAAGAGTGCCTCGGTTGACGTGACTCCCATCTGCATTGGGAACCGTGGCATCTCTTGGGTCACCTCTTTAGTTGCCTGAATCCTCTACCGTCCCGGATGGGATACCTCTAGGGGCAACTACAAGTTGTGTGATAACAGCCACCTTGCAAATTGATAGCATTCTCCTATGTGTATATTCAAGAGTGCAATTTTGATTCTCCAAGCCAAATCGTCCTCCTCATGAAGCCAAATCGTCCTCCTCCTACAAGACAAGATCAAAGAAACAAGTCAAGTAAGATGATTATGAAAATGATAGAAAGATGTAATAGAAAGCATCAACTATGTCACAAAGATACAATAATGATACTCCCTGTCACAAGATCAACCCAAGAGAGAATATGTGGATCCCTCCAACAATAACCCTCAAGAAATCGCCCTCCTCTCCACCAATTCGACTTCCCTGCAAGACAAATAGTTGTAGAACCAAAACCCACAATGATACATAGAAGAGGATATTGTATACTCAAGATGCAAGAGAAACCACAAGACAAGAGAGGTATGCTCCACAAAGAAGTGTTCTATTCCAATATTTTAGAGCTCCAAAGGTGAGCTATACAATAGGGGGTCTCCTCCTTATATAGGATAATAAAGACCAAAACCCTATACCACTCTACAATACTACATCAAATAAGTGGTTGAGATTAAAAGATCTCAATACATGATCAATGGCTAATAATGAATCATAACAATATATCACATGGATCACCTAATATAATGATGATGCCCTAACTAAATGGCACAAAGTGAGGATGACGTCATCCACTAGAGAGGTAAAAGTACAAAAATCCACCTCATAATGACTAGGACATAACATAAGAAGCACATGGTGGGGCTAGGAGGCATCAATCCTTACTAGCTCATCCCCAAGGCACAATAAAATAATAAAATATGTCCAAGATAATATAAATGATCAAATCTGTCCTCAAAATCTGTGACAAACAAGCAGTAAAAGACCTCCTGTGATCGCTGTGGGCCTACCCACATGGTGAAACCTGGCTGGAAGATAGTGGGATCACCCTAGAAGACCTCTGTGAAAACCAAGTGCCAAAACCTTGCCTCAATTGCCCAAATCGAATTCCTCAGTGACCACTTTATCCCATTTTTTAACTGCCTCGGTAACTGTGAAAGTGCGAAAACTGCCTCCCAGGGCATCTGCGTTGTCCAACTGAACCCACCAGGCTCTCCAGAAGGGGGGGTAAATGGTAAAAACAAGTGGCTGGACCACCCCCTCCTCATACAGCGCCCTAGGTGAACTAGCCTCTCATGGCCCCTGCTGCTCAGGCTGTGAAATCAGCCCCAAATCTGGTCAACAAGTGTAAAACTGCACCAATCACTGTCAGAAGTGCCCGAAACTGAAAGATAAGTGTCTCATTGGATCTAGAAGACCCAAATCCACTAGGAATGTGTACTCATACACCATGGGTTACCCTAATGGGCCAACTGTAGGGTCCACCATATATAGACAATGCATAATCTGATGATCTGAAATAATAATAAAACCTGTTGAACTGCATCAATCATCATCTGAACCATATGTCCATCATATGACATCATCATCAAGTATGTGGGACCATCAATCATCATCAATAGGTATATATATGGCCCACATCATCACGGATCCCAATAATATACAACCAAGGATAAATCACATCAGTAGACTAAGACATGCTTCTCTAATCATTCTCAAAGCCAAACTCAAAGTATAACATCTATTCAGTGGCATTAATCAAGTTAGCATATTCCTTTGTTATAAAATTACTTGCACAATAGTTCAAATGACAAACTCACCCATTGGACATGGTCAAACTGCTAGTAAAGGATGAAGGCTAGGAACAAGGTTGGGCCAAGGGGTTGACTTGTCTTACTCAACTCAAAAATACTTTGGACTGGGAAAAAAGGGAAAGCTACAAACTCTGTGCTTGGACAAAATAACACGGGGGATGGTTGTGCCTCACAAATGGATAAGTTGTTCAGAGAATGCTTATTCAACTTAGGCATCATGTCTACATCAAGTTGATCCAGGTTCATTAGAATCATTCAATTTCATTTCATGGCCTTTTTGGCCTACATAACCCTTCGGATCTCAGGTGCGCTGATAAGCACAACTAGTTGCAGCTTGCATCCAGGGCATGTTTTCATATACATATAAGGTAAGCAATTGTTTAGATATAGCTTTTAAGAACCATTTTTTTTTGGACCTTTCTTATACTCTTTGAGGAGTATTTTTAGCAGTTCATCGCTCTTGCCCTTTTTAGTTTCCCTGGGTGAATTTATAAGTTTCCATAAGTAGAACATGAGCTTTCAGTTTTAGCCAATAACATCTCAAGTGACTAGGGGGAGTTCGAGCCAATGCCAAACATCGGGACAACCGACCAGAATGATTTAGGCCTACAATCCAACTCACTAAAGGCAAGTTTTGTCACCAACTTAGAGCCGAGACACTGAACATACAGGGATGCGGTCCAAACACGGAGGTAGAAAAATGGGGAATTCCTTAGTATCAGAAAGTCAAATGAGACAGGTCAAGGTTTAAAGTCAAATAGGGAAAGTCATGTATGGATGGAGTCAAGTGAATATGGAACCTAAACTAGCAGACAACTGGTGTCAGGAAAGACCATATCTATGTAAGGTGGTAAACCAGTGGGTTTTGTTAAATGACCTAAATGTGCAAGTAATTGTCCATTTTAAACAATTAGCCACATCAGGAATAATATACCAAGCAAATGCTGTGAACATGACTAAATCAACAAGATAATAATCCACAGTCAATGATAAAACATCCATAGGTCATACCACATCATCATAGTAATAAGCATCATATACCATCTAAAACACTGTTGCAATACATCTCTAAGCACTGAACTGAAACTGTATGGGATAAAGGGTCACATCGGTCATCAAATCTGAACTCTCAAGGCTCAGCCTTGACACAAGGTCTAACATAAGTCTGAATAATACACTGCTCTAATCATGAGTGATCACAAAATATACAATCATCATAAACATGCTCTGAATAATGGAAGCTCTGGAATGTGCAGATATCTGCTAAGCAAGAATAGTAGCCCTGCTACTATGGTGTGATAACAATACTCATAAACCCTATGGATCTCTGCATGATCATATAAAATATCCAATATGCCAAGACAGATAAAATAATAATAATCTGTAAATGATCAAATAATGCTGAAAATCACAAATCATCATCATAAACCTGTAACCACTGCATAGAACCATCTAGTGACCTGTAATAGACCACATATCATATATTTGCATCATTCGAGGTCTATCCACCTCATGTCCTGTAGTTGACTTTGGTCAAACTAGGTTTGACCAAGTCAACATGACCAATAATATGACCCAGGCTAACATCAAACTGCTGCAAGTGTTAGAGGTTTAGACGTGCTTTACAAATCATTCAAGTGATAATTATAACAAGTAGTAATCATTTCTCTGGCGATCTAATAACCAATTGTAAAGTGTTTTCAATATTTATTGTAACTCAGACAAGACTTTCAGGACCATACTCACTTCATAGTTGTGACCAATTTGCTAGTGAAGGGTGAGGGCTAAAAATCAATAGGCTATGCTAAAGGATGACTACTAACTTGACACTATGACACTTTGGATATGAAAACGGGATACACACTCTAGCATATGCTGGACAAGCAGTAACACGAGGAATGGTTGTGTCTCACAAATGGGTAAGTTACTTCAGAAGTGCTTATTCACCTTGACAAATGCCTACAATCCACATCAAATACAAGTGAGGCCAACAATCATTTAGATATAACTTTTAAGAACCATTGCTTTTTGGGCTTTTGAGTTTCCATAGCCTTGATCCACGTGTGTTCAAAAACACTTGTTACATGGATTTACATTTATTAAGGCTTTATGATCTACGTGTGTTCAGAAACACTTGTTACATAGATTTACATTTCAAAGCCAATTTCATTAGGCTTGCCTTGCATTCGCGTGTGTTCAGAAACACTTGTTACATGAATGGGCTTTTCATAAGATATACATTTCATTTCCATATACACTGTATTGATGGTCGCACTATGTGTTTCAGGTTTAGCCAACATAACTTAGGCAACTTAGAGCCGAGGCACAATAAAACAGGGAAGCTCATCCAACAAAGAGGCTATAGTGGCGGAAGGTCCTCCATGCTACTAGTCAAGTAGTATGTCGAGATAATCAACAAACTGGAAGGTAATGGATGGGTGAAGACAATGAATAATGAGACCAACACTAGCAAGCCAAAGATGGTGGGAATGATCACCTCTATTCTCCCTAAGGAGGGTAATACCAATGAGTATAGATCAACAACTTCTAAGTCTGAGTGAGGACATACATATACTAAATAATACAACCAGGTCCACATATCTATATGATCGCCAGATCATGATACTAAATACTAAGACATGTCACAAGAATGAGTATAAAAGCAATATAACCATAACACAAAATAATACCTACTGGGTCATATACCTGTAAATAACCAATCTGAACCATCATTTGTCCACTGAGAACCTGCTGTTGCAACTCGGGGCAATACCAACTACTCTGTGTTACCAACTTATTTGTACCATAGTTGGATTATCTAAAGAGCCTCCATATGACAAACATGATAACTGTTGTGTTCTAGTGTATCAGATGATCCATCCTTTGTGCCTAGCCAGTTTTGGCTAGTCAGTTTGTTGTTTGTCTTGAAATGACCATGCCCCACGGGGTTTTTTGTAATAAAAGTGTGCTAGTAGGGTTTGAGTGACTCGGTCACCCATGACTGGTTTATCAACTAAGGTACTCCAGGGAGTTTTTTACCCTGACCAATTATACTTTGCCTCCGGCCGAGATATAACTGACAAGGTTTTCTCCCACTTCCTCCAAAGCTGGAATGCCCGATTTTGAAATTTTGGCCATGGGGGTTATTAGAGTCCAACTGATGAATATGAACCTACTAGACACTATGAGTCGACTTAGTGGTCATGTTATCACCTGAACTGCAGTTACCCCTATGGATGGATCCAGTCATGGATAGCAATAGGGAAGGGCAACTCAAAAGGTGCAACCACGATTACCTCAACCTCCAGTATATGGTTGTCAAGCCAGTCGAGGCAACCTTCGCTTTATGTTATCTAGCCCAGACAACAAAGGGGGAGACCCGATCTACTCCCGACAGGAGAGATCAAAACCAAGACACCAAATCAAGGTATTTCTAAATGAAGTTAGGTGTATGGTTTATCCTAGACCTTAGAATGGAGTCACAAGACAAGTGAGGGGTTCAAAGAGTATAGCTTTGGTTCATAGTTGATATGAGAGTGACTTATAGTATTTGAAATGAGGTCTAGGATTAGTGTACTAGTTCAATGTTGGGAGATCCACTGCCTTGGGAACCGTGTCCAATGCAGGGTAGTTTAGGGGTGAATTGGGGCTAACTAGTACAAGTGACAAGTTTGACCATGATACATGATGGCATCAAGGGTTTGGTTCACCACACTAAGGTCAAACCACAAGTTAATCCAACAATCTAGGAAAGTCGAATTGACTTGGAGAATAACCAGTGCCTTGGGAATTGGGATAATGGAGTCAAAGTAGGGTTGACTTGTGGTTAAGGACTCCTAGTACTTGAGACAAGTGGGCAATTAAGGTCTTGATGGATAAGTAGGTCTAGATCTAGGTTTAACCCAAGTGGACCACAATCCCTTAAAACAAGGAACGCTATCCCCAAGGAAAGATCTGACAAAGTGACACACTAGACCTAGGTTTTGAATTATTCCGGTTCCAAATCTCCAAAAATCTCAAGTACCCAGTTCCTAGAAGTGAGTGAACTCACTTCTCCAAGGTGGTGCGACTTTACCCAAGGAGGCTGAAAAGGTGGGTTAGGTGGGTCAAGACAAGTCCGATGGCATCCAAACTTTAGATCCGGGTAGGTTAGTCAAGTAGGAGTATGGATCTATAATTTCGTGGCAATCCGACGGCTAGATATTACTAGATCTGAGTTTGAGTACACCTAATGGTCCAAAATGGGGATTAGATCCCTTAAAATGTGGAATAAGGCCCACAAGGTGAATTTCAGAAAAGTGACAATCTGGGTGTATGTTATTTGATGTGTAGATTATGGATCAAGTGGGATCTCAAACACCCACCACCTAGATCTAGGTCAACTCACAACCACCAGGAAGTGCACCTTGCTTGGGAGAAGATAAGTTGGCTTGGGAAGGGGGTCAAACGGAAGCCAATCCTCACCAAACTATAGATCCGGGATGCTGTGGATGCTATAGAGGTGGGTTTTCAATATTATGCCCAACAACCCACTAGATCTAAGTAGATCTGAGAAAATGTAAAATGGGTTTTTTAAGATATTTAGGGTTTTAACAATTTATGAGCTATGTCAATGGATTGGATAAAAGAAAGAGAAACAAACCTGTGGATCTTACCTGGGTAACCTTGTAGATGCCTTGATGATGATGATCTATGCAAACCCGATCAATTTGAGAAGCTTTGAGGTAGTTTTCTATGCAATTCGATTTGATCCAAGAAGCCAATGCGCCCTCTCTCCTGCACAACAAACGTCAACAATATCAGATTTGATGCATCAAGAGATAAGACTAATGCCACAAGAGAAGTAACAGAAAGATAGCATAGATCACAATGAAGCTAATGATAACCCCCTGATACAAGCGAATGCCAAGAAATTCGATTTGAAGAAGCCTTGCAAAATCGCCCTTGTTGAAGTCGCCCTCCCGTAGACAAACAATGATTTCCAAAAAAGATAGATCTTACCACAATTTCCAAATGCTAGGTTGCAATAGACTTTCCAATCACCATCTAAGAACACCAGATGCAAAGGAGACCACAAGAATTTCCACAAGAATATTTTTCTATACCAATAATCCAAGAGCCAAAGACCCCCTACAATGAGAGGCTCTCTCCTTTAAATAGGAAGGAGAGGCACCAGAACCCTAACCACTTTTTTGAATGAGTGGCTAAGATTAAAAGATACAAATGTCTAATCAATGGTTGAGATGAGCTCAACAATAAAATTCATGGATCACAAATAAAATATTATGTGAGTGGACAAAATCACCCTAGAAGAGGGGAATCCCACCAAATCATGATGACAAAATATCATAAGCGGCTTATGGTGGGTCCAAGGGGTAATTTTATCCCTCCTTGGTCAATCCCCATATAGCACAATAACCATAAAATAATCATGAACGTACCAAATCGTGCCTCCATAGTCAAATCGTAGGCCTCAAAAAGACCACAGAAATCCACAGAAAGTGCCATAAGTGATGGATGCGGGCCCCGATGAAGCTGAAACTGCTGGAGAAGGTGTGGAAGGTCCCGATCTATCATCACTGATCATCCCATGCCATAACTTTGCCTCAGTAGCCCAAATCGATTTCCTCAATAGCCATTTCTACCAATCCTGAAATGCCTCGGGAAGCGTGAAACTGCCCCAAACTGCCTCCTGGAGTGCCTGCGCTGTCAAGGTGAGGGCACCAGTGTGTCCGGGAGGGGGGTAATATGGTAAAAACAAGTGGCTGGACCACCCCCTCCATCATCAGCGCCCTAGGTCAACCGAATAAAAATCACATCTGCTTTGACAGGGCCTCAAACAGACCAAAACTGCACTGGGATAGCCTACTGAGGCTCAATCATCACTGTTACTGCCCGGAACTGAAAACAAACTGTCTCATTGGACTCAGAAGGTCCAAATCCATCCAAGATGTGTACTCATACACCATATGAGTCTCTACATGATCAAAATAAATATCCAATATACCAGAACAAGGCCAATAATAATAATCTGTAAATGACCAAACACTGCTGTAAACCAAGAATCATCATCATAACCCTGTAGCTGCTGCATAGAATCATCATGTATGTGTACATAGACCATATATCATCTATCCATATCATCATAAGGTCCAACATCTCATGTCCCATGGTCCTCCATGGTCAAACTGGGTCTAACCAAGACCAAATATAACTCAAACCATCATCCAAGGCTGCTGCAAAGTGTCAAGGTTAATACATGCTCTACAACTTATTCAAATAACAATTATAACACAGAGTAATCATAACTGGCGATCTAAATCCAAATATATAATGTCATTAATTATTATTATTACTCAGACTAGACTTTCAGGATCTTACTCACTTCATAGTTGTGATCAATTTGCTAGTGAAGGGTGAAGGCTGAAATAATTGGCTAGGCTAAGGGATGACTTGACTGACTTGACTTTGTGACACTTTGGCAAGGGAAAGGGAATACACACCATAGTATATACTGAATGAGCAATAACACAGGGAATGGCGGTGTCTCACAAATGGATGAGTTGTTTAAAGAGGGTTTATTCACCTTCACAGATGCGCACAATCCATAATACAAATAAGGCCAGCAATTGTTTTGATATAGCATTTAAGTTCCATTGCTTTTTGGGCCTGAAGTTTCCATAGCCTTGATCTATGTGTGTTTATAAACACATTGCATAGATTTACATTTATTTTAGGCTTCCTGCTGCAGGTGTGTTTTTAAGGCACTTGTTTACCTGAGCACTTCTAGGTGTGTCATGGACAGCTTGTTTACCTAGGTATTTATTTTTCAAAAGATGTAACATTTCATTTTCATGGCCATTTTCATTTGGCATGCCTCTCATTCATGTGTGTTTAGAAACACATTGCATGAATGGGGCTTTCATACAAGATATAGCATTTTATTTTCTCCAGATTTTGTATTCATGGCAGCACCAAAAGTTTCAGGTTTAGCCAACACAACTTTAGTGACTAGGGAGAATTCCAAGGAAATCCAACTCACCATAGGTAAGTTTTGTCACCAACTCAGAGCCGAGACACAATAAACAGGGAGGCTCATCCAATACAGAGGCTACAGTGGGGAAAAGTCCTCCATGCCACTAGTCAGGTAGTAAGTCAGGGTGATAATCTAAAAGGTAGGCCATGGATGGATGGAGACAATGAATGATGGAACCAACACTAGCAAGCCAAGGTATGGTTGAATGATCACCTCTATTCTCCCTAGGGAGGGTGCATACCAATGAGTATGAATAGTGAACTTCTAAGTCTGAGTAGGGACAATATAATATATATAATAGATCAACCAGGTCCAAATATATATATGATCGCCAGATCATGACACTAAGTGCTAAGACATGCTATAAGAATAAGTATAAAAGCAATCTAACCATAACACCATGATATACCTGCTGAGTCATATACCTGAAAGCTCATCAACCTGTACCATCATCTGTCCTCTGAAACTGCTGCTGCAACTCTGGGCACTACTGACTGCTCTGTACCAATGGTATAATGGCTATATCGGTCATCTCTTTGAGTGTCCCAAGACTCAATCATGGCATGGGGAATACAACTGCTGTCCACAATCTGATAGTGATCCAATATAGATGCTCATCTCTGCATCTCAAATGTAGGGGAACTGGCTGAATAGTGTACTGGCATCAGAAAAATAATGTATGGTAGTCCGGCTACTATATATGTGATAACAGGTCATTTCCTAGGTCTGTAGTGGTTTCTAAACGTTGTCCGAAAAAATTTTACCGAACGCGTTGGACAGTTAATTATTTTATTTTTTTTAATAATTAATTTTTCCATAATTTAAATGGAAAAATTCAATTTGTAATATGTTAGTCGTCCGAGGGTGTTTTTCAGTGATTGGAGGCTTAATTCCTAAGCCAAAAAATCATACTTAGACCCCAAACACCTTTATCCTAAGTTTCAGATCATTATTTGGCCACTAAATTAATAATTCCTCAAAAAATCAATAAAAGAGGATTATTAATTAATTAAATCAGAAAATTAATAATTGGAGACAATCCAATTCTCTCCAAAATAATCCAAATTGGATTATTTCAGTGGCTAAATGACATGGCACCGGGCATTAATAAAGATTCCAATCATCTCAGTCATCATTCAGTCAGCATCAGTGATTAACTCCAAATGGAATTCACCCTCCTCATGTGGAAACTCGACTTTGGTGATGTGGATAAATATTAAATGGTTTTGAGTTAAGTATTCATTGCATTTAATGGGAGTGGGGGCGCCTTGCCTAGGTGGAGGCCACCTCCCACTCTCAACCACCAAGATCTCAATCAAATTCGAGTTTAACTCCAAGCCCATCTACCTCATCCTCACGTGTTCTCTCCTTCCTCACGTCAATCTAGGGTTGGAGCTCGAGTTTGCAATGTGGCGAGTGCTTATTTGTTGGTTGATGGTTCCAAGGAAGGGATGGGAGGCGCCTTGCCAAGGTGGAGGCCACCTCCCCATCTCATTTACTTCAAGTTCAAGTTGTGGCTTGGATCTTCACTCCAAGCTTGATAATGATTGAGATTTGATTGGAATTCGATTCTATCATGTGCCATTGGCTCCCTTTTCATGCCAATTCAAATTAGGGTAGGGTAGTTCTTAGTTTTTGTATATAATGAGGTCTCCTCATTTCTCATGGATATTTGTGCATAGAAACTCTGAAGAAATTTGTAATCTTGTTTAGAATTTGAATAAAGTTGAAGACTTTGGAGGTCCATGTGGGAGTTTTTTGTGTGCCATGCTTCATCTTGTTTAAGGTGATACCATTCTTAGTTATTTACTTTTGATTCTTAAGCATATGATATTGTGATTAGAAGGCTAACAATCTATCACGATATTGTTTGAGCTTTGCTTTTCTCTTAAGTGTGTGGCTTTCAGGTATTCTCCCAAGTGCAAGAGTTCTTGCTTGGTTTACACATTCATTCTACAAGCTACCAAAGGAGTCTTTTACTTTAAAAAATCGAGAAACGAAGGGCTTGTTTGCCTCATCCATCAAACTACAAACACTCTATCTCTCTTTCTGGTTACTTGGTTACATTGTTGAGTAGTGGATCTTCTCTTTCTCACACTCTTCTCTGTGTTCTCATATGTAAGTTTTGCCTTGAGAAAGTAGCTTGGGATTTGATCCCAAGTGCTACATAATTTTGTGGCTACTTCTCTTTCCCCACTAGCATCCTTGCGTGCATCCAACTAGCTGGAAAGTTTTCGGGACTAGTGTTCTAGTGATCACCTTGTTCCAAGGTTGATCCCACCTTGCTGGTTTGCTTGTTGATTTTTGCTTGCTTTGGCCCTCTCTTCATCCATTCGTTTTCACCCTTTTGTCCTCCCTCTTCTTCCTCTCGTCTTCCTAGATCTACCCTTCCATTCATCCCTCTCCTCTTCTCATCTAGCTCTCGTCTCCCTTTTTCCAGCTCTCCTAGTCTCCTTTCGTTTTTCCTTTAGATCTCATTTCCTCCCATACTTTCTTTCCTACCTTGTTCTCGTCTCTCTCCTTCAAACCTTCCTCTTTGCCCTCATCTCTACCCTTCTCCTTGCTCTCGTCCACCTTCTAGTTGACCCTCATTTCTCCCTTTCATTTTGCCTTTGGCTTGCTTCACACCTTCCTCCTTTCGTCCCCTTTTGAAGTACTACAAAAAAGTCATAAAAAACAACAAAGGTTTTGGTTAAGAGTTAGTTGCATTCTTTAAAAGCCAATAGTTAGATCTCATACTTTGCATTGTTTTGTTTAGGATTTAGTTTCTTTTATCAATATAGTTTCTTATTTGCATTTTTAGATCTTACTTAGTATTTGCATCTAGTCTCATATTTGGTTTCCTTTTCAAAGTTTGCATCTCAATTAAAGGCTTAACTTAGTTGCATTTTGCATTTAGATCTCATCTTTTAAAAGGTTTCAAAAAACTTGCATCTAAAAAGTGATTTGCATATAGATTAGTTGTTATTTTTTGCATCTAGTTTCATTTTTGCAAACTTAGATCTAGTTAGTTTCAATTTTGTTTTGATTTTGCACTAATGCTAATGGGTGCATGAGTGTTGGGTTTTTGTTTGTGGTAGGTGTTGTGAAGAGAACAAGTCATCGAAAAGTGAAGCAAGAAGAAGTGTGAACCAAAACCTTTTGGAGATTACCCAAAGGAGAAGAAGATTTGAACCAAGAAGACAAAACCATAATCATTCTCCTTTGTACAAACCCAAAAAGGGGTTTTAGCTTCATTTCTTAGTTGTTTTTCATTTCAAGGGTTTTACTCCCTCATTTGTACTTCATTAATAAAATAAGGCTAAGTGGGATAGGGCCTCCCATTTTTTGTGTTTCTTCCCCATTTGGGGGAGAGTGTTGTCTTTGTTAGCTTAGATCTTTGTCATTTTTGTTAAGTAGATTAGATTAACTTTTCCATCTTTGCTTTTAGAGATATATTGCTAGATTAGTTTTATTTTGTTCTAGAATTCTAAATTGCTAGTTTAGATTCTCTTTCCACTACTTGTTAGATCTCAGTTTTCATTATTCATTGAACTATCATTGTGTTCTTTGCTTACAAGTTGCTTGTCTTTTTAAAAAGAACCAAAGACTCTTGAACTTGCCATAACACAAGTCAAGAGCACTCTCTGTCAGAGAGCATAAGCACTGCATTTTCCTTGCATTCAGCATATAGATTAGTTAAAGTCTCTTGAACTTCTATCATAAGACGAAGTCAATAGCACTCTCTGTCGGAAAGTTTAACTGTGTGCTCTAAATTTAAAACATTTCAACTTCACATTTCCCCTTTAAAATTTATCTTGTTGCTTTCCATCACTTAGTATGCTCTGCCGACCCTAAAAAGTTGGATTCGTACTCAGAATGGTGATTGGATTTGTTAATCTTGCAAGTGATAATCATAATAAAATCTTCACCCCCATAACCAACGAACCGGCATTGTTTCGAGAAATACTCAGGTAGTGGGGAAATTCCAAGTGTGGACGCCGGGCAACCCAATCTGGACACTCGCTGGTTAAATTCTCTGAACACCTAGCTTGTGATTCCAGACAGGTCCGTCATGTCTTCGAACAGAGCCACTGAAAGTATATTTTTCCGGTTGGACTTCATCCTTGCTTTCTAAACCCTAATAATCAAGATCACTAAAACTTTCTAAAATAAACCAAGAACAATTGCAAAACGATCTCACGAACATATCTTTCGAACTCTTGTATCAAGCAACCCAAGCACTCGGGCTTTTTTGACTCCATAAGGCACTAGTCCTTAACATCATAATTTCTTTTGCTTATTATCTATCTAGAGCACTTCTTGTTCATTTTCCATATGGGAGTGTTTTGTACTTAAGTTCATCAAGTGGTTATGCATCAAGTTATCTTGCAATCTGTATCTTTGTTTATTTAAAGTTTATTATTATAAATCTGTGATCATCATTAAAAACTTCTAAACAACACCCATCCGCATCCGCAATCATTTTAAAAACACTTAAAACACAAAGCCATAGAAAAACTCTTTGTAGGGACTACCCCCCTTGGCTTCGTTAGGAGTTAGCCTAAACAGAGGAGCTGGGATTCAAGTGACAGTAACTGGCTCATTGCTTTCCCCCAAGGCCACACCTTCCCCACTTGTAGTGAGGGAACAACTTTTGAAAGATTTATGCTGCTGGTGTGCATCTTGGCGGACAACATCTTTGGCGCCGTTGCCGGGAACAAATCTTTTTGTTCCTGGACGACCTTAGTTTTTTCTAGTTTTTACCTTTTTAGATTTGATATCTATCTGGCGACTCCACTGCCTTTTATTTCCCTTTTTTGGTAGATTTTTAGTCCAATCACTCTCCGAAATTAGACTTGAATCCACCTGGCGACTCCACTGTCAGTAAACACCTCAAGGTATTCTAATAGAAGAAACTCTGAAGGTTTACTCAGTTTCATCCCTGAGCCTGAAAAGGTGTACAAGAGGAGATTGAATAAACTTGCTTCTCGCTGGATCCTTGAAGAACTTGGATCTGAGTCTGTTTCAGACATCCATACTTCATTTCAAGAAAACTTTGAAAATAATACTCATATTTCCAACATCATGGGCGAGTATTTTACTCAGCTTGATTTCTCTCAGATAGCAGGTCTAACCCATCGTCTCCCAGACAAAGCTGTAGAGAAACTCCCGATGTACACTGGCACTGATGCCACAACTTCCGCCGCGCATCTCAGGAGCTTTTCCAGATGTATTAATGCCTATGTTAGTGACCCTGCAAACTAGCATGACGACGTCTATATGAAGTTGTTTGCTCTTCCCTTGGACGGAAAAGCTGGCGATTGGTATAGCAACCTACCAAACAACTCATTTGCCACACTGCCTGCCTTCAAGACTGCCTTCACCAACAAGTTAGGTGAGAAGAAGGAACCAAGGCATCAACTTGCTTCTTTGACAAACATCAAGAAGGACATTGAAACGATGGACGAGTTTAACACCAAGTTCACTGAGTTATCAAATGCTATGCCTGCCACCTATGCACCGCCTGCACCTTCCATCCTAGTTTACTACATTGAGGCACTTAGTGGCAAGATGCAGTATCAGATAAGAGACAAGGAACCCACTACTTTGCTTCAAGCCCAAGAGATGGCTATTAAAATTGACTTAAACATGCAATCATCTGGTGAGTCCAACCTCCATGGTTACTCAAGATCTTCAACACCTTTAAAGATGAATGAACCCAAAGATAAAGATCCTTTATCAGTTGTAAAGGAGGCTCATGAAAAACAGATGTTGGAAATGAGGAATGAAATGAAAAAGGAAATGAAGAGAAACATGGAAGAAGCTAAAGCAAAACACCTTGCTCCACTAAAGGAAATACAAAACCGGGTGGTAACTATAGAAAGAACACAGACACAACCTACTCCTAGGACCTTTGCTGCAAAACCAGCTTGGCAGAGAAAAAACCCCAACCATGAATAGAGGCCTCCTCATCAGCTAGAGGCTGCTAACATGGTTGAGTCATACAAACCATTTTGTAGGGCATGCAGAGATTTCCATGAGGAATCTGGTTGTCATTATGCATGCTATGTTCAGGAGCATGGTTATCCTGAGGGTTGTGGTCCTAGCACGTCTGCAAGCGAGCCTGAATTCATCAACCATGTAGGGGACATCTATGGAAATCCTAGGGATAGTTGGACTCAAGCCAACCAAGGTTATCAAAGGGTTAATAACTTGACTCAATATTATGGTGAGATGCCATCTAATGTCAACAACATTCAGAACTTCAAGGGCATGACATATCAAAGAAGACTGAAGGAAGGACCCTCTACTCAAACTGCCTAAGGTAACAATTCCTAACACTACTCAAGAAACTAATGATGAAAAGGAATCTGTTGCTTTAAGTTTTGATTTAGGTAGTTGGTTGGCCAACTCTAAATTTCCAGTCCCCGTATTGGAGCTATGCAAGATTCCTGGTCAAAAAGAGAAGCTTTTGAAAATGCTAGATACTCAAGCAGATGATGTTCCCTCCCCTATCTCAAAACCTATAGCACCTAAAAGACCTTCCATGCCTACAAGGCCTTCTACTCCTAAGAAAGTGACTTTTGCCAACATGGTGGAACAACCTTCAACTAATCAGGAAAATATATATGAAGACCCCCCTGTAATCTTGCATACTAGGGACCCAAGAAAAGAGGATCACCCTCCCTTTTATTTATCATTGATGATAGGTGATCTTCTCCTACACAACTGTATGTTAGATTCAGGATCGGGATCCAATCTCATGACTAAGACGGTCATGCAACAACTTGGCCTTAGAACCACACGCCCTTACCAAAACGTATGTGCCATGGATTCTAGACCTGTCAAAGTTGAGGGCATGATTGAGAAACAACATGTTAAATTAGCCAAGTATCTGGGCATTTATGTTACCATGGATATCCTCGTCATAGATGTACCAGATAAATGGGGCATGTTGTTATCTAGAAAATTTGGTGCCACTTTGGGAGGATCCATTCAAATGGATTGGACATATGCCACTGTACCTGCATCAGAAGACTCACTAGTTAAGTTACACACTGAAAAAGAAAGAAGGTACCATGTTGAAAATCCCCAAAGACCTTCAAATGAGTATGTAAACAACTCTGGTGAACTTGGAATATATCAGATTAACCTCCACCTTCTTGGAACCCATCCAAGAAGAGATTAAGAATGAAAAAATAAATGAGTTGTGGAGAATGAACTTTGATGGGGCATATTCTAGAGCTAGTAAGGGGGCTGGGGTTGTCATCATTTCACCGGAGGGAAAGGTTTTCAACTTTGCTTTCAGATTAGAGTTTGAGGCAACCAACAATGTGGCAGAGTATGAGGCACTTCTACTAGGCATCGAGATTGCCAAGGACATGGGAATCAAATTGCTAAGTATTAAGGGGGATTCTAATCTAATTGTCCAACAAATTAAAGGTCAGTTTGCATGTAAATGTCAACGGCTAAAAAAGTATAGGAATGCAATCTGGGACACAATGGAATTTTTTATTGCCCTTAATATATAAGCAATCCCTCGAGATCATAATAGTGCCGCCGACAAACTTGTAGTTTCAGCTTCAACACTTCAACCATCAGATGAGATGTTAGAGGGGGATTGTCCTTTGGAAATTAACTTTAGACCTTCAATTCCTGATAATATTGAACATTGGCATGTTTTTCAAAATGATGAGCAAATACTAAAGTTCATTAATAATATTGGTGAGTTCTCCAATTATAAATCCAATGATCATGAGGAAGGTAAAGAGTATCAAGATCAGGGGAACCACTTCAATCCTATACCACGTGGCTTTGTTTCCTTAGAGAGCATCTTTGACAGACAGGATAGAAGAAAGAGTAGTGTTGACCAAATGAAGTTGGGTGAATACATCGAAATAAATATTGGGACAGAAACAGAACCAAAAATAATAAAAATTGGAAAAGGTCCCTCTGAAAAGGAAAGGAACAGCCTTATAAACTTGCTAAAAGAATATAGGGATGTGTTTGCCTTCACTTATGACGAGCTTAAAGCATATAGGGAAGATGTCTAGCACACCATTCCCTTGAAACCTGAATGTCAAAAAGGCAAGCCTTTCCGACAAAAACTTAGGCAAATAAATCCTAAGTTGGCCCTTATTGTCAAACAAGAGTTGGAAAAAATGTTGGCAACGGGTATTATAGCACCCACTCGACATACATCATGGTGCTCCAACTTAGTTGTGGTTAGAAAGAAGAATGGGAGCATCAGGATATGCATTGACTTTAGAAATCTTAACATAGCCTGTCAAAAGGATAATTATCCACTCCCTAACATGGAGACCCTCCTCCAACGGGTCACTGGGTCTACAATGATGTCCGGGCTTGATGGATTTTTAGGATATAACTAGGTTGTCATTAAGATGAGGATAGACACAAAACAGCTTTCACAACGCCTTGGGGAACCTTTGAGTATTTGAGAATGCCCTTTGGTCTTACAAATGCTAGGGCGGTCTTACAAATGCTGGGGCCACTTTTCAAAGGGCCATGGATTATGCTTTCAAGGAACTGATAGGCAAAATCATTGAGATATACCAAGATGATTTAACTATTTTCTCAAAGGAAAGATCCAGCCATGTTGATCATCTTAGGAAGGTGTTTGAACGATGCAGAGAATATGGGATTTCTTTGAATCCGGCAAAATCACAAGCTCCAATAATCCACAATAGTATCAGAAGCAATAGCCTGGTGTGTCTCCACAAACTTTCAACAACCATTACAATAATAAGAGCCTTGCTTTTATAGAGTTTTGGCTTAACAACCTCCAAATTAAAATAATAATTTATTTGCCAAAACCCTCGTCCTATTCTAAAAAAACATAAACTAGCATTATCCCTCAACAAAGGACAAGTCAAATAAACAATAAAATAAAAGTGGCCAAGCCACATGTGCAAATCTTCTAATACAAAAGCTGAAAGAGGGAGGTGCACCCTCCGAGGAATAGCATAGGGATGAGTTAATGATCCAACGTCCTCCTCAAAGCAAGCAAGTGGACCACGTCAAGATGCCACAGAACTGATCAAATATCCCTCAATGAGGTGCACCCTCCTAGATATATCCAACAAAGCAATATAATAGTCCAAAAAGTGGTTCACCCAACTAGAAGAAGGTCCACACGTGTGAGAGAAGAGATAAAATAGTCGGATGCTCCTCCATGTACATGTCCATAAACACCTCTATGATGGCATGTGTGGCATCCAAGGCAATGCAAGTCTATCAAACAATAAAATAGTGCCATGATCCAAGTGCCAAATCAATCCAAGCTCAACAAACTACAAAAACAAGGGGACAGCACCATCCAAGGAATAAAATAATGATAGGATAATGAGGGTGCCTCAACATATGTGCCATCCTAGATGAGCAACCCACTAAATACCATCAAATTCCAATCCAAAAACCTCAATACAAGTGTGAACACAAGCTAAAGAAGCAAGGTGCTCTAGCAAATGGCCTCCTCGTGGTCAAAATAAAGTAAATGAGCCTCTGAATGGTCAAATAAACATACGTATGTGTGCTCCAAAGGTAACACTCCACTAGGATCGAAGGTAAATCACACAAGAAACCCTCTGAGTGTTAATGATTCCAAAATAAGCGATGGCACTCAAACCATTGGCCCTCATCAAGTCAAATTGGAGTCAGAGCAACTATTAAATATTGTAATTATTCTCCACATGCGTGCCAAAGAGGGGGCACTCCATGAAATGAGCATAAGCATGTTATAACACAATGACTTAGAAGTCCTAGACCACCTAGTCACCTAAGACATTCCCCTTTGAGGCCCAACATAACACCATATCACATAAAATTAACCACAATAACTGAACCAAATAAAAAAGAAATTATATGCCAATTTATACATGAAGGAAATAATATCAATAATACCAAGGTGGGAACTACAGGAAAATGTATCCAAAGTAACAAAATGTTCCTCCTAGGCATCATATACCATCAAATGTCTAACCATCTAGCACAACCCCAAAGAATCATCCTGTAAAACATCACCTCCAATATTAATCAACATGGATCATGGAATGCATCTCTACAACACTAAATACAATACTATTGGACATCCTGTGTGCTCTAGGGGGCACAAATCAATCACTTTGCAAGTTTGCACTAAACACTTCCCTCTATACATCACAGCATGAAGCCGTTGAGGTAACCAATCGAAACGATCCATAAGCACAATGCCAAGAAAAGCATATGCAACCATAATAAGCCCCTGTGTCTTACTAGTTTACAACTGATCAATCAATGTGATACAACATTCCTGTGTTGCGTAGCTGGATCATATCAAAAGATGAAAGTGGAATCTCATGTAGCATGAGAAGTAACACTATTGTCTTCAGGCCATTTGCTACTGTTCAATTTTCAAGACTATACCTACAATAGTGGCAAGTCACTAATTCTCTGAATTATACCACAAGGAGAAGTCCATTACATAGTCAATTACCATTTTCAAATTGATTGTCATCATACTCATTTCCAGCCTTTAGTTGCATGAAATTAAACACAAGAATACTATAATTTATAATGCCTAAATTACAATACAAATCAAAGAAAAGATTACCTACCTAATCATTTATGTCTTGATGAAAATTCAGTAATAAACAAGAAGAATGCAAAGGCCAATGGGAAATTATTAAAGAAGATTATAAATCATAGAATTAGCATGCACATAGTAATGCAAAACCTAGAAAGTGAGTTTCCATATTTAATTAACTAAAACTACACACAATGAGTTAGAACACGGTTATATTGCTGACCTCAGCTATGCATAGTTTGAGATCTGAAGTGGGTCCTTCTGCATCATAGCAGTAATAGACACTTAAAGGGTTCTGCTCATATCCAACACTCATAGGAACCGTAAGTAGATATCTGCAAGATCATTTTCGTTATTTAGGAGGACTGCTAGTACTTTTTCATTTAACCTTTACAGTTTGAAAAGAATAAAGTGATTTGTTCACATGAATCCACCTGTTGATTTATTTCAATAAAATATATAATTGACTTTAAAATATTTTACAAATATATGCAATCTTCAGGTGACCTTCCTTGAACCATTTTGTACTTGATTCCCATGTGGTAAGTGCTTTCATATCTTTTAAGGATTACATTAACTACAGTAAACCTTGCTTAGTACATCAGGCTGTGCTCCTACGGCAACTTGGAGCAGCTGTTGTGACAATGACTCAGGTTCAAATCCTGACATGCATGCTCCTCCCCTATGTGGGGTTTGCAAGATGTGGTTAATGATTATATTAAATATTGTTGATGTAGCCTTTGGGTAGATTATTGTATGGCACTGACAAGGCACCAACAAACCCTATTCTTCACTTAAGTATGTGAGGGTGGGTCAAGCTTATTTCCAGGTTTACCATCCATAAAAGGACAACTTCCCAGAAAAAAATGCAGAAACCTTGGTTAGCAAGGAACAAAATAATCAAGATCAAAATGTAGGAAAATATTTCAAATTACTCATGCCAAATGCTAAAATTATCAACAAATAACAATGAAGCGATTCCGTTGAAGGTAGCAAGGATAGTTCTACTTATAGTACCATGAGAGAGAAGTTGATCATAAGAAACCTCATAGTAGATGTCATAACCATGTGGTGCAACAATATTGGACATTTCATCCCAAGAAGAAGTCAAAACATAGGATGGTTGATTATGGATAGGTGGAGATAGGTCAGGACAAAATAGCCCTACACAAGTCGATCGACAGTTGGGTTTTATGAAAAATGGGGAAAGATGGAATGGCAATGGATGCACTCTTTGTCATAAAGACACTGTTGAAATTTCTCAAACCATGGTTAGCAGATTCTACACTCAAAGAATAACTAAACCCTAGGTAACTATAAAACTAAAACCCTATCAAAACAGAAGTCTTTGAATACACTAATCTACAAACACATGTTGTTGGAAACACTAACAAAAAATACAATGAAAACTGAAATCTCAAATATGCATCACTGTTTTATTAAATCTGAAAAACAGAAAACTCTGATGCTATATCTCAAAAACTCAAACTCGCTAACTAGCCCAGTGGAAGACCCTTTCACTCTTATATAGATGAGGAGGAGATAGGCACTCATATATATACTAGGAGGAGCTAGGTTTACAAAGAATGCACACCATCATGGTATTGCACCTAGGTTAGAGGACTAAACCCTAACCCTAATTCGAAATCTAGCTTAGGGAAGTGTACCCTAGGCCTGCATGATAGAGTGACTAGATTAGAAAGTTCAACTAGGAGTAGCAAGCATGCATACAAGCAAGTGCTAGCTCCTAGAGATCTATACCCTACTTGGACTAAGTCAATTCATACTCCTATCTCAAAAACTAGAAAAAGAAAATTAGAATTAGAAAATTCAGTAAAATAGGGAGTAAAGCAAAACTGGAACTAACTCTGAACAGCAGTTCTAATTCTGGAAATAGTATCAAAAGATAAATCTGAATCTTTAGTTCTAGGAATAGTCTAAGGTTGGCATATGCATGTTGGAGGCATGCATGTGCCCTCTCTATCTCTCTCCTACATAACTACTATGTGCCTCTTTTATTCCACTAGTGCTGTGCTCACCTACCTACTGTCCTATATCTGTTGTTATGCACAGGAATATCAGGATAATACTATTCAAGCTAAACAGGTAAAAATCTAACACTCCCTCTTGGCCAGGAATGAGTCAAACTATATATGGATATTTATACCTATTTTGCATCTATAAGGGTTCTATCTTATATCATCTGAAATAGATATGGATATCCTATTTGTTCTGCAATTGAAAGATCCAAACCCATTTCTTACATCAGATTTTATTAGATTCATAAAATCTCGTCATTTTGAACATTAAAGTTCTTCCATTAATCATAAAAATGAGGAAATACACAATAGTGTAACCAATAAGGATGGAGAGATTGATAAATCTCGCATGACAATGTTCTAAGGAAAACTATGAGGTAGAATCCTTCTCTAAAATGATTATTGAAAGAAAATATCTAAGAGAGTTAACAAGATGTATGAGACAAATATTTATACAAATGTGCCAACGCTCAATTACAAAAATGGTAGGCCTTCCATAACAACTTTGGACAATGGTTGGAATTCCTAGTTGTAGGCAAGCACACGGAATGTTGAAGTGTGTGCACATGGAATTGGAACTTGGCATACACGGTGTTGTATACACCAAATGTTGTAGAGGTTTCAGGGTGTTGTCTTGAACCTGTTACCTCCCAGAACTGCACTTCAAATGTTGCAAACTCAAAGTATTTTAACAAAGTGAAACCCTAGGGGCACTTAGGAATATTGCCCAATGTAACCATGGCAATACTTCCTCTCACTTTAGGCCAGTCCTTTCCAATGCAAAGGGGGAAACACTAGAAAAGATGGTTTTAAGGTTTTCTTTAAAATAAGATTGATGGTGGAATTTACCAAGACCAAAGCCTATCCAATTATGTTATGGAGTCAAGACCAATGAACAAGAGGGTTTGTATGTGATGAAGAGGCATAGTTAGTCTATTAACAATATGCTATAGCTAACCACATGGATCTTCATATGCGGATATTAGAGGGGCCTTCCAAAGATGCACTCACAATACTTACAAAACAGCCAAGTATAACGTGCAACCATGAACATGAAAAGGGACAACAACAGCCTCACAATATGCAAAAATGAAACCAGCAATATCCATTAAATGATCAATGATTACAGCAAGAGATAGGGAAAGTGAAACCTTCACCCTAACATCTTTTTATTGAAGCAAAATTGCCCTTCTTCAAAGATTACACCAGCAGCTTGCAAGATTAATTTCCAATTTGACCCATGAAAAGTACAAAAAGGATGAAAAAAGTCAACTCAAACATTTACTTCTTCCCATTCCCCCCAAAAAATATTCAACTGAATGCTTGGAGGGGAATTCCCTATTTTCCAACCATGACCTACAAATGACTTCCTTTCATCTATTTATACCGAAACCTGATCAATAAAATAATATTCAAAGAGAGCTAGAAACCCTAGAACTAGGGTGCTCTTCTTATAGTAGATTGAAGGGTTTGATTTAGTCACAAAATGACCAGTGTCAACTTCTCCTTGAGATCTCTCTGGAAAATATGTGAGCACATGTCTCAGATAAGGTGTAATGCCCAAAAAAAAACCTTTAGAATGCTTCAGATGCCTTCTTGAAGAGGACATCCTCTCTCAAAATGCAGATTCATGATCAAGCAACAAAAGAAAAAGTCATTACTCTCACCATTGGAGTGGAACACTCCTCACCAAGTGACCCCTTTTTGACCAAACATATGCTTTTAGCGCCACATGGCACCTTTCTAAGAAGGTTGTTCCTCCTTTGGGCTCTCTCCTTGCCACAAGTCATGCTCTAGCCTCCTACAAAGTAGGGTATTTTCTCCTTTCGATTGTGTTACATCACCATAAATTGTGCCTTAGACATCTCCCAATGTAGGGTGTTCATCTTCTAAGTCTTCCTTCCTTATTGATCTCGAAGATTAAGGCTCCTAAGATAACACTATGGATTGCCTCTGAACCTTTTGTGTCATGTTTGGAACTTTGGATCCAATATATAGTGAGCTAAACATAGATTTATAGATAGAGCCAATGCCAGCTTCCTGGATGGATTGAAGTCGAGGAATGGTCCTTGATAATCCCAAGCCAAATCTTCAAGTTCTTTGGCAACCTATGTGCCTTTCAATCCTCTCCTACGGAGCTCTAAGAAGTGGTAGTCCAAAGTGTTGAAATGAAGACTACAAAATGGATTACTAAGCCTTTGGCTTTGCCAATCGAAGTCCACATTTTCACTAAGGTTCTTGTTATCACACCATAGTAGCTAGGCTACTATTCTTGCTAAGCAGATATCTACACTTTTCAAAGCTTTGCTTTTACAGAGATCAGCTGTGATGAGCTTGTTATTTGAGATCACTTATGGATCAGAGCAGTATATTGTATCAGACTTTTGTGGCAAGGCTGAGCCTTGAGAGCTTAGATTTGATGACCGATGTGACCCTGTGTTCCATACAGTTTCAGTTCAGTGCCCAATGATATTATTGCAGCAGTGTTTCAGATGTTTATTGATGATTGTCATGATATGATGTGACCTATGGACTTCTGATTATTGGCTTTGGACTATTATCTTGTTGTTTTAGTCATATTCATAGCATTGACTTGGTATATCATTCATGATGTGGCAGTACTATTTAAAATAAAATGAAATATCTTGGATGATGTTATAAACATAAAATGGATGTATTACTTGCACACTTAGGTTTTCTAACAATTCTCATCGGTTTCATTACCCTCCTATGAGCATAGATATGGTCTTTCCTGACATCCTTGTCTGCTAGCTTAGGCATCGAATTCATTTGACTCCATCCATCCATGACCTTCCTGATTTGGCTTTCACCCTTGACTTGCCTTCTTGACTTCGTGATACTGAGGACTTCCCCATTTCTACCTCTGTGTTGGACCGCATCCATGTTTGTTTTGTGTCTCAGCTCTGAGTTGGTGACAGAACTTCCCTTTGGTGAGTTGGATTGTATGCCTAAATCATTATGGTCGGTTGTCTCGATGTCTGGCACTATGCAGAACTCCCCCTAGTCATTTGAGATGTTGTTGGCTAAAACTGAAAGCTCATGTACTACTTGTATTGGAAATGTGTTATGAAATCCTAAGAACTTAAAATTCTAGAATGTGTTTCTTAACACACGTGAATAAAGGCTATAGCAATGAACTGCTAAAATACCCCACGAAGGGTATAAAAAGGTCCAAAAAGCAATGGTTACTCAAAAGTAATATCTATTATTGTTGACCTTGTAAATGTGAATATGCCCCGGATGCAAGCTACGATTAGTTGTGCTTCTTAGCACATGTGAAATCCCAGAGGGGTCATATAGGCCAAAAGGCCATGGAAACCTGGATCAACTTGATGTAGACATAATGCCTAAGTTAAATAAGCACTCTCTAAACAACTTATCCATTTGTGAGGCACAGTCCTTCCTTTTGTTATTTTGTCCAGCATAGAGTGTGGCTCCCCCTTTCCTCGTCCAAAGTGTCACTTAGTTGAGTTTGGTCAAGTCATCCCTTTTGCTTAGCCTTGTTCTTAGCCTTCACCCTTTGCTAGCAGTTAGGCCATGTCCAATGGGTGAGTCTGTCATTAAAGCTTTTGTGCAAGTAAAATATAAATAACATTGAAATATATATATGTATTAACTGCCACGGAATGATGTTTATACTTTAAGTTAAGTTGTGAGTGTGATTAAAGGAACATGTCTTAGTCTATTGTTATAATCTTGTCCTTGGTTATATTTTGACCTAGTCAAACATAGTTTGACCATGGTCATTCTTGGGATCCGTGATGAGGGACCACTTACGCTTATGGATGATGATTTATGGTCCCACATACACTTATTGATGGCTCCATGTGTTGGACACATGCTTCAGATGATGATTGATGCAGTTGATCAGTTTTATTATTATTTCCAGATCATCATACTTTACACTGTCCGGGTATGGTAGGCCATGTTGTTGACCCCACAGGTCAACCCATGGTGTATGAGTACTCATTTCCAGTAGATTTGGGTCTTCTGGATCCATTGAGACACTTATCTTTCAATTCCAGGCACTTCTGATGATGATAGTTGCAGTTATCCACCTGTTGACCAATTTTGGGCATGTTGGTCCAGCCTATCCAGCAGAGGCTTGAAGGCCATTCGTTGCCTAGGGAGTTGTGTAGGAAGGGGGTGGTCCAGCAACTTGTTTTTACCATTATGCCCCCCTTCCAGACAGCCTGGCGCACTCAATTTGACAGCGCAGGCACCCTGGGTGGCAGTTTGGGCAGTTTCAGGGTTTTCAGGAGGATTAAAAAATGGAATAAAAGGGTCACTGAGGAATTCGATTTGGGCAATTGAGGCAAGGTTTTGGCACTTGGTCTTCTCAGAGGTCTTCCAGGGTGAACCCCCCATCTTCCAGATCAGTTGGCATCAGTCAGTGGGGTCCACAGTGGCCACAGGAAGCCTTTTACTGCTTGTCTCTCTTAGTTTTGGAGACAGGATTTTGATCATTTGTGTTATTTGGACATGTCATGGTCCTATTATTTTATATTATTGTGCCATGGGGACGAGCTAGTGAAGGATTGATAGCTCCTAGCCCACCATGTGTGTCTTGAGTCATGTCCATGTCATATTTGGTGGGCCCATGTATCTTTGCCCCCTTGAGGGACGACATCACCTTCCTTAGAGACTTTTGAGGGATGACGTCACCCTCCTTTTGAGTGATCCATGTGATATATTGTTAGGCTCATCTTAGACATTGATTATTATGTTAGATCTTTTGATCTCAACCACTCATTTCAAAAAGTGGTTTTGTGGTTTAGGGTTTTGGTCTTTATTATCCTATATAAGGAGGAGACCCCCCTATTGTAAAATTCATCTAGAGATTTTTGGCTCTTGGCTATTGGAATAAAAATACTTTCTTGGGCATCATGGATCTTGGAGTTGGAATGCTTGTGGTGATTGTAAATGCTTCTTCCTCTGCACTGAGAGACATTGGTGGTCATCTTGGATTTTATCTTCAACTAACAATTTTTGCAGGCAAAGAAGACGTCTTGGGGCAATTTGCATTGGTGGGGAGCAATGTTATCGGAACCGGACCGGAACCAGCAAAACCGGCCGGTCAGACCGGTTCACAGGCTTGGCCGGTCCGGTTCAAGCAAAAAAATTTCAAAACCGGAAAAATTTCCAAACCGGCCAGAAAACCGGCCGGTTCCGTACAGAACCGGTCAAACTGGCCGGTTTTGACCGGTTCCGTACGGAACCGACTGGTCCGTACTCTGTCATACGGCCGCGGCCTGGGGACCCACGGACTTCAAATTTAAAAAAAAAAAAAACCCTAAGCTAAGCATCTAACCTAACCCTAAGCCTATCCTAACACTATTTAAAGACCCCCCCACCCCCTACATCACTCACACTATTCATTGGTCATCTTTTGCCATTCTTGAGAGGACGGTTTGGCATTCTTGAGAGGACAGTTTTACATTGTTTCTCAGCTGCATTTTTTCATTGGTTTGCAGCTACAGTTGGGGCAGCTTAAAGTGTGTTTTGCAGGGAGGTTTTGGAGGAGCTTGCCTTCATTATTTTTTGCAGCTGATTAAGAGCTACTACGTGGACTGTTTTGGAGGTTTTGAAGGCATTTTGTGCAGAATTTGTGGACTGTTATAGCGGAGCAATCTCTTCTTTTTCTCTTGGCAGCGACAAATTTCTCAAGCTTTCCTTCATTTCTTCTTATTTCTCAAAGGTATGTCAAGTCTCAAGACTTTTCTCTTTAAATTTTTTTTTCCTTAAGGCTTAGTTAATTAGTTATTAATAAATTAAAAATCGTATTTCCAGCTCTTGTTTGCAACTTTTCCATGGCTCCAAAAGAGAGGAAGGATGCGGCATGGATTCATTGCCAATTGGATGAGGGTGGGAAAAAAGTATGCAATTATTGTGGGAAGAAAATAGGTGGGGGGGGTATCCATAGGTTAAAACAACACTTAGCTGGTGCTAGAGGCAATGTTGAACCTTGTAGGAAAGTCTCTGATGATCTTAGAGCAGAGATGCTAAGTAGTATTGAAGCCTACCAAGAAGAAAAAGCCAAGTCAAAAAAAATTCAAGAAGACATAGGGAGAAGTTCAATGCCATTTGAGGATGAGATTGACTATGATCCTGAGGGTGGTGATCCTGAAACCCCTCAAGGTCATTTGACTAGTTTTGAAGAATCCTCCAGTTTTCCTGTTAGGGGGAGAGGTGGACGTAGAGCATCCAATTTGAACCTGAAGAGGCCACGTAATATTACTACCCCGACCAGCAATAGAGGGCTTGACTCTTTCTTTGTGCCCCGCACTACCCCTGGTGCTCATCCCACCATTGATGCTAAATGGAAGAAGATGGAGAAGGAGGCTGCTTGGGAATGCATAGCCAGATGGTGGTATGATGCAGACATACCCTTCAATGCAACTAATTCTTCTTATTATCAACCTATGATAGATGCTATAGCTTCATGTGGTCCAGGCTTCAAAGGCCCTAGTTTTCATGATATCAGAGGACCCCTTTTAAAAAATGAAGTTCAAAGAATAGATGAATATCTGATGGAGTTCAAGCAGTCCTGGAGTAGAATAGGGTGCACAATAATGTCTGATGGATGGAGTGATGGAAAATCCCGCACTATTATCAATTTCCTGATTGCTTGCCCAAAAGGAACCATGTTTCTTAAATCTGTGGATGCCTCTGATCAGGTGAAGGATGCACAATTATTATTTCATCTTTTGGATGGAGTAGTTATGGAGGTGGGGCCAGAGAATGTTGTACAGATCATCACTGACAATGCCTCAAACTATGTTGCAGCGGGAAGGATGTTAGAGGAAAAACACCCCACCATTTGGTGGACACCATGTGCAGCCCATTGTTTGGACCTCATGCTGGAGGATATTGGCAAAATTGAGTGGGTGAAGAAGTGTGTGGAGCAGGCAAAATCAATAACCAGGTACATCTACAACCACTCATGGGTTTTGAGTCTTATGAGGAAGAACACTGGGGGTAAAGAGCTTGTTAGATCAGCCATTACACGATTTGCAACAAACTTTCTTTCGTTGCAATCCCTTGTTGATCAAAAAGCCAATTTGCGGAAGATGTTTTCCTGCGATGAGTGGAATGAATGCCAATGGAGTAAAAAGGCTGAAGGGAAAGATATAGCTGACAAAGTGTTTGAAAAAACATTTTGGAAAAAGGCAGAAGAGATAGTTTTATTCAGTGAGCCTCTTGTGAGAGTGTTGCGAATGGTAGATGGTGATAAACCCGTTATGGGTTTTATTTATGAGGCCATGGATCAGGCCAAAGAAGCAATAAAGAAAGCATATGGTGATAAAAGGCAGAAGTATTTTCCTATTTGGAATATCATTGATGACAGATGGAACAGACAACTCCATCGTCCTTTGCATGCAGCTGGCTATTACTTAAACCCAAGGTAAGAAATCTCTAAATTCCTATTCAAATTTCAAAGTTATAAGTTTTCTTTTAATTTCAAACATTAACTTTGAATATTTTTTGTCTTTGACTCTTTTGAACTTTGAACTTTTGAAGGTACCACTATACAAAAGACTTTGAAGCCAATGACGATGGGGAGGTAAAAGAAGGATTGTATAGATGCATTGAGCGCATGGTTCCTGATGCCAGGATACAAGATGAGATACACAGTAAGCTACTGCAATTCAATGAGAGTATGGGTAGCTTTGGCATGAGCATGGCCATACGAGGCAGATCCAAGGATCCACCAGGTAAGAATTTTCAAAGTTTTCAAATTATATTATCCATTGTAAAGAATGAGTTAAATTTCCAAAGCCATTTGCTAAAACTTGTTTGCATTCAACTCTTATTGCAGCCTATTGGTGGGGTCAGTTTGGTGGGAGCTGCAGTGATTTGAAAAATTTTGCAGTTCCAATATTGAGCCAGCCATGCAGTGCTTCTGGATGTGAACGCAATTGGAGTGTATTTGAGCGTATACACACCAAGAAACGAAACCGTTTGGAACACAAACGGTTGAATGACATGGTCTATGTCCAGTACAATCTTAGACTGAGGCGTAACCAGTTGTTGAACAAGACACCAGCATCAGGCAACATAACCTTGGATGACTTTGATCCATCATCAGAGTGGGTTGTGGAGACTCAAGCACCAGTTTTTGATAATGAAGACCTTTCTTGGTTGGATTTGGACCCACCTCTAGAGGTTCCACCTTCAGGGACAGGGGAATCAAGTGGGGCTCAGAATCCCACTCCTGAAGAGGATGAGGATGACGATGAGGAGGATGATGAGGAGGAGTCCGAGTAGTAGACTACTAGACAGTAGACACTAGTAGGGTAGTGGCATATGATCAGTTTATACTTTATTGTTATTCATTAGTACTATGGTTTATTTTTGGATTGTAGTGGCCATTTAGAGCCTCTTTGTTGATGTACTTTGGTTCAGAACCTCAGAGATGTATTGCACTAGGTGCTATTTTGGTTATTTGCACCCATATTTGCTATATATATGATAAACTTTGCATATTTGTGTATTAATGGTTTGGATTCATATGTATGCACATGAATATATATGTTTTTTTTACAAAATATGAATATTTTATGTATTTTTTAGTCGGCCGGTTTTTTACCCGGTTTTTTGCCGGTTCCGGTCCGGTTCACATTTCGGGCTTCGCCGGTTCGATGACCGGTCCGGTTCCGATAACATTGGTGGGGAGGCCTACCCTGCTCATTTCAACAAGTCGTTTTGGGTTACAGGGAGTTGTTTTGTCTTTGCACCAACAATTTCATGTTATTCATCTCTTTTGCTTACATCTACTTCCATTCTTGATTGATTGATTGATCTTTGTGTCCTTGATTGACAGGAATAGGGAGACCGATTTGGTTGAAGGAGGCAAAACGTTGGCAAGAAGGGCTTCATCAAGTTTGGCATTTGATCTTTATGGGAAGTAATCCTTGTCACAAGTAATCTCCATCTTCATTTTCCAAATACGTTCAAGGAGGCACGATATTCTTCTATCCTACCCATCTATTCTCTTAGATCACAAAACCCCATTAAAATCAAAACCCTCAATTTACATTTTTTCAAATCTACTTGGATCTAGCAAGCTTTTGGGAATAATTTTTAAGACCCACCTCTATAGCATCCACGGCAATATGGATCTATAGTTTGGTGGTGCTTGGATTCCATTTGATCCATTTCCCAAGGCACACTAGCCCCTCCAAGGCAATTCGCATTCCCTTGAAGAGGCTAGTTTGTTAGGTTCTAGTACATGGGTAGGTGAGATCCCACTTGATTTGGATAGATCAACCTTGATAACCTACCCCTAGTGCTTCACCTTGTTGATTTTCACCTTGTGGGCCCCATTCCTCATTTTGAGGGTTGAGCCCCACTTGGGGCACTTGGTGATGCATTTTCAATCTCAGATCTATGGAGATATAGCAAGCATTTGGACGTGATAATTTAAACCCGCCTTGTTAATTGTCTTAACTATCCCGATCTACATTTTGGTGGAATTTGAACTCCATTTGCCCCCTCAAATTAAGGCACTACTCTCCCTTGGGTAAATCGCATTCCTTGGGTTAGTGGTCTTTTGCTAGATCCCATATGTGGGTGTTGCCTCTTTCATCTTAGATCCATAGATATACATCCTTGCATACCCCTTAGTACCATTTCACTTCAAACTTAACCTTGTGGGCCCCATTTGGACCATTTTCCACCTTTTAAGGAGTGGGCCCCACTTGTGTAATTCACATGGTACTAGATCTCATTAGATTTATCTAATTGAACCTATTAAGTGGCCTTAGTCATTCATTGGCTGAAACACTTGTCACTCCTTAAGCCTCTTCAACCACACATTAACCCTTGGGTCCACTTAACTCTTATGGATCTAACTCACCATTGGTCTCCTTGATATACTTTACACATTTCCCTAGGAACCTGTTATCACATATATAGTAGCCGGGCTATCACACACTATTTTTCTGATTCCAGTACACTTTTCATCTAGTTCCCTTACATTGAGATGCTAAGATGAGCATCTATTATGGATCATGATTATATTATGGACAGCAATTTTGTTCCCCATGCCATGACTGAGTTTCAGGACACTCAGAGAGATGACCGATGTAGCCATTTAGCCATTTATACAGAGCAGTCAGTATTGCCCAGAGTTACCGCAGCAGTTTCAGAGGACATATGTTGGTTCAGATATTGTGCATTCAGGTATACGACTCAGCAGGTTTATTCTTGTGTTATGGTTATATTGCTTTTATATTCATTCTTGTAGCATGACTTAGCAGTTAGTATCATGATCTGGTGATCATATAGATATGTGGACCTGGTTGTATCTTTTATATATATATTATATTGTTCCCACTCAGACTTAGAAGTTCACTACCCATACTCATTGGTTTTACCCTCCCTAGGGAGAACAGAGGTGATCATTCCCACCATACTTTGGCTTGCTAGTGTTGGTCTCATTTTTCACTGTCTCCACCCATCCATTACCCACCAGTTTGTTTATTACCCTGACTTACTATTGACTAGTGGCATGGAGGACCTTCCCCCGCTTTAGCCTCTGTGTTGGATGAGTTTCCCTATTTCTTGTGTCTTGGCTCTGAGTTGGTGACAGAACTTACCTTTGGTGAGTTGGATTGTAGTCCTAAATCATTCTCGTCGGTTGTCCCGATGTTTGGCACTGGTACGAAGTCCTCCTAGTCACTTAAGATGTGTTGGCTAAAACTGAAAGCTCATGTACTACTTATGGAAACTTATGTAAATTCGCCCAGGAAATTGTAAACTTTAGAATGTGTTTATCAACACACGTGAGTAAAGGGCAAGAGCAATGAAACGCTAATAAATACCCCTTGAAAAGTATAAGAAAGGTCCAAAAAGCAATGGTTCTTAAACTCTATATCGAAATGATTGTTATATGTATATGTACAAACATGCCCTAGATGCAAGCTGCAATTAGTTGTGCTTCTTAGCACACCTGAGATCCAAAGGGTTATGTAGGCCAAAAAGGCCATGAAGTGAAATCAATGGATCCTAATGAACTTGGATCATCTTTTATAAAAGTAGACATGAAGCCTAAGTTGAATAAGCACTCTTTGAACAACTTACCCATCTGTGAGACACTGCCATCCCTCGTGTTACTGCTTGTCCAACATATGTTAGAGTGTGTATTCCCTTTCCATTTCCAGAGTGTCACAATGTCAAGTCAGTAGTCATCCCTTAGCCTAGCCTTTTAACTTTTAGCCCTCACCCTTCACTAGCAAATTGATCACAACTGTGAAGTGAGTATGGTCCTGAAAGTCTGGTCTGAGTAATAATAATAATTAATGGCTTTATATATTTGGTTTTAGATCACCAGTAATGATTACTTCTTGTTATAATTGTTACTTGAATGAATTGTAGAGCATGCATTAACCTTTGGCACTTGTAGCAGTTTGATGATAGCCTGAGTTATATTTTGGGTCATGTTGACTTCGTCAAACCCACTTTGACCAAAAGTCAACCATAGGACATGAGGTGGCAGACCTCAAATGATACATATATATGAACATGGTTTGGTATAGGTCCCCAGGTGGTTCTATGCAGTGTTTTCGGGCTTATGATGATGATTTGTGCTTTTCAGCACTTTTACAAATTATTATTATTTGGTCTATCGGATATGATGGATATTTATTTTGATCATGCAAAGATCTATATGGTGTATGAGTACACATCTTGGATGGATTTGGGCTCTCTGAGTCCAATGAGACATTCTGTTTTCAATTCCGAGCAGTTACAGTGATTTTTAGCCTCAGTTGGCTATCGTAGTACAGTTTTGGCCTATCAGATGGCCTGTCAGAGCAGGGGTTGGACTTGACTCGTTCACCTAGGGCGCTGTGCATGGAGGGGGTGGTCCAGCCACTTGTTCTTACCATATTACCCCCCTCCCAGAGAGCCTGGTGGGCTCACCTTGACAGCGCAAGCACTCCAGGTGGCAATTTGGGCAGTTTCACACTTCCCAAAGCAGATTAAAAATGGTAAAAATGGCTACTAAGGGATTCCATTCAAAAGGTGGTTAGGGTTTTGGTATCTCTCCATCCTATTTAAAGGAGAGAGCTTCTCATTGTAAAGGATCTTTGGCACTTGGAATCTTGATCATAGAAAAACTTCTTGTGGAAATTCTTGGGTCTCCTTTGCATCTGGTGTTCTTCGATGGTGATTCTAAAGTCTATTGCATCCTAGTATTTGGATATTTGTGGTAAGATCTATCTTTTTTGGAAACTTTGTCTTGTCTACAGGAGGGCGACTTCAACTTGGGCATTTTTGTAGGGCTTCCTCAACTCGCTTGGCTTGGCATTCGCTGTATCAGGGGGTTATCATTAGTATCATTGTGATCTATGCGATCTTTCTATTATTTCTCTTGTGGCATTAGTCTTTATCTCTTGATGCATCGAATCTGATATGGTTGACGTTTGTTGTGCAAGAGAGAGGGCGCATTGGCTTCCTTAGGCAAATCGACTTCATAGAAAACTACGTCAAATCTTCTCAAATTGATCGGGTTTGCATAGATCATCATCATCAAGGCATATACAAGGTTATCCAGGTAAGATCTACAGGTTTGTTCACTATTTCTTGATCCCAATCCATTGGCATAAATATTTCATTGTTAAAACCCTAAGCTAACATCAACTAAAAATTCTAGAGATCAAATCCCTTGATCAATTGGCAAATCCTTTCTGGGTATTATAGTTCGGGTAAATCCCAAAGTGGGTTCTCAAGGGCGTCACCCTTGGGGACTCCATTGGCCCTTTTTCCTAGGCACTGAACTTCTCCCAACCCTCACGACTTTCTTGACTTGGCTAATTTTTCAGTGTTTTGATCTCCTTCCTGAGACTTGGGTGCATTGATACTGTCATACCTGTCAAACAAGTCCATCTTTGGTACTGGTTAGCCCCAATCCTGTCCCTACCTACCCTGCATTGGACACGGTTCCCAAGGCAGTGGATTTTCTCATCATTGACTAGTACCTTGATTCTGGATCTAGTGTTCAATCTCATAAGTCACTTGCATAACCTCATTGGATCAAGTTATCCTTGCTTAAGCCTCTTGATCCAATCCATTACTCACCTTGTGACTTCATCCATAGATCTAGGGTTAGTCCACCTTACGTACTTCATCCCTATTTGATTTGATCTGATGTCTTGGTCTGATCTTTCCTATCGAGAGTAGATCTGGGTCTCCCCCATTGTTGTCTTGGGCTAAGATAACATCAAGTGAAGATTGCCTCGATTGGCATGACAACCATCCATTGGGAGTCGAGGCTATCTTGGTTTCACCTCTTTGGTTGCCCATCCCCTCTACCATCCTTACGGATCCACCTTTAGGGGCAACTACAAGTTTGGTGATAACAAAACCTTTGGGTTAGCTAGTCTCCATTGATTGGCTAGGGTCTCCCCCTTGATCTTGATTAGTATTGATCTAAAGTGAAGAGTGCCTCGGTTAATGTGACACCCAGCTTGCATTGGGAACCATGGCATCTCTTGGGTCACCTCTTTAGTTGTCCATCACCTCTACCATCCTGGATGGGATACCTTTAGGGACAACTACAAGTTGTGTGATAACAGTTCTTATGGTCACTCATATATATATTTCTCCTACTAGGTAACTGTTATCACACAGATAATAGCTGCCAACTAAAAGGATCCTATCTAGGACGGTAGAGGAGGGCAGCTAAACCGGTGACACTTGCAAGGGCCTCGTTCACTATTAGATTCAGAGGTTCTCACACCGAATGGGCACTTGTCACTTTAGATCGAGCGAAGGCAAGATCAAGGGGGAGACCCTAGCTAACCTATGAGGGCTAGTGAACCTACTCAAGGCACTCTAAGGGGTATAAAATGGAAATAAGAGTGAGATCCGGAGTAGATAGTTCTAGATCTAGGAAAGATATGTGATTTATAGGAGTTAGGGCTTGGTTGAGGAGGCTTAAGCACAAAGAAATTGCTTAACCAAAGTGAAAATGTACCACAATGAAATTATGCTAATAGATCTAGATAGATCTAGTGCTGATCTAAGATAACCAAATGGGATCCACCTAGGGTTTATGCAAATTAGAGAGATGTGGACCTAAATGAGTGATTTAGGGGATGAAATGGCACTAGATTGGTGGCTTGATGGTAGATCTAGAGATTCGAAGCAAAACAAGCAACACCCAGTTGATAGATCTGGTGAAATGATTGAAAACCCAAGGAGGGCGAAATGCCTAGAGATGGACAGTGCCTAAATCTGTGGGTTAATGGAGTTAGATTTGACCCAAGCTTGGTCTCTAGGGTTTTCTAAGAAATTTAGACTTGTGTTTCAGTTATTAAGCCCAAATAATCGTCGGATCTATCAGATCTAAAATTCTAGGGTTTTAACTTTAAGGAATTAAATGACAATGGGGATAGAAATGATGGAAATCCAACGTACCTTGTAGATCTTACCTCAAATGCTTGCGGACTCCAAGTACATTGATGATCCTAACAGTTGGTTACAATTCCAGGCAAGATTCAAACGATTCCATGCAAGTGCATTTGAGTTCAAGGAGGAAGTGTGCCCTCTCTACCTACAAAATCAAACAACCATATGTTAGATGTGTTTACAGATAAAAGGAAACCATGCAAAGCATCTAAAAGACAGTAACATCAATGGAAAAATTTCACAATTGGTTACTCCCTGAAAGACGAAGAGATTTTCCCAAGCGAATGGATGGAGAAACCCTCACAATCCTCTCCCAAGCAAATAGCACCCCTGCAGCAAGATCAATTCGGCCTCCACTAGAAAAGATATGAAAGCATGCTAAATCTACTTCAATGTCCAAAAGAGAGGCATTCCAATCTTGTACAAGAACATTCATCAAAGCACAAGAGATAGATCTACAAAATAATATTTTTATTCCAATATTCCATAGCCAAAAGTCCTTTTACAAATGGTGAGAGATGATATAAATAGGCTCTCACAATCCAAAACCCTAAACCCCAAAAGTATGAAGGGCTAGGATCAAAAGATGATACAACAAGATCAATAGCTAAGATGAGCAGGATGAAATAATACATAGATCACTCAAAAGAGGGGGGATGCATTCCCTCAATGACGCCCTAGGGGGAACTGTTATCACCTAAGATGTAGTTACCCCTATGGATAGATCCAGTCATGGATAGCAATAGGGAAGGGCAACTCAAAAGGTGCAACCACGATCACCTCGACCTCCAATATGTATGGTTGTCACGCCAGTCGAGGCAACCTTCACTTTATGTTATCTAGCCCAGACAACAAAGGGGGAGACCCGATCTACTCCCGACAGGAGAGATCAAAACCAGGACACCAAATAAGGGTATTTCTAAGTGAAGTTAGGTGTATGGTTTTTCCTAGACCTAAGGGTAAAGTCACAAGCCGAGTGGGGGGTTTAATAGGTATAGCTTTGGTTCATAGTTGATGTGAAAGTGACTTACAATGTTTGAAGTGAGATCTAGGATGAGTGTACTAGGTCAATGTCAAAAGATCCACCGCCTTGGGAACTGTGTCCAATGCAGGATGGTTTTCAGGGATGTATTGGGGCTAACTAGTACGTGAGACAAGTTTGACCATGATTCATGATAGCTTTAGGGATATAGTTCACCATGCAAAAATCAAACCACAAGTCAATCCAACAATCTAGGAAAGTTGGGTTGTCTTGGAGATAAACCAGTGCCTTGGGAATTGGGAAGTGGAGTCAAAGTAGGGTTGACTTATGGTTTAGGACTCCTACAACATGAGATAAGTGGACAGTATAGGCCTTGATGGTTAAATATGTCTAGATCTAGGTTTGACCCAAGTGGACCACAATCCCTTAAAACAAGGAATGCAGTCCCCAAGGCAAGATTTGACAAAGTGACAGTCTAGACCTAGGTTTTGAATTATTCTGATTCCGGATCTGCAAAAATCTCAAGTACCCAGTTCCTCGAAGTGAGTGAACTCACTTCTCCAAGGTGGTGCGACTTTCCCTAAGGAGGCTTCAATTTGGGTTTAGGTGGGTCAAATCATGTCGGATGGCATCCAAACTTTAGATCCGGGTAGATCAGTCAAGTGGGAGTATGGATCTATAATTTCGTGGCAATCCACCGGTTAGATCTTTGTAGATCTGAGTTTAAGTATTCCAAGTGGTCCAAAATGGGGATTAAAACCCTTAAAATGTGGAATGGGGCCCACAAGGTGAATTTCAAGAAAGGGACAACCTGGGTGTAGGTTATTCGATGTGTAGATGTCAAATCAAGTGAAATCTCAAACACCCATCAACTAGATCTAGGTCAACTTGCTCAAATGGAGAAGTGCGCCTTCCTTGGGAGAAGCTAAGTTGGCTTGGGAGAGGGGTCAAACGGAAGCCAATCCACACCAAACTACAGATCCGGGATGCCGTGGATGCTATAGAGGTGGGTTTTCAATATCATGCCCAACAACCCACTAGATCTAAGTAGATCTAAGAAAATGTAAAATGGGGTTTTTGAAGTATTTAGGGTTTTAACAATTTATGAATTATGTCAATGGATTGGATAAAGGAAAGAGAAACAAACCTGTGGATCTTACCTGGATAACCTTGTAGATGCCTTGATGATGATGATCTATGCAATCCCGATCAATTTGGAAGCTTTGAGGTAGTCTCTATGCAAATCGATTTAGTCCAAGAAGCCAATGCGCCCTCTCTCCTGCACAACAAACGTCAACAATATCAGTTTTGATGCATCAAGAGATAAGACTAATGCCACAAAAAAAGTAACAGAAAGATAGCATAGATCACAATGATACTAATGATAACCCCCTGATACGAGCGAATGCCAAGAAAGTCGATTTGAAGAAGCCTTGCAAAATCGCCCTTGTTGAAGTCGCCCTCCTGTAGACAAACAATGATTTCCAAAAAAAGATAGATCTTACCACAATTTCCAAATGCTAGGTTGCAATAGACTTTCCAATCACCATCTAAGAACACCAGATGCAAAGGAGACCACAAGAATTTCCACAAGAATATTTTTCTATACCAATAATCCAAGAGCCAAAGACACTTTACAATGAGAAGCTCTCTCCTTTAAATAGGAAGGAGAGGCACCAAAACCCTAACCACTTTTTGAATGAGTGGCTAAGATTAAAAGATACAAATGTCTAATCAATGGTTGAGATGAGCTCAACAATATAATACATGGATCACACATAAAATATAACATAAGTGGACAAAGTCGCCCTAGGAGAGGGGAGTCCCACCAAATCATGATGACAAAATATCATAAGAGGCTCATGGTGGGTCCAAGGGGTAATTTTATCCCTCCTTGGTCAATCCCCATGGAACAATAACCAATAAATAATCATGAATATACCAAATCGTGCCTCCAAGGTGAAGTCGTGGTCCTCAAAAGACCTCAAAAAATCCACAGAAAGTGCCATAAGTGATGGATGCGGGCCCCAATGAAGCTGAAACTGCAGGAGGAGGTGTGGAAGGTCCCGATCTATCATCACTGATCATCCCATGCCATAACTTTGCCTCAGTAGCCCAAATCGATTTCTTCAATAGCCATTTCTACCAATCCTGAACTGCCTCGGGAAGCGTGAAACTGCCCAAACAGCCTCCTGGAGTGATGGCGTTGTCAAGGTGAGGGCACCAATGTGTCCGGGAGGGGGGTAATATGGTAAAAACAAGTGGCTGGACCACCCCCTCCATCATCAGCGCCCTAGGTCAACCGGATAAAAGTCATCTCTGCTCCGACAGGGCCTCCAACAGACCAAAACTGCACTAGGACAGCCTACTGAGGCTAAATCATCACTGTAAGTGCCCGGAACTGAAAACAAACTGTCCCATTGGACTCAGAAGGTCCAAATCCATCCAAGATGTGTACTCATACACCATATGAATCTCTGCATGATCCAAAATAAATATCCAATGTACCGGAACAAGGCCAATAATAATGATCTGTAAATGACCAAACACTGCTGTATCCCAAGAATCATCATCATAACCCTGTAGCTGCTGCATAGAATCATCCTGTATGTGTACATAGACCATATATCATCTATCCATATCATCATAGGGTCCAACATCTCATGTCTCATGGTCCTCCATGGCCAAACTAGGTCTAACCAAGGTCAAATACAACTCAGACTATCATCCATAGCTGCTGCAAGGTGTCAAGGTTAATCCATGCTTTACAATTTATTCAAATAGCTACTAAAACACAGAGTAATCATGACTGGCGATCTAAATCCAAATATATAGTGTCGTTAATTATTATTATTACTCAGACTAGACTTTCAGGACCATACTCACTTCATAGTTGTGATCAATTTGCTAGTGAAGGGTGAAGGCTGAAATAACTGGCTAGGCTAAGGGATGACTTGACTGACTTGACTTTGTGACACTTCGGCAAGGGGAAGGGAATGTACACCATAGTATATATTGAATGAGCAATAACACAGGGAATGGCGGTGTCTCACAAATGGATGAGTTGTTTAAAGAGGGTTTATTCACCTTCACAGATGCGCACAATCCATAATACAAACAAGGCCAGCAATTGTTTAGATATAACATTTAAGTTCCATTGCTTTTTGGGCCTGAGGTTTCCATAGCCTTGATCTATGTGTGTTTACAAACACATTGCATAGATTTACATTTATTTTTAGGCTTCATGCTGCAAGTGTGTTTTTAAGGCACTTGTTTACCTGAGCACTTCTAGGTGTGTCATGGACAACTTGTTTACCTAGGTATTTATTTTTCCAAAAGATATAACATTTTATTTTTCATGGCCATTTTCATTTGGCATTTCTTTCATATACAAGATATAGCATTTGATTTTTCCAGATTTTGTATTGATGGCAGCACTAAAAGTTTCAGGTTTAGCCAACACAACTTTAGTGACTAGGGGGAATTCTCAAGGAACTCCAACTCACCATAGGTAAGTTTTGTCACCAACTCAGAGCCGAGACACAATAAACAGGGAAGCTCATCCAATACAGAGGCTACAGTGGGGAAAGGTCCTCCATGTCACTAGTCAAGTAGCAAATCAGGGTAATAATCTAAAAGGTAGGCCACGGATGGATGAAGACAATGAAATGATGGAGCCAACACTAGCAAGCCATAGTATGGTGTAATGATCACCTCTATTCTCCCTAAGGAGGGTATGTACCAATGAGTATGAATAGTGAACTTCTAAGTCTGAGTAGGGACAATAATATATATATAATAGGTCAACCAGGTCCAAATATCTATATGATCGCCAGATCATGACACTAAGTGCTAAGTCATGCTATAAGAATAAGTATAAAAGCAATCTAACCATAATACCATGATATACCTGCTGAGTCATATACCTGAAAGCTCATCAACCTGTACCATCATCTGTCCTCTGAGACTGCTGCTGTAACTCTGGGCACTACTGTCTGCTCTGTACCAATGGCATAATGGCTATATCGGGCATCTCTCTGAGTGTCCTGAAACTCAGTCATGGCATGGGGAATATAACTGCTGTCCACGATCTGATAGTGATCCAATATAAATGCTCATCTCGGCATCTCAAGTGCAAGGGAACTGGCTGAATAGTGTACTGGAATGAGAAAAATAATGTATGGTAGCCCAGCTACTATATATGTGATAACAGGAACGTAAGACATAACATGTCACTAGGGACGTAACATAACATCATGGTGGGGGCTAGGAGGTAAGACATCTTCACTAGCCAACCCACAATACATCATAATCATGAAATACAAACATAAAGTGTCTAGAGACACTAGGATGTGTTCCCCAATAACATAAGATGACGCCCTCAAAAGATGACTAGGAGGACGTGTGGAACCCACTGATGATGGAGACTATGTCGGAGGATGTAGGAAGAATCAATATCACGTCTCAGACCAATCTCATGCCAATTCCTTGCCTCACTGAGCCAAATCGATTTCCTTGCTAGCCTTTTCTTCATTATTTTACTGTCGAAAAACCACCTCTGAAAGATAAAAATGTTTGTAACTCACTGCCAAGCGCTCCAGGCACCAAACTGACTATATCAATGAGTTCGAGGAAAGGGGAATATGGTAATAACAAGTGACTGGACCCCATATCCTCTCTGTAACGCCCTAGGAGAAAATAGATAATCTTTGTAAGTCTTGTACAATTCATTTTTATATGGCCATCTGCTGCGAAGTGGTAAACTAACAATAACATCAACTATAAGTTCTCGAAATTGATGACTGAGTGTGCCAATGGACTCAAAATGTCCAAATCCACTAGGAATGAGTACTCATACACCATGTGCCTATTAGGAGATACATTTGTAAGCTCATCCATTCCCGGATAATAAAAATAATGGCCTGTAACTGCTGATAATAATAAAAACACTACAAACCATCACATGAAACCATTGTATGAAGCATGGAACCATCTAACAAGCACCAATGGGCCATGAATAATCAATATCGAGCACTATCGGCCAAACTCATCCCAGAACCTGTTGTTGACTTGGTCAAACTGGGTTGACCAAGTCAAGAATGATCAAAATAATGACCCAGACTGAAAATAGATGATGATGCAAGTACAAGTGGATAAGATATGCTTCCTCAATCATATTGATAGTACAACGGAAGCATAAAGTGATGTTTAACTGGTAATTACACATAGAAAATAACAATAATAAGTCTAGATCAAGGTAATCAATTACTAGAAACAAGAACCTCAAGTGTATACTCATTTACATACTTAGCCAATTTGCTAGTAATGGGTGAAGGTGGAAGAAACGAGGCTAGGCTAGAGGGCTTGACTTGACATCCTCAACACTGTGACATCTTGGATGAAGGATAAAGGGAAGACCACCTACACATATGCTGGATAGAGAAACACAAAGGGGATGGCGGTGTCTCACAAATGGGTAGAGTGATGAGAAGGTTTCTAGTAGACTCTAGACAAGCAACCTTTATTGCAATTTAGTTCGTTGTCATCTTTGCACACTTTAAGATTTAACATTTAACTTTACTTTAGATCAACTTTCACTAGTCAGCCTCCAAGAGCAGGTGCCCTGAATAGCCTTGCGGGCCTCAAATAATGACCTCCATTGCCCGCCACCGTCCATAGGTGCGATGGAGTTACCACCCTGTTTCCCTGTAGAGGCAAACGGCCTTACATCATACAAAGGATGAGTGCTCGTCCCTTGGCCACCAACTAGTTACGGTAGACATAGTGTTTAGCAACACTGCTATTGCTGACTCTTGCATCCATAAGATATAGCATTTACGCTCTGAAGCATTAGTGTCTAAAGATACTTTTTTTAGGCATACTTGGTTTCGAGGACTAAAGGAGAACCATCACTATGACTAGAATCACACACTCTAGAGTCGAGACACAAAGAAAACATGAAGTCTATCCTACACAAAGACCTAGGTGGGGGAAGTCCTCAATATCACTGGCTAAGGTGTAAGTCAGGATCAACTGAAGATGGAAAATAACGGATGGATGGGCGGAAGTGACAAATGATGCCATGACTAGCAAAAGCCCTACGAAGGAATGACCAAGTCCATACTTCTGAGAAGGGCATGACCAACAAGTATACACAAGAACTTCTTACTCACAGTAATTGAGTTACCTCTACTCTAAACAGCCAATAAGAATAATATAGAATATCGCCAATACACAACCACCATACACCCAGTCAAACTACCAAGATAAATAAAAGAGCACACCAACAATCCAAATGCACAAACCATATACCTGCTAGATCATACACCTGCATCTATAATCTGCAGCATCTGAAGAACACTGGGACACTGCTACTGTATATACTGTGGGCACTATCATCAATCTACTATGAAGCAAATAATGGCTAGCTCAGTCACCAACCCGGGGTCATGAGGCTCAGTCCTGACATGAGACTGTAAAATGTATATGCTCTGGGTACACTAAATATAAGAGTGATCATCAATAAGTTGCTCATCAACTGCTCATCTCGTGCATAGCATGCAAAGGACTGGCTCAAAAATATGCTCAAAACTGGTCTGCAATCATGGTAGCCCCGGCTACTATGGATGTGACAACAGTATCGTTAATGAGTGCATACCAGAAGTTGGGAAAGGCCTGGAGAAAATTTCTTAGGACCAACAACTCTAGGGGTGAAGGCTTTCATAAGGTCAATTTGGTAACTGTGATGCATCTCAAGAAATTAGGGAGGTATGGGGATCACAAAACCTTGCACACAGGCATAAGCTTTGTGTGCTAAGTGGGTGATCCATGTTATGGAATGGGAATGAAGATTGAATGTTGCTACTATTATCAACTGATTTGTACAATAGTTGAAACCTTATTGAGCCGCCAGTGTTGGAACACATCAGTGTTCACTTCCAAAGTATCTGGGTTTCAGATATTTGGGTCTAGCCAGTTTTGTTTTTTAGTCGACATGACCATGGCCCATGGGGGTTTGTAACAAAGTGTGCTAGTAGGGTCTAAGTGGCTCGGTTCCCCATGACTGGATTAAAAAACTAAGGTATTTCAGGGAGTTTTTTCACCGTCAGATTATACTTTGCTTCAGGCGAGATATAATCTCTTGGTTTTTCTCCCACTTCCTCCAAAGCTGGAATGCCCGATTTTGGAAATTTTTGCCATGGGGGGTTATTAGAGTCCAACTAATATGTATAAACCTACTAGACACTATTAGAATAGGTTTTGGTCATGTCCTAAGTCTCTAGGACCCCCAGAAAAAATTTCGAAAAAATTTTACCGGACGCGTCGGATTTGGGGTTTTTAATTTTTTAATTATTTTTAAATTTTAAGAAATTTGAGTCTGTAATATGTCAGTCATCCGGGGTCCGAATTTAGTGTTTGATGGCTCATTTCATAAGCCAAAAATCACACATGACCCATGGACCAGCTAAACCCAACTTTCGGATGTCAATTCAGCCTCATAATTAATATTTTCTCTAAAAAGTCATTTACAGAGAAATTATTAATTAAAATAATAAAATTGAATATTTTGGAGATAATCCAAATCTCTCAAAAATTAATCAATTTGATTAAAATAAAAGGCTAAATGACATGGCAATAGACATTTATGAAGATTCCAATCAACTCCAAGTGGCTTTAGTCAACTATCCAGTCACCAGCAAGAGATCCACTTAAGCTAATTCGCCCTTCTTCCTTCAAAACTCGATTTAGTGAGGTGTTAACTATTGATTGGGTTGGTGGATGTGCATTTAAGTCCAAGGTAGGCGCCCTCATGACTCACCAAATCCCATAGCTTGGCTCCCTTTGCAATCTCAAGCTAGCACCTACCACACTCCCACATGTCAACTCGCCATCCCTCACCAACCAACCCGCATCCCCCTCATCAAGCTCACGCACTTACCTTATCCTCACGTGTATCCTTGTTGTAACATGCCCATTCGGTTGGTGATACTTCCCATGCAATCAACAAAGTCGAGCTTGCCACCTATCCATTCAACCTACCAACAAGTCAAGTTGTCCATTCGAATTAGCTCTCCAAGCTTGGGTTTGATTGGAATTCAACCTCCATGTCTATTGTTATTGGCTCTCACTCAAGCCAACTCGACCTAGGGTTTTAGCTTTTAGTTTTACTATAAAGAGAGGCCCATTTGGGTTATTATCTCATGGAATTTTTGTGCACCATTACTCTGGCAAATTTGTACTAGATCATAGCAATTGCTATCTTGAAATAAAATTCGACTTTGGAGGTCCATGCGATTTGTGCAACATTGATGAATGCTTCTCTTGTGAGGTGACTTCTTTCTATGCTTTCAGCTTAATGCTTATGTGATTGATCAAGTAACTAGCTTTAGAAGTCTATATTCTAGAACATAAGATCTACCATTTGTGGTTTTCAATTTGGTTTATTATGCAATGTTGATCAATGAGTTATATGAATAGGACATACTCAGTTATACTAGCATTGATATAACCTTGGTTTTCGTAGCATACTAGTCATATATTTGATCTCACTTTTGCATTGAGTTGTTTGTCTTTGAATAGGTTTTTCCAGGTGTAGGAGGGTGTGAGCTCGGCTGCATCTAGCCCATCTTCATCATCACAAGTGATTTTTAACATTGTTGTCTTTTTAGGATCTACAAGGGTTGAGGTTGTTCCAAGAAGAAGCACAAAGAGATTGTGCTCCAAGATCCATCCTTAAAACAAAATCATTTTTTTTTTTTTTTAAACCTTGGTTACTTTAGGCTTCTCTTCTTCAAGCCCTCTTGTCTTCTCCTTGAAACCCTTTGCATTTGACTTGCTAGCCTATTCCGCCATTGCCCATTTCCTTACCCTTCAACCCATTCTTTTGCTTTCTTCCTTCTAGTTTTTTATCATCTTAACTGTCCCATTCTTTTTGCAGCCCTAGCTGACTGTCCCAGTTTTCCCACAGTCACATGGTTGACTGCCCCATTCCTCTTTTCAGTCATTTAGTTGACTGTCCTATTTCTTTTACAGTCACCTAGTTGACTGTCCCTTCTTTTCCCCTCACTGCTGTCCTTTGTCTTTACTTGTTAACAGTCCCTTGCTCCATTTTTAGGCAGCCCTTATCCCTCTTTCTCCATCTCTTTAAGCCCTACTTCCTTCTTCCTCTCGTCCCATTTCTAGTTCCTCCTCCTAGCCTCTCTTCTCCTCTCTTCATACCATTCGCCCAACCTCTATTTTTCCCTAAGAGTTGCTTTCGTCCATCCCTATTTGGGCCCTAAAACATAACAAAACAGACACAAAAAAGTGTTAGTAGTAGTTAGTGTTAGATCTTATGCTTTGAGGAGTTAGTAGTTAGGCATAATTAGATCTCATAAAAATAAATATTTTGCATTTGTCTTTCAAAACATTTAGTCATTTTTCCATCTTAAAAGCTTCTTTAATCATTCATGGTTTGCTTTAGGCTTTAGAGATCATTTAATCTTTAGATTTACTAGTTTCAAGGTTTTGGTTATCTAACATCTAATGGGTATTTGAGTTGCTCATTTGTGATAGATCTTTCCTTGAGAAAGAAGAGCTTTGATAAACAAGAAGAAGCTTCAAATACAAGAAGTTATCAAGAGGACAAAAGGGCGATCCAAACCAAAAGACTAGTATTTATCCTTTGTAATAGCTCTTAGAAGTTTCTTTTAAATATTTTCCAAGTTATTTCTTTCAAAGTCACTACAAGGGTTTCATTCCCAAGGGCATTTGTACTCTCATAATAAAGTTGCAAGTGGGGTTTTTAAGCCCCCACATTCACTTCCCCATTTGGGGAAGCCTTGTAGTCTTCTTTGATTGGTTTGGGTTTCTAGTTTAGATCTTTTAATATGCTCTTAGATTAGTTTCCATTCCAATAAATTATTTTTGTTATCATTTCCGATTCACTTACCCCCATGCTCTCCCGAGTACGGTCTTTGACCTGAAAGAGATTCTTGGGTAAATTAGACTTTATTTTCTGTCTAGTATTTCATTTTTATCTTGTCATTTCTCTTCCAAACCTTGACCAGAGTAGAGCTAACTTTGGGATCGTATCCCAAAGGCCACATAACTTTGTGGTAGCTACTCGTTCCCCCATCAGCTTCTTGTGGACATCCAGCTAGCTGGAAGGTTTCCAAGACTGGTGACTTCTAGTGGTTGACCTTGTTCGGAGGTTGATCCCACCTATTAGATTAGAATTTGTGTGGTAGAACATTAGATTTTCCAGTTTATTTTATTTGGCAAAATAGTATTATTGGCAGTATTTCATATCTTTCAAAATCTATCACATTGTTTAATCATTTTAAAAAAGTTGAATTATCTTGCTACTACAAACTACTTTTTGCTTCGTAAAACGAACCAAAGTCTCTTGAACTTGGCCAAATCCAAGTCAAGAGCACTCTCTATCAGAGAGCATTTTAGTCTTGCATCATTCCCTGCATTAGGCATTTGTTAATTAGCAAGTCTCTTGAACTGTGGTCATAAGATCAAGTCAAGAGCGCTCTCTGTCGGAGAGTTGAACAAATTGCTCTAATAATAAAAAAATTTCACTCATATTTCCCTTTTTAATTAATTTATCTTGGTCTCTGTCCTACACCCGAATGCTCTGCCAACCGGAAACGGTTGGGCTAGTACTTAGAAAGGTGTAAGACTTGTTAAGTTCACAAGTGAAAACATTAATTAAAATTTTACCCAAAACCCCAACCAAGACAAAATCACTGAGTACTTCCTCTAACAGGTGGTGTCGGGAATCCACTGTCAGACTCGAGGGCGGTCAAGCCGTAAGCACACTTGCCCTCTTTGCAATCTGGGTGCTCCCGACCTATCATCTAAAAAGTTGCCGGTAGTTCTTTTTGGTTAAGGTTCCACCTTTTTTGAATATCCTTGTTCTTAGCCATAATAATCAAGACCACTAAAATCTTTAATTTACCAAGATAAGCTACAAAACGATCTCAAAAACTTTTATCTCAAACACTTGTATCAAGCATTTCACAATCACTTTTACATTTTGACTCCATAAGGCACTAGTCCTTAATCACAATATTTTATTTGCTTATTTATCAATATTGGAGCATTTGTGTTAATTTTCGTAAAGTTGATTTATTTATGATTCAGTGTATCTCTCATCTTCTATTTTGCAACATGGATTGCATTATCTTGTTTTTCATTAAAGTACTATTGTGTCTCTCACTTTCAAAAAACTCCTAAACAACACCCATCCGCATCACAACACCAAAAACATTTTTAACACACAAGAGCCTTAGACAACTCTTTTTTAGGGACTACCCCCCTTGGCTTCGTTAGGAGTTTGCCTAAACGGAGGAGCTGGGATTCAGGTGACAGTACCTGGCTCATTGCTTGCCCCCAAGGCCACACCTCTCTCACTTGTAGTGAAGAGACAGCTTTCGAAAGATTTCCGCTGCTGGTGTGCAATCTGGCGGACAACAGCTACTAAGAAATTAAATCTACTTGGGATCACCTTTGGCAAAAAGTCTTGCCAAGGCCTCCATCTTCAGACCCCAATGATCGCTCTTGCTATACAAAAAGTAATATGCTCTTTCATGGCCCAAAGCATTTGGGAATCCTAGGAAGCAATCAATCCAATTATAACTTAGAAGCTAAGTTGCACACTACGGGGAAACAAGTACGAGTTTCTGAAATGGGAATGTGGTGGAAATGTGACCCCTCAAAAATTTGGAAATAGAGAAATGCAAAATATAATATATATATATATAACTTGAAAGAAAGCATTATGAATAAATGAGCAAGAACATTTAAATGATAAGCAATGTTTCACCATCACTTATATAGGGATCTGTATCATTAGTATCACACATTGCCTCCTTGTCTAGCCATTGCCTCTACCTCAATCCTCCAGGGACGTCAGTCAAAACCATCCAATTTTGATGAAACTACCTAATCCGGGTCTTAAAATATGGTAGAAAAAACATTACATGCCTAAATAATGATTTTAGCCTAAGTGAAGGGTACATTTTTAGTAAGGCCATGACAAAGGAATTCAACAATCAACACCACCAACATTGAGGTACATAAAGGGCTTGGTGCTCTTGATTAAATGTCAATCCCACAGCCTAATACATGATAGAATACAATAAAAACATTGCAATCCTACCAAATTTGAAATCCTAAAAACTGTTAAGTCTGTTGAATTTTGAATGGGATATGAAATTCTACTTTCCCATATGAAGTGCAATGAGATTGGACCCTCTCAAACATATTGAAACAATTAATGGTAATTGTTATCACATTCATAGTAGTCGGGGCTACCATGTTTTTAGACTAGATTCCAATACTTTTCTAAGCTAGTCCTTTACTATGAGATACATGAGATCGACAGATGATGAGCACCTATTCTATGATCACTCATATTTTCAGTAGACCCAGAGCAGATATTTTCAGCCTTATGCCATAACTGAGCATGATGACCCCAAATTTGATGACTAAGGTGGCCATTGTCTTCCATCCAGAGCAATGATATGACAATGCCCAGAGTTATGCAGCAGCAGTGTTCCAGTGGTAGTTGATGGTTCAGATGATGGATACAGGTATATGACCTAGCAAGTATATGGCTGTGCATTAGATACCTATATTGTGCTCTTTTACTTATCTTAGTAGCTTGACTAGGTATTTAGTGGTCATGATCTGGCAATATATATATATATGTTGATGCATTTGTAACTTCGGAAGATATTCACTTGTATATTGTATGTATTACATTTGTACTTTATTGTATCCCCAACGGAGATGTATTATTCCTCCGATTGGAAGTGTCATCATTTGTATTTGCAAGTGTCGCAAGTTACATTGTAAGTGTCGTAGCTTATATTTGATGGGTTATTAGACCACCTTGGTGGGGTCGACCCTGTATGAGCCACATGGATGGGTTATTAGGCTTCCTTAGGAAGTCGGCCCAGTTAGGGTTAAAGGCAGGGCAAGTCATGGTATAAATAGAGAGTGCAAGTCTCTCATTCTATTCATTCACTCACTCATCCAACTCGCATAGTTGAGAGAGAGGAGTGCGCACAAGTGGAGGAGTAGCTGCTGAAGACATATATCTCTCAGGGTTTGATCTTTGTGATCTTTGTATTGGTGCTCATTCTATCTCTGAGGAAGTTGCGGGCTTTTTCACCTTCTTGGTTTTCCCCGGTGAAATGCTTTGTGTCTCTTGTCTTGTCTCTTATGCTTGATATGATGTACATGTTGTTCTCTCAGTTAATATCCTAGATCATATTGAATTAAATGATGAAAAACTAACATGGTATCAGAGCTAGCCTGAAGGAAGGCATTGTATGGCATTTACGACACTTATTACACTTGCGACAAATTGGAAGTCAGGGCTTGGTATAGTAAAAACCAGTCATCGTGGAACTTTCGCTATAAATCAGTTTTGGCGAAGTTTCAGGATCTGAATTTTTTACAGGACGAATATTAAACACGGATGTATCCTATGTAAAAATTTCAGCCCCAGATTCATTGTACTTTGTGAGATATGATTCGTACAAGTTAGGGTTTCTGCCTCTTCCAGAATGCTGCCCTAAACATGTGACCTAGGCACAGAGGTCATATCTTGGGCTAGGAAGCTCCAAATGAAATTCCGTAAAAAGTGTCAGTTAGGGCACGGACGGTAGTTTCACAGGTCCGATTTTCAGAGGCCGAAGTTGAAACAATGACACGTGTCACTCCGTACAAGTTCGCTATGTTGTTTCATCCCATAAACAGGTCACATTGTGACACTTAGCATATCTCTCTCATGGAGAATCCATTGCAGCTCAGATCTATGGGGTTGAAAAGATGACAGGTCAGTCTACCACAGGCCAACGTTTTAGACCCTGAGGATCCGAAATTTCAGAGATGCACTAGAAACAATATGGCATATCTTTCTATCAAAACAGAATTGGATTTTGAGCACTTTCATTTTTGGCTTGTCACTGCTGCGGAAAATTAGGGCTTTTGACAGAAGTGGAATTTTGGATTTCTCTCAGCACAGAATTACTCTCCTCAGAAAAATCGAAATTTAGAGACCAAGATCGAAGTTTTTGGTTTGGTAGAAACCTGGGATCTATCAAACTCTAGTTCGGGTTTTGGACCAGAAAACCAGAATTTGACAGAAGCTGCAGATCCGAAATTCGCAGGTCATTTTTGAAGGGTCAATTTTTGGCATTTTCAAAATCTGAGCACACCAGCTTGCTCGCCTCAGTCAATTGCATCTCCTTGTCCAGAGTGAAGTTTGGAATTTTAGGGTTTCTCTGTCAAACCCTATCCAGCTCCAGATCCAGTTTCAGTAAATCAAAGTGGATTGGATTAATCCTAGAAGAGGAAGAATTGGACACCTACATAAGTGAAGAGATTCCAGTTCCAGAGGGAGATGCGGCTAAGGCCTTACATAAGAAGACTACAAGCAATCCCGACAGGTATGACTTGAGGAAATACAGGTATGTTTTGAAATCTGTTCATGATTAAGTTTGTCTTCATATTATTGAGGTTAGTACAATCTTGATTAATTTTAGACTTGTCTTATCACCTTAGTAAAAGTATGAATGCATGTAAATGATAGAAGACATTCATTGATTAGGGTTATGACACTTATGATTGTACTAATGCACTGTGGTGTTGTATGAGGATGATGTTGTCCGCTAACATGAAAGGTACATCAAGAAAGACAAATCAAGTTCTAGATCAAGAACATATGACCATGGTGACATGAAGACAAAGACTCATCCATAGCCATTGATCACATAGAAGCTCTACTTACAAGGTATATATAATTTGGTTCTACAATGCTTAACTTATGAGATATGCAGGTTACTAGCACAAGGTCTCTAAATCATTGAAGAGAACAAAGAAGACATTGTTTGGGTATGTTAGACATAACTAGCAAACATGATAATCCAGGTATGTTTTTCCTACATCAAGTTAGAATCCTACCTTGTGTTAGGGTCTCATATAAGTATACTTTCGTATGATTGATAATGATTATTCATGAAGTTATAGGCTTGAATAATCATGGGTTTATGCATATTATGCTTCTTAGTTTGATTAATGATATGACAAACTAGAAGAGTCCTATAGTCAAATACGAATATGCATGAGTAAAAGAAGTACTCCCTAAAACCTTGAATACTAACGCTTGTGATAAATTACCTGCGTATGAAATGATCATGACCATAGATATTTAGAATCATAATGTTTTGATTATACTAATGAATGTATGATTATGTATGAGATCTTGAGGATGACACAATGATGACACTAGTGCACACTTAAGCATGCATAGTGATCCAAGATGGATATATGTTCCAAGGACAAATAATCCAGGAAGCAAAGATCAAGAGGGAGCACACTCCAGTAGTTCCTACAAGGAAGCAAAGATTGAGAGGGAGTCCACCCAACAAGCAAACAAAGATAAGTATTTGAATTGTCATTTCTTATTACTTAAATGATGTTGTTCAGTCATGTACATACTTATGTTCCTAGATTTAGGATGTACATTATGCATTTTAAAAGTTGCATTAATGAACAAGATACTACTAATATGCAAGTAATGGGTAAGTGGCCTGTTATCACATTTATAGTAGCCGGGCTACCATACATTATTTTTCTAATTCCAGTACACTTTTCAGCCAGTTCCCTTACATTGAGATGTTGAGATGAGCATTTATTATGGATCATGTTATTATATGGACAGCAGTTTTTGTTCCCCATGCCATGACTAAGTTTCAGGACATTCAGAGAGATGACCAATGTAGCCATTTAGCCATTTATACAGAGCAGACAGTGTTGCCCCGAGTTACAGTAGCAGTTTCAGAGGACAGATGATGGTTTAGATATTGTGCATTCAGGTATATGACTCAGCAAGCATATTTTGGTGTTATGGTTATATTGCTTTTATATTCATTCTTGTAGCATGTCTTAGCATTTAGTATCTTGATCTGGCGATCATATAGATATGTGGACCTAGTTGTACTTTTATATATACTATATTGTCCCCACTCAGACTTAGAAGTTCACTACCCATACTCATTGGTTTTACCCTCCCTAGGGAGAATAGAGGTGATCATTCCCACCATCCTTTGGCTTGCTAGTGTTGGTCTCATTATTCACTGTCTTCACCCATCCATTACCTACCAGTCTGTTTATTACCCTGATTTACTACTTGACTAGTGGCATGGAGGACCTTCCCCCCCTTTAGCCTTTGTGTTGGATAAGCTTCCATGTTTATTTGTGTTTCGCCTCTGAGTTGGTGACAAAACTTACCTTTGGTGAGTTGGATTGTAGTCCTAAATCATTCTGGTTGGTTGTCCCGATGTTTGGCACTGGTATGAGGTCCCCCTAGTCACTTAAGATGTGTTGGCTAAAACTGAAAGCTCATGTACTACTTATGGAAACTTATGTAAATTCACCCAGGAAACTGTAAACTCTAGAATGTGTTTATCAACACACGTGAGTAAAGGGAAAGAGCAATGAAAACCTAAAAATACTCCTTGAAGAGTATAATAAAAGGTCCAAAAAGCAATGGTTCTTAAACTCTATATCTAAACGATTGCTGACCTTATATATATATGTATCAAACATGCCCTGGATGCAAGCTGCAATTAGTTGTGCTTATCAGCACACCTAAGATCCAAAGGGTTATGTAGGCCAAAAAGGCCATGAAATGAAATCAATGGATCCTAATGAAACTGGATCATCTTTTATAAAAGTAGACATGGTGCCTAAGTTGAATAAGCACTCTTTGAACAACTTACCCATCTGTGAGACACTGCCATCCCCCGTGTTATTTGCTTGTCCAGCATATGTTAGAGTGTGTATTCCCTTTCCATTTCCAAAGTGTCATAATGTCAAGTCAGTAGTCACCCCTTAGCTTAGCCTCTTTATTTTTATCCCTCGCCCTTCACTAGCAAATTGATCACAACTATGAAGTGAGTATGGTCCTGAAAGTCTAGTCTGAGTCATAAATAATATTGAAGACCTTATTTATATTTGGTTTTAGATTGCCAGTAAATGATTACTTCTTGCTATAATTGTTACTTGAATGAATTGTAGAGCATGCATTAACCTTTGACACTTGTAGCAGTTTTGATGATAGCCTCAGTTATATTTTGGGTCATGTTGACTTCGTCAAACCTAGTTTGACCAAAAGTCAACCACAGGACATGAGGTGGCAGACCTCAGATGATGCAGAGATATGATATATGATCTGGTACAGGTCACCAGTTGGTTCTATATAGTGATTTTAGGCTTATGATGATGATTTGTGCTTTTTAGCACCTGTACAGATTATTATTATTTGGTATGTCGGATATGATGGATATTTATTTTGATCATGCAGAGATCTATATGGTGTATGAGTACACATCTTGGATGGATTTGGGCTCTCTGAGTCCAATGAGACAGTCTGTTTTCAATTGGGCAGTTACAGTGATTTTTAGCCTCAGTTGGCTATCCTGGTGCAATTTTGGCCTATCAGATGGCCTGTCAGAGCAAGGGTTGGACTTGACTTGTTCACCTAGGGCGTTGTGCATAGAGGGGGTGGTCCAGCCACTTGTTATTACCATATTACCCCCCTCCCAGAGAGCCTAGTGGGCTCACCTTGACAGCACAGGCACTCCAGCAGGCAGTTTGGGCAGTTTCACACTTCCCAAGGCAGATTAGAAATGGTAAAAATGGCTACTGAGGGATTCGAATTGGGCTACTGAGGCAAGGGATTGGCATGGGATGATGTTTGATGATGAGAGTGATGTCTTCCACAACTTCTCTAGCAGTTTCAGCTTTCAGTGGGGCCCACACTCTTCACTCCGACATTTTTTATGGTTTTCTGGAGCCTCCTAAGGTTCACGACTTTCCCAGAGAGGCACGATTTGGTGCTTAGAGCATTATTTTATTGATATCGTGCCATGGAGATTGACCAAGGGTGATAGAAATTGCCCCTTGGACCCACCATGAGCTAGATCTTATATTTTATCATTGAGTTTGGTGGGACCCCCTCTCCTAGGGCGATTTGGTCCATTGATGTATTGTATTGTTATATTGATCCATGTACTTTTATGTTGAGCTCATCTCAACCATTGATTAGATCACTTTGATCTTTTAATCTTAGCCATCCATTCAAAAGGTGGTTAGAGTTTTGGTATCTCTCATCCTATTTAAAGGAGAGAGCTTCTCATTGTAAGGGGTCTTTGGCTCTTGGAATCTTGATAATAGAAAAACTTCTTGTGGAAATTCTTGGGTCTCCTTTACATCTAGTGTTCTTAGATGGTGATTGGAAAGTCTATTGCATCCTAGCATTTGGAAATTTGTGGTAAGATCTATTTTTTTGGAAACCTTGTCTTGTCTATAGGAGGGCGACTTCAACTTGGGCATTTTTGCAAGGCTTCTTCAACTCGCTCACTTGGCATTCGCTTGTATCAGGGGGTTATCATTAGTATCATTGTGATCTATGCTATCTTTCTGTTATTTCTCTTGTGGCATTAATCTTATCTCTTGATTGCATCAAATCTGATATTGTTGACGTTTGTAGTGGAGGAGAGAGGGCGCATTGGCTTCCTTGGACAAAATCGATCTCATAGAAAACTACCTCAAAGCTTCTCAAATTGATCGGGTTTGCATAGATCATCATCATCAAGGCATCTACAAGGTTATCTAGGTAAGATCCACAGGTTTGTTTACTATTTCTTGATCCCAATCCATTGGCATAAGCATATAGCTGTTAAAACCTTCATTATTCAAACCCTCATTTTACATTTTTTCAGATCTACTTGGATCTAGTAGGATTTTGGGTAAGATATTGAAAACCCACTTCTATAGCATCCACGGCAATTCGGATCTATAGTTTGGTGTGGATTGGCTTCCATTTGACCCCTTTCCCAAGGCACATTAGCCTCTCCAAGTGAGGTCGCACTCCTTGGTTGGGTGAGTTTGCTAGGTTCCAAGATCTGGGTGGATGCGATCTCACTTGATTTGAACTCTCCTCACTTGATAACCTACCCCTAGTGCTTCACCTTGTTGATTTTCACCTTGTGGGCCCCATTCCTCATTTTGAGGGTTGTGCCCCACATGGGTCACTTGGTGATGCATTTTGAATCTCAGATCTACTAAGATCTAGCCATTGGATGACCTTGATCTTCAAAACCCACCTTGCTTTACACCTTAACATCCTTGATCTACAGTTTGGTGGACATGACTCCATTTGGCCCATTTTCCAAGGCACTGATCCTTCTCCAAGCCCTCACGACTTTCCTGGGTTAGATTTCCTTGGGGTTTGATCTTTGTCTGGTTGCTTGCACACTTAGATACTATCATATCCATCTATCAAGCAAAGCTAGAAATCCCTAACTGTCAGATCTCTGATTTGGGACACTTTCCCTGTTTTAAGGATCACGTTTCCCAAGGCAGTTGATTTTGACCATTTTAAACTAGCTCTGAATCCTGGAATCATACTTAATCCTAGAATCACTGTGTGTTATCTTTCATTATCATATCACACCTTTCCTAAGCCTCCACAGTGGTCCTACTTCCTTAATTCTAGGGTTCCATACCCATCACCTTACGTACTTCATTAGATTGATTTGATCTGGTGATTGGGTTGATCTCTCCTATCGAGAGTAGATCTAGGTCTCCCCCTTGCTATCTTGGCTTTGATAGCTAAAGCAAAGAGTGCCTTGGTTGGCGTGACAACCATCCATTTGGGAACTAGGGCTCTCTTGGTTCACCACTTTAGTTGCCTGTCCCCTCTACCATCCATCGGGATCCATCTGTAGGGGCAACTACAAGATTGGTGATAACATGGCCTATGGTACTGTACAACATTCCATTGCTACTTATCTAGAATGAAACCTCTTTGCTGACATGTTGGGAGTTGTGCACACTCTTAACAATGTTCTGGTAGAGATGGAAGGCATCTAGAAAGTTACGGGATATGGATAAATGTTATATTGAAGCATTGGCTAAGATAATTGCATGACTGTATGACATATGTATTTATGTGTAAGAATTTGTTCTGAAATCTATGAGATGTTTCTAATCATGCAATTGAATTTGACTTGTAGGAAAGATCGTGTACAATCACCTACAAAAGAAGGACAACGACATTTGTTCCAGCAACGAAGTTCAAGAAAACTACCTATTGAAGATATTGAAGAATCTGAAGTTCCCAGGATCTGGGATGCAGTAATGGAAGAATGCCATGATCGAGGAGTATCAGTCGATCATGAAGAATGATGTTTGGGATGTGGTCCCGAGACCAGTAGGGAAGTCTGTTGTGACTTCCAAGCGGATCTACAAGATCAAGCATGCTGCAGATGGTAGCATAGAGAAATACAAGGCAAGGTTTGTGGCTCGTGGCTTCTCCTGGAAAGAAGGGATAGATTATGAAGAGACTTTTGCACCTGTAGCCAAATACACTTCCATCAGAACAATACTTGCTCTGGCTGCAGTAATGAAGTGGAAGATACACCAGATGGATGTCAAGACAGCTTTCTTGAATGGTGTAGTCGAAGAGGAAGTGTTTGTGGAGCAGCCACTCGGTTTTGGGACACATGACAGGGAGTCATATGTGTGCAAGTTAAAGAAAGCCTTGTATGGCTTGAAGCAAGCACCCAAGACATGGTATGGCAAGATAGACAGCTTCTTGTCCAGCTTAGGCTTTACTAAGAGTAAAGCGGATTCCAACCTTTACTACAAGGTTGAGGAAGGTAATCCAGTGATACTCCTACTATATGTGGATTACCTGTTTGTGATAGGTGAGGATAGGTTGATTGGCGACACGAAGAGGAAGCTTGCTGCCGAATTTGAGATGAAGGACTTGGATATGATGCATTACTTTCTAGGTATGAAGGTGTGGCAGAGTGCAGATGGAATCTTCCTAGGACAACGGAAGTATGCAGTAGAGATCCTGAAGTGGTTCGTGATAATGGACTGCAAGGCCATGGCCACACCTATGGCATCAAACCTGAAGCTATTGAGTGATGCTTCATCAGAGTCAGTTGATGCTACAATGTATCGTTAGATGATTGGGTCCTTGATGTACCTGACGAACACAAGACCAAATATTTGCTTTGCGGTGAACACCTTCAGCCAGTTCCTGACGGATCCTAGACATGTTCACCTGACTGATGTGTTGTCCGCCAAATTGCACACCAGCAGCAGAAATCTTTCGAAAGCTGTCTCTTCACCACAAGTGAGAGAGGTGTGGCCTTGGGGGCAAGCAATGAGCTAGGTACTGTCACCTGAATCCCAGCTCCTTCGTTTAGGCTAACTCCTAACGAAGCCAAGGGGGGTAGTCCCTACAAAGAGTTGTCGATGGCTCTAGTATTTATAGTGTTTTTTGTATGGGGTGATGTGGATGAGTGTTGTTTTAGGAGTTTTTGTGGTGAGACCAAAAATATGAAAAATGAACAATAGATAATAAGCAATCCACGTTGCGAAATAAGATAACAAGATGGCAATATGATTCAAGACTTGATTAATTACTAGAGCATTCACAATATGAAATAAACACAAGGACAAATGGTCCTGATCAATATATACTTTTAAACAACTAGTGCTTTATGGAGTCAAAGAAAAATAAAGATTGTGATGCTGAAAGTGTGGGTCTTGAAGAAATGCCGTTTGTGAGATCGTTGTGCAGATTATCTTTGTAAATTGAAGATTTTTAATGGTCTTGATTATTAGGATAAAACCAAGGATATTCAAGAGAAAGTCCGGAAAGACAGTATCAAGTGCCTCCGTTCAAGGACATGTCGAGCCACCCAGTGCTCTAGCCAGGCCGCGCAATGCTAACCAGCAAACTAGAGGCTGAACATGGAACCCCGGCGCCCCCACTAAGAGATTACCCACTAAACTTATCTTATCGCTCAACTCCGGATTGGTTGGTTATGGGGGTGAAAGTTTTATTAGTTATCACTTATGAATTTAACAAGTCTTCCACCTTTCTGAGTACTAGCCCAACCGTTTCCGGTTGGCAGAGCATACGGGTGTTGGACGATCAACCAAAAGTAAATTTATTAGGGGGAAAATGTGGGTTGAGATATTTTATTATTTAAAGCACTTGTTCAACTCTCCGACAGAGAGCGCTCTTGACTTGATCTTATGACCACAGTTCAAGAGACTTCCTAATTTAAAATGCCTAATGCAGGGGGAACGTGCAAGTCTATATGCTCTCCGACAGAGAGTGCTCTTGACTTGGATTTGGCCAAGTTCAAGAAACTTTGTTCGTTTTATTGCAAGAAAATGAAATAATAGTGGAAATAATTATGAAGCTTTGCGGAACTTAAACGAGTGATAGCTCAAAAGAAATATAAAGATAACTAGTATGCTATTTGCAAAATAAAATGAAACTTTACCTAGTGTTCTACCAAACAAATTTATTCTAAAGGTGGGATCAACCTCCGAACAAGGTCAACCACTAGAAACCGTCAGTCCTGGAAACCTTCCAGCTAGCTGGATGTCCACAAGAAGCTGATGGGGGAACGAGAAGCTACCACAAAACTATGTGGCCTTTGGGATACAATCCCAAAGTTAGCTTACTCTGGTCAAGACTTGGAAGAGAAATTAATCTAAGTATGAAAATGAAAACTAATCTATGAACTTGAAAAATATGAGATCTAAACTAAGCATGCACAACACTCTTCCCCAAATGGGGAAGAAACCCAAAAAAGTGGAGGCCTCCTCCACTTGAACCTTTTATTAAATGATTACAAATGCCTTGGGATTTTAACCCTTTGAAGGACTTAGCAGAAAATAAAGACTTGGATTACAATCACTCTTATGAGTGTACAAAAGGAGAGTGAAAATCTGGGTCTTCCTGGTTCAAAGATGGTTCAAATCTCTTCTTGGGTTCGTATTTCTTCTTGTTTTTTGCAATTCTCTTTGGCAACCTCTCCTTGTTTTTTTTTTACTTCTCTTTTAGATTTTGGTCTTCTTCAACACCTACAAGACAAAACACTCAAACTAGGCACCCATTAACTATTAGCTCAAAAGTCAAAGATAAATCTTGAAGCTATTTGAACTTAGAATCCTAGAAAGAACTTGAAACTAAGCTTTATGATATTTTTACTTCAAAACATGTGTAAAAATGCAAACGGACCAGCAAACAATGAAAGCCTAAAAAGTGCTAGAAGTGAGATCTAGAATATAAAAAAAAAATGAAATATTTTTGTTATGCAAATTTTTATCTTTTAAGTGATAGATCTAAAAATGCAAAGAATAAAACTAGATGCAAGATCTAAAAAAAAGAATGCCTAAGTGTCTATCTTTTCAAGTATGTAAGACTATTAGCAAGATACAAAAGATGGATATAACTACTAACTAGCTCCTAATCACTAACCAAACTAATGCTTTTTGTGTTTACTTGTGTCTTTTTTAAAGTGGACGAATAGGAAGCAATGGAAGAAAGGGAAGAGGAAGGCAAATGTAAAATGAAAGGGAAGCAAGGTAAAGGAGGGGAGACGAAAGGCAAGGTGAAGGAGATCAAAACGAAAGAGAAGAGGAGACTTTAAAGGTGGACGAGATGTATGGAAGGAAGGCAAAACGAGAGCTAGAGGGAAAGCCAACTAGGGCAAGAAACGAAAAGGAGAGGAAGAGTGAATGGAGAGAAGGGAGGAGGAGCGAATGGAAGAGACTAAAGTGGAGGCTTAAAGAGAAGGTGAAGGGAGAGCTAGAGGAGGGAAGCTCAAATCTAAGGTAACCAAGCTTTGAAAAACGTAATTTTTGAAACTTTGATGGGTGAGGAAGAGAGCTCTTTGTAGTTTGGTTTTGGAGAAAAGATGAAGGAGCTTGAGGATCCTGCAGAACAAAAGATATTAGTGGAAAAAGCTTTGCTTGTGAAGTCAAGCTAGATGCAACCTAGCTCACACTTGTCTTCACCTTTGATAATACCTGTAAAACCCCAACACACTCAAACATACAAGTGAAATCAAATGCTAGTATGTTAGATAACCAAGACTAAATCAACATTGGTATAACCGAATACTTCTTGCTCATTTAAATATTTGGAAAACATCACACACATAATCAACTTGAATACAACAAATGACTATTCTCATGGACTAAAGATAGCCTTCTTGAGCTAGTAATAATGAAAGAAACACTTCCATAAATAAGAGGAAGGTTATAGGAAGATATCACCTCAATGCATTAGACACATTCACCACACAAATTTGAAAACACATGGACCTCCAAAGTCTTGATCTTTATTCCAATATGAGCATAACAATATTACAATTCTCAGCAGAGTTTTCTTGCATCCAAAAATCCATGAGATAACAACCCAAATGGGCCTCTCTTTATAGCAAAAGCACTAGCCTAAAACCCTAGGTCGAATTTGGCTTGAGAGGGAGCCAAAAACCAATAGACATGAAGTCGAATTCCAATCTAAACCAAGCTTGGAGAGCTAACTCAATGGACAACTTGAATTGTTGGTAGGTGTGAATGGCAAGGTGGCAAACTCGACTTTGATAATGCATGGGAAGTATCACCCATCAAATGGGCGTGTTACAACTAGGATCCACATGAGGGTTTAGGTGAGATGCGTGAGCTTCATGAGGGAGGCGAGTGGATTGGTGGGTGACAAGTGGAGTGATAAGTGTAGTTTAGATGGGAGCCAAGCCAGAGTAATCACATAAATCAAGGAAGGCGCCTACCTCAAGCTAACCAACCCATACATCAAATGACACCTCACTAAATCGAATTTTGAAGGAAGGAGGGCGAATTTGCTTGAGTGGAGAGTCTTCTGGTGATTGGATAACTAACTGAAGCCACTTGGAGTTGATTGGAATCTTCATAAATGTCTATTTCCATGTCATTTAGCCTTTTATTTTATTCATTTCTGATTATTTTGGAGAGTTTTGGATAATCTCCAATTTAATCATTTTTATTAAAATAATTAATAATTTCTCTGAAACTGGGTTTTTAGAGAAAATATTAATTATGAGGCCTAAATGACGTCTAAAAGTTGGGTTTAGCTGGTCCACGAGTCATGTGTGATTTTTGGCTTATGAAACGAGCCATCAATCACTAAATTCGGACCCCGGATGTCTGACATATTACAGACTCAAATTTCTCCATTTAAACTATAGAGAAATTTAATTAAAATTTAAAAATAATTAAAAATTAAAAAACCCCAAATCCAACGCGTCCGGTAAAATTTTTTCGAAATTTTTTTTGGGGGTCCTAGAGACTTAGGACATGACCAAAACTTATTCTAATAGTGTCTAGTAGGTTTATACATATTAGTTGGACTCTAATAACCCTCCACGGCTCCGATTTTCAAAATCGGGCATTCCAGCTTTGGAGGAAGCAGGAGAAAACCTCATCGATTATACATCGCCTTAAGCAAAGTATAATTGACAAGGGAAAAAAACTCCCTGGAATACCTTAGTTGCTTAATCAAGTCATGGAGAACCGAGCCACTCAGACCCTACTAGCACACTTTGTTACAAACCCCCATGGGGCCATGGTCATGTCGACTCAAAAACAAAACTGGCTAGACCCAAATATCTGAAACCCAGATACTCTGGAAGTGAACACTGATGTGTTCCAACACTGGCGGCTCAATAAGGTTTCAACTATTGTACAGATATAGTTGATAACATGCTGTAAAGCATATTCTGAGGTACCTGAAGGGTACGGTTGATTATGGGCTCAAGTATGATGCGAATCAAAAGATTAACCTGGAGGGTTATGTTGATTCAGATTGGGCAGGTAGTGCTGCAGATAGGAAGAGCACTTTGGGGTGTTGCTTCAGTATGGGATCTGGGGTGATCTCTTGGTTTAGCAGGAAGCAATCCTGCGTAGCACTAAGTACAGCCGACGCAGAGTATGTCGCAGCTTGTTCGGCTAGTTGTGAGGCAGTATGGCTTAGGAAGCTACCATCTAATTTATTTGATCTCCGGTTGGATGCTACTTGTATCTTCTGTGACAACCAGAGTTGTGTGAAGCTATCTGAGAACCCGGCGTTCCATGATAAGTCGAAGCATATTGAGATCAAGTATCACTATATCAGGGATATGGTGCAGAGAGGATCAGTGAAGCTCCTGTATGTTGCAATGAACGAGCAGATAGCAGATGTGTTGACCAAACCACTAGCCAGGGTGAAGTTCGAGTACTTCAAAGGGAGGCTTGGTGTTCTTCAGATTGAAGATACTTCCAGGAGGAAGTAACAGGACACGGATGCTAGAGCCATTCCAAGCATGGTGGTAGAAGGATCCTTCCCATGGCTGTGGATGTAAGTGTTGTGTGATGAGCATCAGGACGATGCTCCGGATGATGTTCTAGATGATGATGATCAGTATGATCATGAGCATCAGCATGATGCTCTGTGCGAGAATGATCAGGTTGATCATGAGTATCAGGATGATACTCCGAGGCCGTGGATATGTTGCAGGTTGTGCTGGTTAGGCATGTAATCAATCCTGGAGATCCAATAGGTTGTGCTAGGCACGTAATGAGTCCTGGGATGCTCTTTAGAGATCTTGTCGGTCGCAAGATGCTCTTTTAAGGTTTTTCCTGTTCACATGTAATCAGTCCTAGAGATCCAATAGGTTGTGCTAAGCACGTAATGAGTCCTGGGATGCTCTTTAGAGATCTTGCCGGTTGCAAGATGTTCTTTTGAGGTTTTGTGAAGTTCACATGTAATCAGTCCTAAAGATCCGATAGGTTGTGCTGAGCACGTAATGAGTCCTAGGATGCTCTTTAGAGATCTTGCCGGTTGCAAGATGCTCTTTTAAGGTTTTGTGAAAGGATGCATGTAATCAGTCCTAGGAGATATTGCCGGTCGTGCTAGGCACATAAAGGATCCTGGGATGCTCTTGTCAGGTTTTGGGATTCCACCAGTTGCCGCTCGCAGAGATGATGAAGACCTACAGGAGGCTAGGCCTACATCCAACATGAAATAGGGTTGGCTCTATAGAACTTCCTATGACGAGAAGAATTGAGAGATAGCACCAGTGATCGAGATGACGAGTACGGCAGCAGTGACGATGATGCTCCAGTGATCCAGTGACGATGATCCAGCTCCAGTATTGAAGACTTGTGTCTATATACCTGTGTCAAGAGAATACCTTCCTAGTTAAGAGGGAGTGTTGATGTATTTGTAACTTCGGAAAATATTCACTTGTTTATTGTATGTATTACATTTGTACTTTATTGTATCCCCAACGGAGATGTATTATTCCTCCGATTGGAAGTATCACAAGTTACATTGTAAGTGTCGTAACTTATATTTGATGGGTTATTAGACCACCTTGGTGGGGTCAACCCTGTATGAGTCACATGGATGGGTTATTAGGCTTCCTTAGGAAGTCGGCCAGTTAGGGTTAAAGGCAGGGCAAGTCATTGTATAAATAGAGAGTGTGAGTCTCTCATTCTATTCATTCACTCACTCATCCAACTCGCATAGTTGAGAGAGAGGAGTGCACACAAGTGGAGGAGGAGCAGTTGCTGAAGACATATATCTCTTGGGGTTTGATCTTTGTGATCTTTGTATTGGTGCTCATTCTATCTCTGAGGAAGTTGCGGGCTTTTTCACCTTCTTGGTTTTCCCCGGTGAAATGCTTTATGTCTCTTGTCTTGTCTCTTATGCTTGATATGTTGTACATGTTGTTCTCTCAATTAAGATCCTTGATCATATTGAATTAAATGATGAAAAACTAACAATATATATGTATATGGTTATTGGTTGATTGTTTAGAATTAGAGTGGTCTAATTACTTGGAATCGGAATTTCTTGTGTATACTCGTTGGTCTTACCCTCTTAAGTAGTATGGACTTGGTCATTCCCACCATTTATGGCTTGCTAGTTATGGCATCACCTATAACCTGTCCCCATCCTCCATCCGTTCTCTTCTGTATTTGGTTTTATCCTGACGTACACTTCAGCCTGTGATGTGGAGGACTTGCCCACTTATGCCTCTATGTTGGATAGACTCCCTGTTGTTTTGTGTCTCAGCTCTGAGTTGTGCAACAGAACTTACCGAAGCCTTGATCCTTCTAGTCCAGGAGAACCCGCTGGTGTTGGTTCCTGAGCTTAGGTGAGTTGGATTTGAAGCCTTGACCTCTTTGGTCGATTGCCCCCGATGTTTGGTCTTGATTGTGGATGATCCCTCTAGATGCCTAAGTTGTGTCAGCTAAACTTAAAGCAAATTGTACTACCATCATTACACGCATATGTGACTCATTGTTATATCTTCTATGCAAGCCCATGGTTATAAAGTGAAACTGCGCTTTTAAGCACAATGAAAGAGGGCTATGAAATGAAATGCAAAGCACCCTGGATGAAAGCTGCAACTAGTTGTGCTTTTAAGCACATGCAAAATCCTAAGGGTCATAAGGCCTAAAGAGCAGTGGTTAAATGTATGCTAAATCTAAAGACTGTTGGCCATGATTGAAAGGTAATGATAAATTCCGCATGGAGCCTATGGGTTGGGATGTGAGATGGAGTAAGGGACAGCTAATTCTAAGTATCCCCTAGAACCTAAAGTTACGGTTAATTGTGCACCTAGTCACAGTGGTTCTAGAAAAGATCCTCAAGGAGCTTGATTCAAGCTTGGATGTGAGTTGTAGACATTTGCTAAAGTTGAATAGGCGCTCCTCAAATCAACTTATTCCATTTGTGAGACACCGCCATTCATTGTGTGTTTTATGTCCAACATATGCTTAGGTGGTTTTCCCTTTCCCTTTATCCAAAGTGTCACAGTGTTGAAGTTGTAAATTCATCCCCTTGTCCTAGCCTTGTCTTTTCCACCTTCACCCATCTCTAGCAAAATGGTCACTTCCATAAAATGAGTATACACTTGAGGGTCTTGTTATCACCTAAACTGTAGTTACCCCTATGGATGGATCCAGTCATGGATGGCAATAGGGAAGGGCAACTTGAAAGGTGCAACCACGATCACCTCGACCTCCAATATGTATGGTTGTCACGCCAGTCGAGGCAACCTTCGCTTTATGTTGTCTAGCCCAGACAACAAAGGGGGAGACCCGATCTACTCCCGACAGGAGAGATCAAAACCAAGACACCAAATCAAGGTATTTCTAAGTGAAGTTAGGTGTATGGTTTATCCTAGACCTAAAGGTAAAGTCACAAGCCAAGTGAGGGGTTCAATAGGTATAGCTTTGATTCATAGTTGATGTGAAAGTGACTTACAATGTTTGAAGTGAGATCTAGGATGAGTGTACTAGGTCAATGTCAAAAGATCCACTGCCTTGGGAACTGTGTCCAATGCAGGATAGTTTTGAGGGGTGTGTTGGGGCTAACTAGTACATAAGACAAGCTTGACCATGATTCATGATAGCTTTAAGGGTATAGTTCACCATGCAAAAGTCAAACCACAAGTCAATCCAACAATCTAGGAGAGTTGGGTTGTCTTGGAGATAAACCAGTGCCTTGGGAATTGGGAAGTGGAGTCAAAGTAGGGTTGACTTATGGTTTAGGACTCCTACAACATGAGATAAGTGGGCAATATAGGTCTTGATGGTTGAATGTATCTAGATCTAGGTTTGACCCAAGTGGACCACAATCCCTTAAAACAAGGAATGCAGTCCCCAAGGCAAGATTTGACAAAGTGACAGCCTAGACCTAGGTTTTGAATTATTCCGGTTTCAGATCTCCAAAAATCTCAAGTACCCAGTTTCTGGAAGTGAGTCAACTCACTTCTCCAAGGTGGTGCGACTTTACCCAAGGAGGCTTCAATTGGGGTTTAGGTGGGTCAAATCATGTCGGATGGCATCCAAACTTTAGATCCTAATAGATCGGTCAGGTAGGAGTATGGATCTATAATTTCGTGGCAATCCACCGGTTAGATCTTAGTAGATCTGAGTTTAAGTGTTCCAAGTGGTCCAAAATGGGGATTAAATCCCTTAAAATGTGGAATGGGGCCCACAAGGTAAATTTCAAGAAAGGGACAACCTGGGTGTATGTTATTTGATGTGTAGATGTCAAATCAAGTGGAATCTCAAACACCCACCACCTAGATCTAGGTCAACTTGCCCAACTAGAGAAGTGCGCCTTGCTTGGGAGAGGCTAAGTTGGCCTGGGAAGGGGATCAAATGGAGGCCAATCCTCACCAAACTATAGATCCGGGATGCCTTGGATGCTATAGAGGTGGGTTTTCAGTATTATACCCAACAACCCAATAGATCTAAGTAGATCTGAGAAAATGTAAAATGGGGGTTTTGAAATATTTAGGGTTTTAACAATTTATGAGTTATGTCAATGGATTGGATAAAGGAAAGAGAAACAAACCTGTGGATCTTACCTGGATAACCTTGTAGATGCCTTGATGATGATGATCTATGCAATCCCGATCAATTTGGAAGCTTTGAGGTAGTTTCTATGCAAATCGATTTGGTCCAAGAAGCCAATGCGCCCTCTCTCCTGCACAACAAACGTCAACAATATCAGATTTGATGCATCAAGAGATAAGACTAATGCCACAAAAGAAGTAACAGAAAGATAGCATAGATCACAATGATACTAATGATAACCCCCTGATACAAGCGAATGCCAAGAAAGTCGATTTGAAGAAGCCTTGCAAAATCGCCCTTGTTGAAGTCGCCCTCCTGTAGACAAACAATGATTTCCAAAAAAGATAGATCTTACCACAATTTCCAAATGCTAGGTTGCAATAGACTTTCCAATCACCATCTAAGAACACCAGATGCAAAGGAGACCACAAGAATTTCCACAAGAATATTTTTCTATACCAATAATCCAAGAGCCAAAGACCCTTTACAATGAGAGGCTCTCTCCTTTAAATAGGAAGGAGAGGCACTAAACCCTAACCACTTTTTGAATGAGTGGCTAAGATTAAAAGATACAAATGTCTAATCAATGGTTGAGATGAGCTCAACAACATAATACATGGATCACACATAAAATATAACATAAGTGGACAAAGTCGCCCTAGGAGAGGGGAATCCCACCAAATCATGATGACAAAATATCATAAGAGGCTCATGGTGGGTCCAAGGGGTAATTTTATCCCTCCTTGGTCAATCCCCATGGCACAACAACCAATAAATAATCATGAAAGTACCAAATCGTGCCTCCCTAGTGAAGTCGTGGTCCTCAAAAGACCTCAAAAATCCACAGAAAGTGCCATAAGTGATGGATGCGGGCCCCGATGAAGCTGAAACTGCTGGAGAAGGTGTGGAAGACCCCGATCTATCATCACTGATCATCCCATGCCATAACTTTGCCTCAGTAGCCCAAATCGATTTCCTCAATAGCCATTTCTACCAATCCTGAAATGCCTCGGGAAGCGTGAAACTGCCCAAACAGCCTCCTGGAGTGATGGCGCTGTCAAGGTGAGGGCACCAATGTGTCCGGGAGGGGGGGTAATATGGTAAAAACAAGTGGCTGGACCACCCCCTCCATCATCAGCGCCCTAGGTCAACCGGATAAAAGTCATCTCTGCTCCGACAGGGCCTCCAACAGACCAAAACTGCACTAGGACAGCCTACTGAGGCTCAATCATCACTGTAAGTGCCCGGAACTGAAAACAAACTGTCCCATTGGACTCAGAAGGTCCAAATCTATCCAAGATGTGTACTCATACACCATATGAGTCTCTGCATGATCAAAATAAATATCCAATATACCGGAACAAGGCCAATAATAATGCTCTGTAAATGATCAAACACTGCTGTAACCCCAGAATCATCATCATAACCCTGTAGCTGCTGCATAGAATCATCCTGTATGTGTACATAGACCATATATCATCTATCCATATCATCATAAGGTCTAACATCTCATGTCCCATGGTCCTCCATGGTCAAACTAGGTCCAACCAAGACCAAATACAACTCAGACCATCATCCATAGCTGCTGCAAGGTGTCAAGGTTAATACATGCTCTAGAACTTATTCGAATAACAATTATAACACAGAGTAATCATGACTGGCGATCTAAATCCAAATATATAGTGTCGTTAATTATTATTATTACTCAGACTAGACTTTCAGGACCATACTCACTTCATAGTTGTGATCAATTTGCTAGTGAAGGGTGAAGGCTGAAATAACTGGCTAGGCTAAGGGATGACTTGACTGACTTGACTTTGTGACACTTTGGCAAGGGAAAGGGAATACACACCATAGTATATACTGAATGAGCAATAACACAGGGAATGGCGGTGTCTCACAAATGGATGAGTTGTTTAAAGAGGGTTTATTCACCTTCACAAATGCGCACAATCCATAATACAAATAAGGCCAGCAATTGTTTAGATATAACATTTAAGTTCCATTGCTTTTTGGGCCTGAAGTTTCCATAGCCTTGATCTATGTGTGTTTACAAACACATTGCATAGATTTACATTTATTTTTAGGCTTTCTGCTGCAGGTGTGTTTTTAAGGCACTTGTTTACCTGAGCACTTCTAGGTGTGTCATGGACAACTTGTTTACCTAGGTATTTATTTTTCCAAAAGATATAACATTTTATTTTTCATGGCCATTTTCATTTGGCATTTCTTTCACATACAAGATATAGCATTTCATTTTTCCAGATTTTGTATTCATGGCAGCACTAAAAGTTTCAGGTTTAGCCAACACAACTTTAGTGACTAGGGGGAATTCTCAAGGAACTCCAACTCACCATAGGTAAGTTTTGTCACCAACTCAGAGCCGAGACACAATAAACAGGGAGGCTCATCCAATACAGAGGCTACAGTGGGGAAAGGTCCTCCATGTCACTAGTCAAGTAGCAAATCAGGGTAATAATCTAAAAGGTAGGCCACGGATGGATGAAGACAATGAAATGATGGAGCCAACACTAGCAAGCCAGAGTATGGTGTAATGATCACCTCTATTCTCCCTAAGGAGGGTATGTACCAATGAGTATGAATAGTGAACTTCTAAGTCTGAGTAGGGACAATATAATATAAATAATAGGTCAACCAGGTCCATGTATCTATATGATCGCCAGATCATGACACTAAGTGCTAAGACATGCTATAAGAATAAGTATAAAAGCAATCTAACCATAACACAATAATATACCTGCTGAGTCATATACCTGAATGCACATCAACCTGTACCATCATCTGTCCTCTGAAACTGCTGCTGTAACTCTGGGCACTACTGACTGCTCTGTACCAATGGTATAATGGCTACATCGGTCATCTCTCTGAGTGTCCTGAAACTCAGTCATGGCATGGGGAATACAACTGCTGTCCACAATCTGATAGTGATCCAATCTAGATGCTCATCTCGGCATCTCAAATGCAAGGGAACTGGCTCAATAGTGTACTGGAATGAGAAAAATAATGTATGGTAGCCCGGCTACTATATATGTGATAACATCTGGCTCCGGCTGGGACAAGTGCTCTGCTGAAATGAGTGCTTGAGAACCTCAGAATCTCTGGTCCTCGAACTCTGCTACTTGAATCCACGATCCAGCACTCTACCATTTTATTTCCAGCTTTTATTTTTGCAACCTATTTTCTGCATTCACAAACATCTAACAAAATACCTCATGCCGCATGTGTGGGAAAAATATAAAATCAACTGAAACAAAATCTACTCTATGTCAGAAATATAAATGCATGAAACATAAATGCGGAAAGTAAATTAAACTACTAACATAATTTGCAAAATTTGAAATTTATTGTGCAGGAGAAGAAAAAAGTGACAGGTACTCAGTTTAACTAGGAGCTTAGAGACTAAGAAGGTGCCAGACTCAATGGCTGAAAAGACTAACTACTGCCTAAGTAGGCTTATTCTGTTTCCTACCTACCCTAATCTACCAGGCAATGCAAGTGGAGAGATCCCAACTATGTGGGATCAGGGATGTGATCCCTCAAGTCCCTCTGATGGACAGGATATAAAATACGTCGTCCACTACCCGTGGTCAGAAAGCACATGCCATCAATGCATCGTTCTACTGTGAAAGGTCCAACCCATAAGTCATCAGCTTGCCCCGATCTTATATGCAGTAAATGGTTGGGGATAATGACTTGACTTCCTGTAGGAAACCTATTTCTATTGACTGACTCAGGGATAACTCCAATGTTACGAATAGGCATGGGGTGGATTTCGGCAGGGTTTTGCGGTTGAGGCGTGACAATCCTCGAGTTTCTCCTAGAAGGAACTGCATCAATTCTGGGTGGACCACCATCTAAGGAAATAGCAACTGTGCCAACAAGGACTTCCCTAACTTCCCTTCTTGTTTCTTGGATTACCTCATTTGGCCCTTCCCCATGGGGAGACACAATTCTTTTAACAATTTCACCTACAGTCAAGAAGTCTCTATGTTCTTCCAAGGGAGGTGGCTCTCTAGATATGACAGTGTTATGACTAGAACCTTCCCCTGAAGGAACAGGAATAACCATGTTTTCCAGTCTGGGAGAAACTGACTCAGAATGAAATGTAGAGGAAGTAGGAATGTGAGAAAGATCATGAGTATGATGACTAGATGACTCAGACGGTAGGAGGAAACTAGGGATATGCGGATATGTAGATAAAGCATGGCTTTGAGGCTCTGAAGGAGTTTGAAAAATAGCAAGGTTATTTAGATTATAGTCTCCTTCAGGAGCATCATTAATTAGGGCATCCTCTTCCCAACTCAGAGAGTTATCATGGACTTGAATTAGGCTATCGTCTTCTAAGGATAAATGAGAAAAGGAATCTTCTGAATCAGAATAATAAGTGGCTTCAGGCTCTTCATTTGTTTCGACCCTAGTAGATGTTGCAAGATTGTTTTCCCATGGGTAGATAGGTGCAAGTCCTTGGCTTTCTCTTTCTCTATTGTGATCAGTCAAGGCAAACCATTCCCTAACAGTGAAAGGAATTCTTTCTCCCCTCCTAATATCATCAAACTCATCTTCATGTGTTGGGTTTTCAATGTTTTCCTCATTGTTTGTTTGATCATGAAAGTTTTCTGTTGGGGGAGCTTGTTCCATGCCTTGATCATCAAGCAAACTCTCATCTCTTCCTATATTTCTTATGCCATCCTCAACCCCTTCAAGTGTGTGATCTTCTATAGAAGGCTCTTGAATGTTTTCATTGTTTTGTTCGTGATCTTGGGGTTGATTTTCATGTCCTCTCAATTCATCTACTTCCTCAACAAGTTCATCTCCAATTGTTCTTGTTGTTTCAATCATTTGCTTATCTTCCCAAAAAGAATCAGAATCTTCCATGACTATACACATATTTTGATCAACTTCATATAATTCATCCTCATCTTCAACAAGGTTAGTTTTGGCATTATTTAACAATTCATCCCCATATGTGTTTTTCAACCCTTCATCAAAAGATTCAACATGCTCATTATAACAAGGCTCTCTGTTAACCCGAATCAAAGCTCCATCGGGGTTGGGAACACAAATAAATGATAAATCCATCATAAGGTATCCACCTAGACCAGCTGCCCACTTTCTAGATAAAAGCATTCCATATGCTGGGGGCAAGTCAATGACCACTACATCCATCATGGTAGAAATGTCTGGACATGCGAAAAGATCAGCTCTAAGGTTTTTGATCAAACCATAAGATGGCACTCGTCGGGAATCTATACCACAGACATTTCCATAGGGCCTAGTCACTTCAAGTCCCATTTCCTTCATAACTTGTAAAGGCATAACATTCATTGCTTCTCCCGAATCCAACATACAATTGTGAAGGAGCATGTTTTGAATGTGCAAGGTAAGGTAAAAGGGAGAGTGACCACCGCTCTTTCTTTCATAAATGGCCGAGTGGATGTTTATTGGTGGATCCTTCTCTGTTTCACTAGGTTGTGTTCCACTAAGCTTTTGGATATGACATGATTCAAGGACCGGTTCAGGAGTTTTCTCTTGGCCAATACCATTGAAAAATTCCTCTACTTGGCATCTAACAGATGGCACCTTCATTAACTCAGTGACAGGGATGTTACACATTATCTTGCTTAGTTCTTTCTTCATATCAATCTTAAGATCATAATCATCTAGGGCAAGATCTTCTTCTTCCTTTTTATCTTCATCAATCTTTTTATGTTTATCAAGGAAAGAAGGCTGGGAGGTACTTCCTCGTTTGTAGATTTGATACTTTGGTTGCTCTTTAGGTTTTGGGAGTTCTAAGGCACAACATGTGGAGCTAGGTTCTTCAACTATATCATCTTCTTGCTCCCATGGCTCTTCTTCTAAAAGGATTCTTCCAAAGTCTTCATCATAAGACAAGTCATTTATAAAGTTGATGTTTTCTGGTTGGTCATCATGGTCAATGGTGTCAGAGGGTGTTTCTTCTTCTTCATCACACCAATTGACTTCCTTCTTTTCAGAGTTTTCTGGATATTCAAGTCGTCGTCTATCTCTATCCCCATCAGGCCTTCTATTATTATTCCAGTAAGGTTTAGGGCCATAAGGATTTCTATGTCTCTCAGGGTCATTTAAACTTGCCACATTCTTAGTTAGGACAGTTAATTGTTTCATCATCTCTTGCATGACTTCTAAAGTGTCCTTGGATTCCTTTGGCACACTCACGGGTTCCTTTGGTTTTCGGAGTCTAGGGTCAGATCTAGAAGTGGATGGGGTAAATTGATCAAAAAAGTTTTGTTTCCCCATGGATGCTACATTTTGCTCAGCCATCTTAGCATTTGATTGAGCGGTCTTTAAGTCATTTGGGTTTTTATCCTTTAGCTGATAACCAACCCATCCCTCAAAAGCATTCAAGTAGTGAATGACAACTGCTTGATCTTTTGGTCTAATTTCTTCAAGGATAACAGCTACAGTCTTGTCAAATCTTATGTTAAACTCATGGACTGTTTCATTCTCTCTTTTCTTGATATCAAAAAGTTGATGTAAGAGAAACTTCCCATCTAGCTTTCGGGACCACTCACTGTTTAGCTTGTTGACAAAGTTATCATACCCATCAATGGATGAGGCAGGCAACCTGTCAAACCACTTCCTAACATCTCCTTCCAAGGATGCCAGGAGACCCCTCATGAAAACATCTTCCTCAGATGCTCCATATGCTTCCATGTGTTCCCATACTTTATCAATGTGGTCTTCAATTGATATAGCGGATACTCCATCAAATCTAGGAACCTTTTCAAAATACTTTTCAGGCATGTCATGGGGTGCACCCTGGATTTGGGAAAAGTCTAAAGGAGACGGTTTTGCCTTTCTTCCAAAAATCCTAGGAGCTTGTGGTGGAGGAACATTCTGGTTTCCCGGGTTTGTTCCGGCCATTGGACTTAGTAAGCTTGTGTTTAAGTTTGAACTAGGAAATGGGGGAGGAACCGAAATAGTCAAAGGGGATCCTGAAGCTCTGTTTGGAGAATCATTGACCAACTTCCAAAGGAAGTTAGATGGTTGTGCTTTGGGATCTCTTTTACGATATGTTATTGGGGTTCCTTCAACTTGATCTAAGTTTGCTTTACTTCTTGTGTTGTAAGGATGTAAATGAGCTCGCTCCTCAGCGGAGTCACGAATGGGAGTCGCCAGGTAGATTTAACTCTTCTACCAAGATATGTGTCGTTGTATATGCAGGAAGGACTAGGGCAAGCTATTGCCTCCCCGGCAACGGCGCCAAAATGTTAGGCAAAGAGAAAGGGGAGGAGAGCTTTAACAAAAATAATATGTCGGACCAAGGTAAGCCTATTGCGTCCCCGGCAACGGCGCCAAAATGTTATCACCTAAACTGTAGTTACCCCTATGGATGGATCCAGTCATGGATGGCAATAGGGAAGGGCAACTTGAAAGGTGCAACCACGATCACCTCGACCTCCAATATGTATGGTTGTCACGCCAGTCGAGGCAACCTTCGCTTTATGTTGTCTAGCCCAGACAACAAAGGGGGAGACCCGATCTACTCCCGACAGGAGAGATCAAAACCAAGACACCAAATCAAGGTATTTCTAAGTGAAGTTAGGTGTATGGTTTATCCTAGACCTAAAGGTAAAGTCACAAGCCAAGTGAGGGGTTCAATAGGTATAGCTTTGATTCATAGTTGATGTGAAAGTGACTTACAATGTTTGAAGTGAGATCTAGGATGAGTGTACTAGGTCAATGTCAAAAGATCCACTGCCTTGGGAACTGTGTCCAATGCAGGATAGTTTTGAGGGGTGTGTTGGGGCTAACTAGTACATAAGACAAGCTTGACCATGATTCATGATAGCTTTAAGGGTATAGTTCACCATGCAAAAGTCAAACCACAAGTCAATCCAACAATCTAGGAGAGTTGGGTTGTCTTGGAGATAAACCAGTGCCTTGGGAATTGGGAAGTGGAGTCAAAGTAGGGTTGACTTATGGTTTAGGACTCCTACAACATGAGATAAGTGGGCAATATAGGTCTTGATGGTTGAATGTATCTAGATCTAGGTTTGACCCAAGTGGACCACAATCCCTTAAAACAAGGAATGCAGTCCCCAAGGCAAGATTTGACAAAGTGACAGCCTAGACCTAGGTTTTGAATTATTCCGGTTTCAGATCTCCAAAAATCTCAAGTACCCAGTTTCTGGAAGTGAGTCAACTCACTTCTCCAAGGTGGTGCGACTTTACCCAAGGAGGCTTCAATTGGGGTTTAGGTGGGTCAAATCATGTCGGATGGCATCCAAACTTTAGATCCTAATAGATCGGTCAGGTAGGAGTATGGATCTATAATTTCGTGGCAATCCACCGGTTAGATCTTAGTAGATCTGAGTTTAAGTGTTCCAAGTGGTCCAAAATGGGGATTAAATCCCTTAAAATGTGGAATGGGGCCCACAAGGTAAATTTCAAGAAAGGGACAACCTGGGTGTATGTTATTTGATGTGTAGATGTCAAATCAAGTGGAATCTCAAACACCCACCACCTAGATCTAGGTCAACTTGCCCAACTAGAGAAGTGCGCCTTGCTTGGGAGAGGCTAAGTTGGCCTGGGAAGGGGATCAAATGGAGGCCAATCCTCACCAAACTATAGATCCGGGATGCCTTGGATGCTATAGAGGTGGGTTTTCAGTATTATACCCAACAACCCAATAGATCTAAGTAGATCTGAGAAAATGTAAAATGGGGGTTTTGAAATATTTAGGGTTTTAACAATTTATGAGTTATGTCAATGGATTGGATAAAGGAAAGAGAAACAAACCTGTGGATCTTACCTGGATAACCTTGTAGATGCCTTGATGATGATGATCTATGCAATCCCGATCAATTTGGAAGCTTTGAGGTAGTTTCTATGCAAATCGATTTGGTCCAAGAAGCCAATGCGCCCTCTCTCCTGCACAACAAACGTCAACAATATCAGATTTGATGCATCAAGAGATAAGACTAATGCCACAAAAGAAGTAACAGAAAGATAGCATAGATCACAATGATACTAATGATAACCCCCTGATACAAGCGAATGCCAAGAAAGTCGATTTGAAGAAGCCTTGCAAAATCGCCCTTGTTGAAGTCGCCCTCCTGTAGACAAACAATGATTTCCAAAAAAGATAGATCTTACCACAATTTCCAAATGCTAGGTTGCAATAGACTTTCCAATCACCATCTAAGAACACCAGATGCAAAGGAGACCACAAGAATTTCCACAAGAATATTTTTCTATACCAATAATCCAAGAGCCAAAGACCCTTTACAATGAGAGGCTCTCTCCTTTAAATAGGAAGGAGAGGCACTAAAACCCTAACCACTTTTTGAATGAGTGGCTAAGATTAAAAGATACAAATGTCTAATCAATGGTTGAGATGAGCTCAACAACATAATACATGGATCACACATAAAATATAACATAAGTGGACAAAGTCGCCCTAGGAGAGGGGAATCCCACCAAATCATGATGACAAAATATCATAAGAGGCTCATGGTGGGTCCAAGGGGTAATTTTATCCCTCCTTGGTCAATCCCCATGGCACAACAACCAATAAATAATCATGAAAGTACCAAATCGTGCCTCCCTAGTGAAGTCGTGGTCCTCAAAAGACCTCAAAAATCCACAGAAAGTGCCATAAGTGATGGATGCGGGCCCCGATGAAGCTGAAACTGCTGGAGAAGGTGTGGAAGACCCCGATCTATCATCACTGATCATCCCATGCCATAACTTTGCCTCAGTAGCCCAAATCGATTTCCTCAATAGCCATTTCTACCAATCCTGAAATGCCTCGGGAAGCGTGAAACTGCCCAAACAGCCTCCTGGAGTGATGGCGCTGTCAAGGTGAGGGCACCAATGTGTCCGGGAGGGGGGGTAATATGGTAAAAACAAGTGGCTGGACCACCCCCTCCATCATCAGCGCCCTAGGTCAACCGGATAAAAGTCATCTCTGCTCCGACAGGGCCTCCAACAGACCAAAACTGCACTAGGACAGCCTACTGAGGCTCAATCATCACTGTAAGTGCCCGGAACTGAAAACAAACTGTCCCATTGGACTCAGAAGGTCCAAATCTATCCAAGATGTGTACTCATACACCATATGAGTCTCTGCATGATCAAAATAAATATCCAATATACCGGAACAAGGCCAATAATAATGCTCTGTAAATGATCAAACACTGCTGTAACCCCAGAATCATCATCATAACCCTGTAGCTGCTGCATAGAATCATCCTGTATGTGTACATAGACCATATATCATCTATCCATATCATCATAAGGTCTAACATCTCATGTCCCATGGTCCTCCATGGTCAAACTAGGTCCAACCAAGACCAAATACAACTCAGACCATCATCCATAGCTGCTGCAAGGTGTCAAGGTTAATACATGCTCTAGAACTTATTCGAATAACAATTATAACACAGAGTAATCATGACTGGCGATCTAAATCCAAATATATAGTGTCGTTAATTATTATTATTACTCAGACTAGACTTTCAGGACCATACTCACTTCATAGTTGTGATCAATTTGCTAGTGAAGGGTGAAGGCTGAAATAACTGGCTAGGCTAAGGGATGACTTGACTGACTTGACTTTGTGACACTTTGGCAAGGGAAAGGGAATACACACCATAGTATATACTGAATGAGCAATAACACAGGGAATGGCGGTGTCTCACAAATGGATGAGTTGTTTAAAGAGGGTTTATTCACCTTCACAAATGCGCACAATCCATAATACAAATAAGGCCAGCAATTGTTTAGATATAACATTTAAGTTCCATTGCTTTTTGGGCCTGAAGTTTCCATAGCCTTGATCTATGTGTGTTTACAAACACATTGCATAGATTTACATTTATTTTTAGGCTTTCTGCTGCAGGTGTGTTTTTAAGGCACTTGTTTACCTGAGCACTTCTAGGTGTGTCATGGACAACTTGTTTACCTAGGTATTTATTTTTCCAAAAGATATAACATTTTATTTTTCATGGCCATTTTCAATTGGCATTTCTTTCACATACAAGATATAGCATTTCATTTTTCCAGATTTTGTATTCATGGCAGCACTAAAAGTTTCAGGTTTAGCCAACACAACTTTAGTGACTAGGGGGAATTCTCAAGGAACTCCAACTCACCATAGGTAAGTTTTGTCACCAACTCAGAGCCGAGACACAATAAACAGGGAGGCTCATCCAATACAGAGGCTACAGTGGGGAAAGGTCCTCCATGTCACTAGTCAAGTAGCAAATCAGGGTAATAATCTAAAAGGTAGGCCACGGATGGATGAAGACAATGAAATGATGGAGCCAACACTAGCAAGCCAGAGTATGGTGTAATGATCACCTCTATTCTCCCTAAGGAGGGTATGTACCAATGAGTATGAATAGTGAACTTCTAAGTCTGAGTAGGGACAATATAATATAAATAATAGGTCAACCAGGTCCATGTATCTATATGATCGCCAGATCATGACACTAAGTGCTAAGACATGCTATAAGAATAAGTATAAAAGCAATCTAACCATAACACAATAATATACCTGCTGAGTCATATACCTGAATGCACATCAACCTGTACCATCATCTGTCCTCTGAAACTGCTGCTGTAACTCTGGGCACTACTGACTGCTCTGTACCAATGGTATAATGGCTACATCGGTCATCTCTCTGAGTGTCCTGAAACTCAGTCATGGCATGGGGAATACAACTGCTGTCCACAATCTGATAGTGATCCAATCTAGATGCTCATCTCGGCATCTCAAATGCAAGGGAACTGGCTCAATAGTGTACTGGAATGAGAAAAATAATGTATGGTAGCCCGGCTACTATATATGTGATAACATCTGGCTCCGGCTGGGACAAGTGCTCTGCTGAAATGAGCGCTTGAGAACCTCAGAATCTCTGGTCCTCGAACTCTGCTACTTGAATCCACGATCCAGCACTCTACCATTTTATTTCCAGCTTTTATTTTTGCAACCTATTTTCTGCATTCACAAACATCTAACAAAATACCTCATGCCGCATGTGTGGGAAAAATATAAAATCAACTGAAACAAAATCTACTCTATGTCAGAAATATAAATGCATGAAACATAAATGCGGAAAGTAAATTAAACTACTAACATAATTTGCAAAATTTGAAATTTATTGTGCAGGAGAAGAAAAAAGTGACAGGTACTCAGTTTAACTAGGAGCTTAGAGACTAAGAAGGTGCCAGACTCAATGGCTGAAAAGACTAACTACTGCCTAAGTAGGCTTATTCTGTTTCCTACCTACCCTAATCTACCAGGCAATGCAAGTGGAGAGATCCCAACTATGTGGGATCAGGGATGTGATCCCTCAAGTCCCTCTGATGGACAGGATATAAAATACGTCGTCCACTACCCGTGGTCAGAAAGCACATGCCATCAATGCATCGTTCTACTGTGAAAGGTCCAACCCATAAGTCATCAGCTTGCCCCGATCTTATATGCAGTAAATGGTTGGGGATAATGACTTGACTTCCTGTAGGAAACCTATTTCTATTGACTGACTCAGGGATAACTCCAATGTTACGAATAGGCATGGGGTGGATTTCGGCAGGGTTTTGCGGTTGAGGCGTGACAATCCTCGAGTTTCTCCTAGAAGGAACTGCATCAATTCTGGGTGGACCACCATCTAAGGAAATAGCAACTGTGCCAACAAGGACTTCCCTAACTTCCCTTCTTGTTTCTTGGATTACCTCATTTGGCCCTTCCCCATGGGGAGACACAATTCTTTTAACAATTTCACCTACAGTCAAGAAGTCTCTATGTTCTTCCAAGGGAGGTGGCTCTCTAGATATGACAGTGTTATGACTAGAACCTTCCCCTGAAGGAACAGGAATAACCATGTTTTCCAGTCTGGGAGAAACTGACTCAGAATGAAATGTAGAGGAAGTAGGAATGTGAGAAAGATCATGAGTATGATGACTAGATGACTCAGACGGTAGGAGGAAACTAGGGATATGCGGATATGTAGATAAAGCATGGCTTTGAGGCTCTGAAGGAGTTTGAAAAATAGCAAGGTTATTTAGATTATAGTCTCCTTCAGGAGCATCATTAATTAGGGCATCCTCTTCCCAACTCAGAGAGTTATCATGGACTTGAATTAGGCTATCGTCTTCTAAGGATAAATGAGAAAAGGAATCTTCTGAATCAGAATAATAAGTGGCTTCAGGCTCTTCATTTGTTTCGACCCTAGTAGATGTTGCAAGATTGTTTTCCCATGGGTAGATAGGTGCAAGTCCTTGGCTTTCTCTTTCTCTATTGTGATCAGTCAAGGCAAACCATTCCCTAACAGTGAAAGGAATTCTTTCTCCCCTCCTAATATCATCAAACTCATCTTCATGTGTTGGGTTTTCAATGTTTTCCTCATTGTTTGTTTGATCATGAAAGTTTTCTGTTGGGGGAGCTTGTTCCATGCCTTGATCATCAAGCAAACTCTCATCTCTTCCTATATTTCTTATGCCATCCTCAACCCCTTCAAGTGTGTGATCTTCTATAGAAGGCTCTTGAATGTTTTCATTGTTTTGTTCGTGATCTTGGGGTTGATTTTCATGTCCTCTCAATTCATCTACTTCCTCAACAAGTTCATCTCCAATTGTTCTTGTTGTTTCAATCATTTGCTTATCTTCCCAAAAAGAATCAGAATCTTCCATGACTATACACATATTTTGATCAACTTCATATAATTCATCCTCATCTTCAACAAGGTTAGTTTTGGCATTATTTAACAATTCATCCCCATATGTGTTTTTCAACCCTTCATCAAAAGATTCAACATGCTCATTATAACAAGGCTCTCTGTTAACCCGAATCAAAGCTCCATCGGGGTTGGGAACACAAATAAATGATAAATCCATCATAAGGTATCCACCTAGACCAGCTGCCCACTTTCTAGATAAAAGCATTCCATATGCTGGGGGCAAGTCAATGACCACTACATCCATCATGGTAGAAATGTCTGGACATGCGAAAAGATCAGCTCTAAGGTTTTTGATCAAACCATAAGATGGCACTCATCGGGAATCTATACCACAGACATTTCCATAGGGCCTAGTCACTTCAAGTCCCATTTCCTTCATAACTTGTAAAGGCATAACATTCATTGCTTCTCCCGAATCCAACATACAATTGTGAAGGAGCATGTTTTGAATGTGCAAGGTAAGGTAAAAGGGAGAGTGACCACCGCTCTTTCTTTCATAAATGGCCGAGTGGATGTTTATTGGTGGATCCTTCTCTGTTTCACTAGGTTGTGTTCCACTAAGCTTTTGGATATGACATGATTCAAGGACCGGTTCAGGAGTTTTCTCTTGGCCAATACCATTGAAAAATTCCTCTACTTGGCATCTAACAGATGGCACCTTCATTAACTCAGTGACAGGGATGTTACACATTATCTTGCTTAGTTCTTTCTTCATATCAATCTTAAGATCATAATCATCTAGGGCAAGATCTTCTTCTTCCTTTTTATCTTCATCAATCTTTTTATGTTTATCAAGGAAAGAAGGCTGGGAGGTACTTCCTCGTTTGTAGATTTGATACTTTGGTTGCTCTTTAGGTTTTGGGAGTTCTAAGGCACAACATGTGGAGCTAGGTTCTTCAACTATATCATCTTCTTGCTCCCATGGCTCTTCTTCTAAAAGGATTCTTCCAAAGTCTTCATCATAAGACAAGTCATTTATAAAGTTGATGTTTTCTGGTTGGTCATCATGGTCAATGGTGTCAGAGGGTGTTTCTTCTTCTTCATCACACCAATTGACTTCCTTCTTTTCAAAGTTTTCTGGATATTCAAGTCGTCGTCTATCCCTATCCCCATCAGGCCTTCTATTATTATTCCAGTAAGGTTTAGGGCCATAAGGATTTCTATGTCTCTCAGGGTCATTTAAACTTGCCACATTCTTAGTTAGGACAGTTAATTGTTTCATCATCTCTTGCATGACTTCTAAAGTGTCCTTGGATTCCTTTGGCACACTCACAGGTTCCTTTGGTTTTCGGAGTCTAGGGTCAGATCTAGAAGTGGATGGGGTAAATTGATCAAAAAAGTTTTGTTTCCCCATGGATGCTACATTTTGCTCAGCCATCTTAGCATTTGATTGAGCGGTCTTTAAGTCATTTGGGTTTTTATCCTTTAGCTGATAACCAACCCATCCCTCAAAAGCATTCAAGTAGTGAATGACAACTGCTTGATCTTTTGGTCTAATTTCTTCAAGGATAACAGCTACAGTCTTGTCAAATCTTATGTTAAACTCATGGACTGTTTCATTCTCTCTTTTCTTGATATCAAAAAGTTGATGTAAGAGAAACTTCCCATCTAGCTTTCGGGACCACTCACTGTTTAGCTTGTTGACAAAGTTATCATACCCATCAATGGATGAGGCAGGCAACCTGTCAAACCACTTCCTAACATCTCCTTCCAAGGATGCCAGGAGACCCCTCATGAAAACATCTTCCTCAGATGCTCCATATGCTTCCATGTGTTCCCATACTTTATCAATGTGGTCTTCAATTGATATAGCGGATACTCCATCAAATCTAGGAACCTTTTCAAAATACTTTTCAGGCATGTCATGGGGTGCACCCTGGATTTGGGAAAAGTCTAAAGGAGACGGTTTTGCCTTTCTTCCAAAAATCCTAGGAGCTTGTGGTGGAGGAACATTCTGGTTTCCCGGGTTTGTTCCGGCCATTGGACTTAGTAAGCTTGTGTTTAAGTTTGAACTAGGAAATGGGGGAGGAACCGAAATAGTCAAAGGGGATCCTGAAGCTCTGTTTGGAGAATCATTGACCAACTTCCAAAGGAAGTTAGATGGTTGTGCTTTGGGATCTCTTTTACGATATGTTATTGGGGTTCCTTCAACTTGATCTAAGTTTGCTTTACTTCTTGTGTTGTAAGGATGTAAATGAGCTCGCTCCTCAGCGGAGTCACGAATGGGAGTCGCCAGGTAGATTTAACTCTTCTACCAAGATATGTGTCGTTGTATATGCAGGAAGGACTAGGGCAAGCTATTGCCTCCCCGGCAACGGCGCCAAAATGTTAGGCAAAGAGAAAGGGGAGGAGAGCTTTAACAAAAATAATATGTCGGACCAAGGTAAGCCTATTGCGTCCCCGGCAACGGCGCCAAAATGTTATCACCTAAACTGTAGTTACCCCTATGGATGGATCCAGTCATGGATGGCAATAGGGAAGGGCAACTTGAAAGGTGCAACCACGATCACCTCGACCTCCAATATGTATGGTTGTCACGCCAGTCGAGGCAACCTTCGCTTTATGTTGTCTAGCCCAGACAACAAAGGGGGAGACCCGATCTACTCCCGACAGGAGAGATCAAAACCAAGACACCAAATCAAGGTATTTCTAAGTGAAGTTAGGTGTATGGTTTATCCTAGACCTAAAGGTAAAGTCACAAGCCAAGTGAGGGGTTCAATAGGTATAGCTTTGATTCATAGTTGATGTGAAAGTGACTTACAATGTTTGAAGTGAGATCTAGGATGAGTGTACTAGGTCAATGTCAAAAGATCCACTGCCTTGGGAACTGTGTCCAATGCAGGATAGTTTTGAGGGGTGTGTTGGGGCTAACTAGTACATAAGACAAGCTTGACCATGATTCATGATAGCTTTAAGGGTATAGTTCACCATGCAAAAGTCAAACCACAAGTCAATCCAACAATCTAGGAGAGTTGGGTTGTCTTGGAGATAAACCAGTGCCTTGGGAATTGGGAAGTGGAGTCAAAGTAGGGTTGACTTATGGTTTAGGACTCCTACAACATGAGATAAGTGGGCAATATAGGTCTTGATGGTTGAATGTATCTAGATCTAGGTTTGACCCAAGTGGACCACAATCCCTTAAAACAAGGAATGCAGTCCCCAAGGCAAGATTTGACAAAGTGACAGCCTAGACCTAGGTTTTGAATTATTCCGGTTTCAGATCTCCAAAAATCTCAAGTACCCAGTTTCTGGAAGTGAGTCAACTCACTTCTCCAAGGTGGTGCGACTTTACCCAAGGAGGCTTCAATTGGGGTTTAGGTGGGTCAAATCATGTCGGATGGCATCCAAACTTTAGATCCTAATAGATCGGTCAGGTAGGAGTATGGATCTATAATTTCGTGGCAATCCACCGGTTAGATCTTAGTAGATCTAAGTTTAAGTGTTCCAAGTGGTCCAAAATGGGGATTAAATCCCTTAAAATGTGGAATGGGGCCCACAAGGTAAATTTCAAGAAAGGGACAACCTGGGTGTATGTTATTTGATGTGTAGATGTCAAATCAAGTGGAATCTCAAACACCCACCACCTAGATCTAGGTCAACTTGCCCAACTAGAGAAGTGCGCCTTGCTTGGGAGAGGCTAAGTTGGCCTGGGAAGGGGATCAAATGGAGGCCAATCCTCACCAAACTATAGATCCGGGATGCCTTGGATGCTATAGAGGTGGGTTTTCAGTATTATACCCAACAACCCAATAGATCTAAGTAGATCTGAGAAAATGTAAAATGGGGGTTTTGAAATATTTAGGGTTTTAACAATTTATGAGTTATGTCAATGGATTGGATAAAGGAAAGAGAAACAAACCTGTGGATCTTACCTGGATAACCTTGTAGATGCCTTGATGATGATGATCTATGCAATCCCGATCAATTTGGAAGCTTTGAGGTAGTTTCTATGCAAATCGATTTGGTCCAAGAAGCCAATGCGCCCTCTCTCCTGCACAACAAACGTCAACAATATCAGATTTGATGCATCAAGAGATAAGACTAATGCCACAAAAGAAGTAACAGAAAGATAGCATAGATCACAATGATACTAATGATAACCCCCTGATACAAGCGAATGCCAAGAAAGTCGATTTGAAGAAGCCTTGCAAAATCGCCCTTGTTGAAGTCGCCCTCCTGTAGACAAACAATGATTTCCAAAAAAGATAGATCTTACCACAATTTCCAAATGCTAGGTTGCAATAGACTTTCCAATCACCATCTAAGAACACCAGATGCAAAGGAGACCACAAGAATTTCCACAAGAATATTTTTCTATACCAATAATCCAAGAGCCAAAGACCCTTTACAATGAGAGGCTCTCTCCTTTAAATAGGAAGGAGAGGCACTAAAACCCTAACCACTTTTTGAATGAGTGGCTAAGATTAAAAGATACAAATGTCTAATCAATGGTTGAGATGAGCTCAACAACATAATACATGGATCACACATAAAATATAACATAAGTGGACAAAGTCGCCCTAGGAGAGGGGAATCCCACCAAATCATGATGACAAAATATCATAAGAGGCTCATGGTGGGTCCAAGGGGTAATTTTATCCCTCCTTGGTCAATCCCCATGGCACAACAACCAATAAATAATCATGAAAGTACCAAATCGTGCCTCCCTAGTGAAGTCGTGGTCCTCAAAAGACCTCAAAAATCCACAGAAAGTGCCATAAGTGATGGATGCGGGCCCCGATGAAGCTGAAACTGCTGGAGAAGGTGTGGAAGACCCCGATCTATCATCACTGATCATCCCATGCCATAACTTTGCCTCAGTAGCCCAAATCGATTTCCTCAATAGCCATTTCTACCAATCCTGAAATGCCTCGGGAAGCGTGAAACTGCCCAAACAGCCTCCTGGAGTGATGGCGCTGTCAAGGTGAGGGCACCAATGTGTCCGGGAGGGGGGTAATATGGTAAAAACAAGTGGCTGGACCACCCCCTCCATCATCAGCGCCCTAGGTCAACCGGATAAAAGTCATCTCTGCTCCGACAGGGCCTCCAACAGACCAAAACTGCACTAGGACAGCCTACTGAGGCTCAATCATCACTGTAAGTGCCCGGAACTGAAAACAAACTGTCCCATTGGACTCAGAAGGTCCAAATCTATCCAAGATGTGTACTCATACACCATATGAGTCTCTGCATGATCAAAATAAATATCCAATATACCGGAACAAGGCCAATAATAATGCTCTGTAAATGATCAAACACTGCTGTAACCCCAGAATCATCATCATAACCCTGTAGCTGCTGCATAGAATCATCCTGTATGTGTACATAGACCATATATCATCTATCCATATCATCATAAGGTCTAACATCTCATGTCCCATGGTCCTCCATGGTCAAACTAGGTCCAACCAAGACCAAATACAACTCAGACCATCATCCATAGCTGCTGCAAGGTGTCAAGGTTAATACATGCTCTAGAACTTATTCGAATAACAATTATAACACAGAGTAATCATGACTGGCGATCTAAATCCAAATATATAGTGTCGTTAATTATTATTATTACTCAGACTAGACTTTCAGGACCATACTCACTTCATAGTTGTGATCAATTTGCTAGTGAAGGGTGAAGGCTGAAATAACTGGCTAGGCTAAGGGATGACTTGACTGACTTGACTTTGTGACACTTTGGCAAGGGAAAGGGAATACACACCATAGTATATACTGAATGAGCAATAACACAGGGAATGGCGGTGTCTCACAAATGGATGAGTTGTTTAAAGAGGGTTTATTCACCTTCACAAATGCGCACAATCCATAATACAAATAAGGCCAGCAATTGTTTAGATATAACATTTAAGTTCCATTGCTTTTTGGGCCTGAAGTTTCCATAGCCTTGATCTATGTGTGTTTACAAACACATTGCATAGATTTACATTTATTTTTAGGCTTTCTGCTGCAGGTGTGTTTTTAAGGCACTTGTTTACCTGAGCACTTCTAGGTGTGTCATGGACAACTTGTTTACCTAGGTATTTATTTTTCCAAAAGATATAACATTTTATTTTTCATGGCCATTTTCAATTGGCATTTCTTTCACATACAAGATATAGCATTTCATTTTTCCAGATTTTGTATTCATGGCAGCACTAAAAGTTTCAGGTTTAGCCAACACAACTTTAGTGACTAGGGGGAATTCTCAAGGAACTCCAACTCACCATAGGTAAGTTTTGTCACCAACTCAGAGCCGAGACACAATAAACAGGGAGGCTCATCCAATACAGAGGCTACAGTGGGGAAAGGTCCTCCATGTCACTAGTCAAGTAGCAAATCAGGGTAATAATCTAAAAGGTAGGCCACGGATGGATGAAGACAATGAAATGATGGAGCCAACACTAGCAAGCCAGAGTATGGTGTAATGATCACCTCTATTCTCCCTAAGGAGGGTATGTACCAATGAGTATGAATAGTGAACTTCTAAGTCTGAGTAGGGACAATATAATATAAATAATAGGTCAACCAGGTCCATGTATCTATATGATCGCCAGATCATGACACTAAGTGCTAAGACATGCTATAAGAATAAGTATAAAAGCAATCTAACCATAACACAATAATATACCTGCTGAGTCATATACCTGAATGCACATCAACCTGTACCATCATCTGTCCTCTGAAACTGCTGCTGTAACTCTGGGCACTACTGACTGCTCTGTACCAATGGTATAATGGCTACATCGGTCATCTCTCTGAGTGTCCTGAAACTCAGTCATGGCATGGGGAATACAACTGCTGTCCACAATCTGATAGTGATCCAATCTAGATGCTCATCTCGGCATCTCAAATGCAAGGGAACTGGCTCAATAGTGTACTGGAATGAGAAAAATAATGTATGGTAGCCCGGCTACTATATATGTGATAACAGGTCTTTTTCTTAGTAATTGATTGCTTTTATCCAGACTTATATTTAAAGATTTATTTCCTTAATCGCCAGTAAATGCCATTTTATACTTTAGTCTTGCTATTGAAATAATTAAAGGAGCATATCTTATCCATTTGCACTTGCAACGTCAATCAATTTGAGCCTGGGTCATTATTTTGATCAATATTGACCTAGTCGACCCAGTTTGACCAAGTCAACCACAGGATCCGGGATGAGTTGGATCGATGATGTTCGAGATTGATTATTTGTGGTCCTATGGTGCCCATTTGATGGTTCCATGCATCAGACATAGGTTTCATATGATGGTTTGATGGATTTTTATTATTATTATTATTATTTATAGACCATTATTTTTATTGTCCAGACATGGTTGAGCTTACAGATGATTATCCAGGTGGTCACACGTTGGATGAGTACTCATCTCTACTATATTTGGGCCTTTTGAGTCCATTGGTACACTTAGATATCAATTTCAGGCACTTTCAGATGGGATTATGGTCATTTTATCACTTTATTGCATATTTGCCATATAAAATGGCCTGTCAGCACACTTTGAGATTATTTTGGTTTACCTAGGGCGCTACAGAGCGATTATGGGGTCCAACCACTCGTTATTACCATATTACCATGCTCCCAGACATTTTGTTGTAGTCATATTTGTGCCTGGGGCACCAGGAAGAGAGGTACAGGCATTTTATTATTTTACAGGTGATATTTTGACGGTACAAAATGGAAGAAATGGTCACTGAGGAAATCGATTTGGGAAAATGAGGCAAGGAAATGGCATAAGGTTTGTTCAGAGAATTTTTGTGATGCATCCCACACCTTCCAGCACAGCTTGCAGCATTCAATGGGGTCCACATACACTCTGGGTTATTATTTGGGGGTTTTTAGTATATTATTGGGGCAAAACGTCCTAGTGATTTTTATCATTTTATGATGTATTTATCAGTGAAGCACCACTTGCCAAGACTCGGCGAGTACTCGCGAGTCTTGCCGAATAAGTCCTGAAAGGAGTACTCGCCAGAGACTCGCCCAACAACTCGCCATGTGTCCAAACTCGGCCATACTCGTCAAAGACTCGGCCATACTCTCCCTAGACTCGGCATCTCACTCAAAAAATGTGGTATTTTTTTTTCTTGGGAGCTTGTTGGCCTAGTAATTAATGGTAGCATATTTTGAGTTTTTTTCCTATTTGCCAAGTCTATCCCGAGTCTTTCCCGATTCGACGAGTCATTGGCCAGCCGAGTCTTTGCCGAGTCCGAGTGGTGCAACATTGGTATTTATTATTTGATGTTGTTCGGGGCCAAGTCTAGTGAATATAGTATCTCCTAGACCCCACCCAACAAAGTGTTATGTTTTGTTTCCTAGTCTTTTGGTGTCATACATAACCCCTAGGGCGTCATTGAGGAAACACGTCCCCCTCACTTAGAGTGATCCATGTATTATTATTCCGGCTCATGTTAGCCGTTGATTATCATTGTTGTATCTTTTAATCTCAACCACTCACTCAAAAAGTGGTTAGGGTTTTGGTCTCTCTCATTCCTATTTAAAGAGACCCCCCTCATTGTAAAGGGACTTTTGGCTCTGGATTTCTGGCAATAAAGAATTTATTTGGGAAAAATCTTGTGCTTTTGTTATAGATTGTTCTTGTGCTTGATTGTAGCTCTGATAGCCTGTCACATCCTTGTTGTTTGATGAGATATCCATGCTAAACGTTTTGGCTTAGTGTGTGCTCTGTAGGAGGGCGACTTCATTGGAGGATTTCATGGGGTTTCTCCGGATCTCTTCACTGGATGAGTAAAATAATCAGGGAGTAGTCTTTATTGTATCTTTGATCAATATTTATGCTATCTGATTCTTCTTGCACCATTTACTTTCTCTTTCCGTAAATCAATTCTCATTGAGATTGTCATCTACAAGAAGGGGGATGCACTAGCTGTTGGAGGCAAATCGATTTCATCTTGGAGACTGTCGGATCAACTTGGAATTGCTTCAAGGGGGTCGAAACACCATTGCACTTGGCATCTGCAAGTCACGAGAGGTAAGTACCATTGTTTTTCTTGAGTTATTTATATATTCCATTAGTCTGCTACTACTTCTACAAACCCTAAGTGGCTACTTTTTCTAAAAATTCCATTGCTCATTTAATTTGGAATCTTGGCGAAATATTTCTGGGTTTTTCTCTTTAGGCCTAGCCCAAAGTGGGTTCTCAAGGGCGTCACCCTTGGTGGACTCCATCTGGCCCAAATCCCTAGGCACTAGTCATGTACCCTTGTGCCCTCCTTGATTTTGCCTTGTTTTCAGATTGTTTGAGCATCTTTTTGGCTTGTGAGCTTAGACACTGTCATATCCTTCACCAAGTCTCATATGAAGGTATTAGATAGCCTCATCTTGATCTTAACCTTTCTACCATGGCCACGTTTCCCAAGGTGGAAGAAATCTTTCTCATTTGCTAGTGCCTTGATCCTAGATCTAGCTTCCATACTTATAAGTCACTTGTACTTTCACATTGGGTCAACATTTACATCTTTTAAGCCTCCTGATCCAAACTTAACTCACCTTGTGATTTCATCCATAGATCTAGGGTTTATCATACCTTACACCTCACGTATTCTAGCTTGTTGGTTTGATCTGGTGTTTTGGTTAGATCTCTCCTATCGGGAGTTGATCTGGGTCTCCCCCATTGTTATCTAGGGCTTGGATAGCATAAAGCGAAGAGTGCCTCGATTAGCGTGACAACCAATCCATCTGGGGATCGAGGCCCTCTTAGGTCACCTCTTTAGTTTCCTATCTCCTCTACCGTCCTATATAGGATTATCTTTTGGGGCAACTACAAGTTGCGTGATAACAATAATGTTAAAAATTAAAGTAAAATAGTAGAAAAGAAAAGATAAAGGAAATGTCAACTTTTACTTTGGTCTCCAAGCCATACCGAATGCATTTATGTGTTTCTGTATCGAAACACACTTGGTATGGAAGCTTGTACAGTATTTCCTACAACATATCTTAGAAGAAATAGTCATTGAGGTTAGGACTTTCATTTAATAACCATTTCATTTAGTGGTCTTTGTTGCCACCGAGATGCACACCTGGGGGGGGGGGGGCGCAGCAAAAATATTTCGAAGCTGATCTGTGTGGCCTTGGGGGAAAGAAAAGAGTCAGGTGTTGTCACCTGATCCCGACTCCTTCGTTTAGGAAAATTCCTAACGAAGCCAAGGGGGGTAGACCCTACTAAAAGAAAATGTTTCTAAGGCTTTTAGTTAATGTTTGAGTGATTGGAATGGATGTTGTTTTTAGGAGTTTTTGAATTGATGCAAATTTAAACCAAGTTGTTCGTCGAGTTAATCAAGATACATCCACAGCATGATATAATAAAATCACAACAATTTATAAGATAGATAAAAAGCAAAAAAAATGAAATCTTGTTGCTGATGAAAGACCAGTGCTAATGGAGTCACTGTCCGTTTTAGAGTGCTGAAAGGACTATTATGCGAATGCTCTTGGTTTATTTTATTAAGTATTTTGTTGGGATGAGTTGATTAATTGTGGGATGAGAGGATTCCCGATATACCTTGCAGAGAATGTGTCCGGAATGTGATCTAAGTGGCTTTGTACAAGGACATGTGGGCTTGAATGGAGTCTCGAGAGCGGTGTTCAACACTACACCAACAAGGGTGTAGCCTAACTATGCTCTGAGGTCGCCTCCCAGTTGTTCCCGCTTCCTTAGTCAAAATTTCCCCACTTTCGATCACTATCGAGGCAACGCCGGATTTTCGTTGGTTAAAAAGGGACTTGATTTTATTAATGTGAAAAATTTAATAACTGCAACACTACCGCTTTTGATATCCCAAAGCTCAAACTAGCCTGCAATGGGTAGAGCATACATGGAGTGGGCGAAATATTCGTTCAAATTTTGTTAAACTCTCCGACAGAGAGCACTCTTGATCCGCTTAAAGCGAGATTTAAGAGATTTAGAAATAAAAATAAAACTCTCTGATAGAGAGCACTCTTGATCCACTTAAAGCGAGATTCAAGAGATTTAGATGAGCAATACTTTAACTAACAAAAAAAAAAAAGTACTAAAGCAAAAAGTCACAAATTTTCTAATTACTACCCAAGAGTCTCTTTCAGGTCCAAAGACCGTACTCGGGAAATCAAGGGGATTAGTAGTTCGTTTAGCATGCAAATAAATCTAAAAAAATGCAAAATTCAAACAACTTCAAGAAATTGCAAAATTTTAACTTCTAAGTAACGATGAATTTAAACCTTTTTTGCAAGACTTTAAAAGCTAGCCTTACATAATACTACTCTAGTTCTATTGCAGATTAAAAGCAAAATAAATAAGAAAATACAAGTTTCCCCCAAATGGGGGAAGAAGGGCATGGGAGCCGTAATCCCACTTGCTCTTTATTTAGAAATTATTACAAATTTATTAATAACTCTTCGATAGAGAGCGCTCTTGATCCACAAAAATTGCGAGATTCAAGAGACTTTGAGCCTTCACAGAAGGCTAAGGGAGACAAGGGGATTGAAGAAGAGAGATTTTTAATGCTTTTTGAGCTAAAAATTTCACTCCTTTTCCTCGCTTTTCTGTAAAAAAAACAATAAACCAGCCAACAGGAACTTGTTAAAGTATTAGTGTGTTAGTCCAAAATACATGAAAAATTACAATTCAATATTTGCGAAAGATAGGAAAAACTTGATACTTCAAATATTGACAATTTACAACTAGATCTAAGCTTAAAATAAGGCTTTAAAGTACTTTTAGATCTATAAATTTTGCATGACAAATCAAATTTTAAAATGAAGCTATGTAGACCTAACTTTGTTGAGCAAAATGAAATAAGAACAAGGTAACGAGAGAGATTTGAGTTTTTTAAAATGGATGATGAAAGCAAGCTTGCTCAAGCGAATCTCCCTTGAGACTTGTAGGTGCCAATGGAACAAGCAATGTTATTCGTCCAATATCTAAAGAAGGGGAAGATGCAACTTAACTCCACCCCTTGCTCCAAAAGAGTAACATGAAAGCTTATTCACACTTGCAAAAAGAAGGATCAAATCTGGTACATTTCACAAATAAAAATCAAAAGAGCATGAAATATAACATGCTACTCTTGAAATTCTAGATGCAAAATAGTAAGTAAATAAATTGAAGACAACAAATATTTACTCTGTGTATTGGAATAACCCTCTAAACCAAATTGATTACCAAATTTAGACAATGCATGAAGAAACTAGAACAAGATTTTACCTCATCAAGCTCACACCATTCACAACATGCACCAATGAACATCCAAAGCATCAATATTATTCATAAAATGCACAAAGGCATGACATTACAAAACTAGCAGAGCTTCTTTGCATCCACCAGAATGAGGGAGCAAGCCTCGCTTAAATAGCAAAAATACAAGAGGGGGACGAGTGAGATAGGGTTGAGAGACGGGGGCACATCCTTGATTAAAGGAGAGATCCATATGTTGAACTATACTCTAACTTAGAGCTTTGGTTGGTGTGATACGAGGTGGCTGCCACCTCACAAGAGGGGCACCCCTCTTCACATTGTTATCTCCTTCAATGAAAAAGAGACCAATGAATGAGCAAGTCACCCATCACGTGAAGGAAGGCGCATCTCCTAAAGTTAATACATTCGCTACTTTAATGTATTCACTTTTAAACCATGTGTTATCCACTTAACTAAGTCGCCCTTCTTTAGAAACCATATGCCACCTTTTCCCCACACATTTTAATCATGTGTTTTCGATTTTCTATCCTTGTCCTCTTGTGCAATTTGTAGCACTTTTAGCAATTAATGTCCATTTTGTCGGATCCTTAAGAAAAAATGTCACAAGTGACAATTTAATCACCCGAAACCTAGAAAAAGCGGGTCCTAGGTTAACGAGGATGCTCTAAGCGTGAAAACGAGCATCCAGACCATGCTTTTATTACACTTTGAACTTTTCCAATTAAACCATTAAAAAATGGTCTAATTTTACGGAAAAAAAATTATTTTTATCAGAATCGACTCAAACTCATAGGGGACCTAGTGTATGTCCATACGACTTATTATTGATGGCTATCATGTAAAAATACATAGACACTTAGGCTTTAATACCTCCCTAGGTTCGACCACCATGGTAAATACTCCAGCTTTGAAGGTGTTAGTGAAAAACTCAGGAATTATACGTCACTAAAGCGCAATGCATAATTTATAAGGAAAAAACACTATAGAGTATCCCCTTGACAGCTAAAACTAAGGTAGGCCAAGCCTTTTACAAAATGACCATGCTTAGACCAACTTATTACGATTCCCCCATGGGGGTATGGACATGCAATTATTACAAAGGGGCCACAATTGGCCCTGAAAAAGTCCTCTGAACTTCTGAACACTGATGATGAACACATGACATGTTCATAAAACTGGAAGCTCACAAGAAGTCCAACTATGGTACAAAATAGTTGGTAACAGTCTCCAATATTGGTTCAAGAAGGGAAATGACTGGCTAAGATTCCTTGGTTCTTGACTCTCAAATTCTTTTGGAAAGGCATCAATTCTTCTAGGAATTTGGTTTCTAATCAGGTAAGAGATTGGATTCCATGGCTAGAGTTGAAAGTGTGGCTTGGGCTAGCTAACCTAGACAAGACTATCCTGGACATGTTCCAAAACCTAATTTTGGATTCACTCTTTATTAAGTTCCAACATGAATGGAAATGGTATAGTTGTATGGATTTTACTAAATAAAATCCTATAGATGGTTACAATGGGTTATGCCCAAGACCCATCCTATATGGTCAACTGAACAAAATTTGGAAACTAAGGTCAGAACAAAGGAATTGGCTTTTGAGGCTTAGTAGCTAGTGGAAGCCTTTGTTGGAACACAAAAAATATTTTTCTACCTAGTCACTGATAGTAGATGGCCTTCCTATTTGTAGGAGACTACCTCACATGAACATCTTGCATCCTAAATGTCATTTGTGTGGTCGAGCTGAAATGCTCAAACACCTTTTGGTTCTATCCCCTTGCCAAGTATGTTTGGGGGTGGATCAAGGGCATAACTTATTTTATAGACAGAGTCCTCGCATTCCCCGAGGCAAGTGTGGGAGGGCCGTTGGATGAGAACAACCAATGGCCCTCCCACACTTGCCTCAGGGAACGCAAGAAGTCTCTCTGGTGCATAATGTTCGTCATGGATCACGTCCTTATGTGGTTAGTTCTCACCTAGATACATAGCGTGGAAAGTAGCTTTGTTAGGAGATAAATTCCTGTGTGTTATAGTGTTTTTAGCTTCATGGCTACTAATAAAAGTGAAAATACTCTTTTTCAATTAGAAGAAAAAGGAATGGTTTCTTATCTAATCACATGCAACCCGTTAAATACTTTTCTTGGTATGACAACTCCCAAATACATGAAAGGTTATACATGTAAATTCTTGTACAAATTCAAAAAGTGAAAATGGAGATGGCCCACCTACGATAACGTCTCAATTTCTACGGAGACATCCCATGCACCCTGAGTAGAGAACCACCTCAAGGCTCTCCTTCACACTAAGTTGGCACTTGTCTATCACAAAGATTTGGCACTCATCTATCACAAAGATTTGAGGATCAACCACAACATCAAGTCGATTGCTCTATGAGAGGGAGGGGGGGAGCACCAGCACAACTAACCACCCCATCCCGCATAGCAAAATGATAAGTTTCCTATGCTCGTGCTTCCCAGATCTTAGGTCAAGAAGCCACTTGAAATCAGCAACGATGGCTAGGAACCGACTATCACTAACCCTAAGCCCAGTGACTATAGCTTGGCGACCAACTCCCAAAGACCATGATGATCTATTTCCCAATGTTGGATTCCTTCCTATTGCTCCTTGATGCTACTAGGCTTATGTTTGTTTCTACACCATGGGCCATTTGGTTATAGTATAGGTTGGTTACTCTATGAGATTTTTAAATTTAAATTGTATTCTCAAGGATCCAATATTAGTATAGTGGGTATTTTTGGTGTGCAAGCGGCCTAATTTTGAGCTTAGCTGGTGCTTGTGGCAGCTGCAATGCAGCCCACTTTTTATCTATCAAATGCTTATGTGCATCTCTTATTTATATTATAGTCAAAGGAAGCATATTATCAGAAAAAATTAAAATTAAAAGCTAAAAGTGAACAACAAGTGTCCCCATTTGTTGTTGATCTAAAAGGGGTGCAACATTTCCAACTAAGGATGTAGTATTTTTTTGGTTGTGTGGTTGGGGTTGTTATCACCTAAACTGTAGTTACCCCTATGGATGGATCCAGTCATGGATGGCAATAGGGAAGGGAAACTCAAAAGGTGCAACCACGATCACCTTGACCTCCAAATATGTATGGTTGTCACGCCAGTCGAGGCAACCTTCGCTTTATGTTATCTAACCCAGACAACAAAGGGGGAGACCCGATCTACTCCCGACAGGAGAGATCAAAACCAAGACACCAAATCAGGGTATTTCTAAGTGAAGTTAGGTGTATGGTTTTTCCTAGACCTAAGGATGAAGTCACAAGCCAAGTGAGGGGTTCAATAGGTATAGCTTTGGTTCATAGTTGATGTAATGGTGACTTATAATGTTTGAAGTGAGATCTAGGGTTAGTGTACTAGTTCAATGTTGGAAGGTCCACTGCCTTGGGAATTGTGTCCAATGCAGGGAAGTTAAGGTTTGTATTGGGGCTAACTAGTACGGATAACAAGCTTGACCATGATACATGATAGCATCAAGGGTTTAGTCCACCATGCATGGTCAATCCACAAGTCAATCCAACAATCTAGGAAGGTTGAACTAACTTGGAGAGAAACCAGTGCCTTGGGAATTGGGAAGTGGAGTCAAAGTAGGTTTGACTTGTGGTTTAGGACTCCTAGTACTTGGGACAAGTGGGCAATAGAGGTCTTGATGGTTGAATGTATCTAGATCTAGGTTTGACCCAAGTGGACCACAATCCCTTAAAACATGGAATGCAATCCCCAAGGCAAGATTTGACAAAGTGACAGTCTAGACCTAGGTTTTGAATTATTCCGGTTTTAGATCTCCAAAAATCTCAAGTACCCAGTTCCTGGAAGTGAGTCAACTCACTTCTCCAAGGTGGTGCGACTTTGCCCAAGGAGGCTAAAAAGTGGGATTAAATGGGTCAAATCAAGTCGGATGGCATCCAAACTTTAGATCCGGGTAGATCGGTCAGGTAGGAGTATGGATCTATAATTTCGTGGTAATCCAACGGTTAGATATTAGTAGATCTGAGTTTAAGGGTTCCAAGTGGTCCAAAAGGGGATTAAATCCCTTAAATTGTGGAATGGGACCCACAAGGTGAATTTCAGAAAAGTGACAACCTGGGTGTATGTTATTTGATGTGTAGATGTCAAATCAAGTGGAATCTCAAACACCCATCACCTAGATCTAGGTCAACCTGCTCAAACTAGGAAGTGCGCCTTGCTTGGGAGAGGCTAAGTTGGCCTGGGAAGGGGGTCAAACGGAGGTCAATCCTCACCAAACTATAGATCCGGGATGCCGTGGATGCTATAGAGGTGGGTTCTTAATATTACGCCCAACAACCCAATAGATCTAAGTAGATCTGAGAAAATGTAAAATGAGGGTTTTGAGATATTTAGGGTTTTAACAATTTATGAGCTATGTCAATGGATTGGATAAAGGAAAGAGAAACAAACCTGTGGATCTTACCTGGGTAACCTTGTAGATGCCTTGATGATGATGATCTATGCAAACCCGATCAATTTGAGAAGCTTTGAGGTAGTTTCTATGCAAGTCGATTTGGTCCAAGAAGCCAATGCGCCCTCTCTCCTGCACAACAAACGTCAACAATATCAGATTTGATGCATCAAGAGATAAGACTAATGCCACAAAAGAAGTAACAGAAAGATAGCATAGATCACAATGATGCTAATGATAACCCCCTGATACAAGCGAATGCCAAGAAAGTCGATTTGAAGAAGCCTTGCAAAATCGCCCTTGTTGAAGTCGCCCTCCTGTAGACAAACAATGATTTCCAAAAAGATAGATCTTGCCACAATTTCCAAATGCTAGGTTGCAATAGACTTTCCAATCACCATCTAAGAACACCAGATGCAAAGGAGACCACAAGAATTTCCACAAGAATATTTTTCTATACCAATAATCCAAGAGCCAAAGACCCCTTACAATGAGAGGCTCTCTCCTTTAAATAGGAAGGAGAGGCACCAAAACCCTAACCACTTTTTGAATGAGTGGCTAAGATTAAAAGATACAAATGTCTAATCAATGGTTGAGATGAGCTCAACAACATAATACATGGATCACACATAAAATATAACATAAGTGGACAAAGTCGCCCTAGGAGAGGGGAATCCCACCAAATCATGATGACAAAATATCATAAGAGGCTCATGGTGGGTCCAAGGGGTAATTTTATCCCTCCTTGGTCATTCCCCATGGCACAATAACCAATAAATAATCATGAAAGTACCAAATCGTGCCTCCCTAGTGAAGTCGTGGTCCTCAAAAGACCTCAAAAATCCACAGAAAGTGCCATAAGTGATGGATGCGGGCCCCAATGAAGCTGAAACTGCTGGAGAAGGTGCGGAAGACCCCGATCTATCATCACTGATCATCCCATGCCATAACTTTGCCTCAGTAGCCCAAATCGATTTCCTCAATAGCCATTTCTACCAATCCTGAAATGCCTCGGGAAGCGTGAAACTGCCCAAACAGCCTCCTGGAGTGATGGCGCTGTCAAGGTGAGGGCACCAATGTGTCCGGGAGGGGGGTAATATGGTAAAAACAAGTGGCTGGACCACCCCCTCCATCATCAGCGCCCTAGGTCAACCGGATAAAAGTCATCTCTGCTCCGACAGGGCCTCCAATAGACCAAAACTGCACTAGGACAGCCTACTGAGGCTAAATCATCACTGTAAGTGCCCGGAACTGAAAACAAACTGTCCCATTGGACTCAGAAGGTCCAAATCCATCCAAGATGTGTACTCATACACCATATGAATCTCTGCATGATCAAAATAAATATCTAATGTACCGGAACAAGGCCAATAATAATGATCTGTAAATGACCAAACACTGCTGTATCCCAAGAATCATCATCATAACCCTGTAGCTGCTGCATAGAATCATCCTGTATGTGTACATAGACCATATATCATCTATCCATATCATCATAAGGTCCAACATCTCATGTCCCATGGTCCTCCATGGTCAAACTAGGTCTAACCAAGACCAAATACAACTCAGACCATCATCCATAGCTGCTGCAAGGTGTCAAGGTTAATACATGCTCTACAACTTATTCGAATAACAATTATAACACAGAGTAATCATGACTGGCGATCTGAATCCAAATATATAGTGTCGTTAATTATTATTATTACTCAGACTAGACTTTCAGGACCATACTCACTTCATAGTTGTGATCAATTTGCTAGTGAAGGGTGAAGGCTGAAATAACTGGCTAGGCTAAGGGATGACTTGACTGACTTGACTTTGTGACACTTTGGGAAGGGAAAGGGAATACACACCATAGTATATACTGAATGAGCAATAACACAGGGAATGGCGGTGTCTCACAAATGGATGAGTTGTTTAAAGAGGGTTTATTCACCTTCACAGATGCGCACAATCCATAATACAAACAAGGCCAGCAATTGTTTAGATATAACATTTAAGTTCCATTGCTTTTTGGGCCTGAAGTTTCCATAGCCTTGATCTATGTGTGTTTACAAACACATTGCATAGATTTACATTATTTTTAGGCTTTCTGCTGCAGGTGTGTTTTTAAGGCACTTGTTTACCTGAGCACTTCTAGGTGTGTCATGGACAACTTGTTTACCTAGGTATTTATTTTTCCAAAAGATATAACATTTTATTTTTCATGGCCATTTTCAATTGGCATTTCTTTCACATACAAGATATAGCATTTCATTTTTCCAGATTTTGTATTCATGGCAGCACTAAAAGTTTTAGGTTTAGCCAACACAACTTTAATGACTAGGGGGAATTCACAAGGAACTCCAACTCACCATAGGTAAGTTTTGTCACCAACTCAGAGCCGAGACACAATAAACAGGGAAGCTCATCCAATACAGAGGCTACAGTGGGGAAAGGTCCTCCATGCCACTAGTCAAGTAGTAAGTCAGGGTGATAATCTAAAAGGTAGGCCACGGATGGATGAAGACAGTGAAATGATGGAGCCAACACTAGCAAGCCAAAATATGGTGTAATGATCACCTCTATTCTCCCTAAGGAGGGTATGTACCAATGAGTATGAATAGTGAACTTCTAAGTCTGAGTAGGGACAGTATAATATAATATAATAGGTCAACCAGGTCCATATATCTATATGATCGCCAGATCATGACACTAAGTGCTATGACATGCTATAAGAATAAGTATAAAAGCAATCTAACCATAACACCTGTAATATACCTGCTGAGTCATATACCTGAATGCACATCAACCTGTACCATCATCTGTCCTCTGGAACTGCTGCTGTAACTCTGGGCACTACTGTCTGCTCTGTACCAATGGCATAATGGCTATATCGGGCATCTCTCTGAGTGTCCTGAAACTCAGTCATGGCATGGGGAATATAACTGCTGTCCACAATCTGATAGTGATCCAATATAGATGCTCATCTCAGCATCTCAAATGCAAGGGAACTGGCTGAGTAGTGTACTGGAATGAGAAAAATAATGTATGGTAGCCCGGCTACTATATATGTGATAACATGGGTATTGGTATGAACTCGTGTGTCTATTAAAAACAGAGTGTTTGAACTAGTGGCAGAAAGCTCTAACAAATGGAAGACGTTTAAGGAATAAAACCATTGGATATCCTTCTTGCCAATGAATGGAACTGACAAAAGGAAGTGAAGCATTGATTTAGAATAGATGAAACAAACTATTTTGGAAGCTTGGGAACTACACAAGATCTATGGATTCTAAGGAGGGGAGATTGGCACGCTTAATGGTTTATCAATGTGGAGGCCTATGGACGAATCAAGTGACAAATCTTACTTGCTCGTCATCTCTACATGGAATGCGCCATGTATTTATACATTAGGTTGTTAGCGCATTGGTTATACTTGAATAACCAATTGATGGTGACCATACATCAAACGCCTAACTAAGTCTCATCAATTGTTGACTGTTGACTTCTTCCATGTCAATACAAGTCTACTCGACACATGTCGATGTCAATGTCACCCATAGATGTCTATGTTGCTCTTGCCATCTAATTGACACATGAACTTGGGGTTTTCCCACCATTGCATGCCTTCAGATCCAACACTAAGCAGGATGCCTTTGCATTGCATTGCATGTTAAAATTTCTTCTTATAGCTATATATACAGTTGTGTTGCAGGGTGTTGAGATATTATCTGTAACAAGGGTACCCTCCAGTTTAATGGATCTATTTCCCTGTAGAGGTGAGAAGGCAGCCGGTGAGTATCCTCCAAGCCATACTATATAGTAGAACATGCACCCTTATTAAAGACAGCAGCATCTGTTTGAACTTTGAAGATTACCAAGGATTCTGCAATAATTTAGCTATTCCAGCAAACGTAAGATTTATATTTGACAAGATTAGCTTTTTTATTGCAGCTGAAGAACCAAGGCAGAGGTTGAATTGACACTAGAATGGCCAAACTACATAATAGAGATTATTAAATGAACGTTTAACTGCAACTGCTGTACCACCACCATTTGGACTCCTATATTTACAACATAATGTATTTAAGTTTAATCATGTTTGAGCCCCTGGAATGATACAGAATCCCTGTGGAATGAATTTGCTTACATCATGGTTTTCTAGGTTACCTCTGTTCCAAACCAGAATGGTGCAAGGTCCGAAAGCTGCCTGCATTTCATAGATTCTGACCATATTGTATGTTTCAATACATTCTGCAGAAAAATGAGGAAAACAAAGGTGTAGGAAGAGTTTGTCTCTTGACTTCTTTCCTTTGCCAAACCCTGGAAACAATAAAACTATTGGTATGGATGCATGCTTATTGTTCACAACTTAAATGAAGAGAGGTCCAATTAATATCAAGATAGAGGGGATCCCACAATTATTTGGTTTGAATACAATGTCCACACAGAGGCAGAAAAAGCATGCAATGCTTCCGAAACAACTTCCAATGCTTGTATAACAAATGTAAGCACAAGTTGCAGTCTTATGTTATATCAAGGACTATATGCTCTGAACCCACTTCAAGGTGCCTATCTTTTGTGGTCTTGTGCTGCATTTCTCTCAGAGTGGTTGTTTATTAAAATGGGTTGTTAAAGATTTCGGGAAATGCATAAAGGAATGCCTCGTTTGATGAAATAAGCATATGTTCTATGTTGAATAGGTGTATGCAGCTCATCTTCGAATTATACTACTCTGAAATATGTCTAATTATAAGTTATAATCAATTGGTGGACAGAAGCTCCATATTTTCTCTATTTTGAGAACTAAACAGCCCACAAAAGCTAAAAAGAAGAGGAGAACTCACACTGGTCCAGAAGTGCCCGTAATATTCCGCACCTGCTGGGCATCCATGTGATGATTGTTTATAACAGGCAAAAGCCAAGGAGGGGGGTCGTCCAAATTGATGAGAGCATATCTCACGTTGTATTCAAAGCTGTGAACAACTGGTTTCCTTCGCTCATGCCATACCTTTCCGTCATACAGAATCAATCCACTCTCTTCTTTTACAGAATTAGTGGTACTTCTAGAGAATAATAACCTCTTGCAGAGGAGGTGTAGAGTGCACAGGAATGAAATTGCTACCGCCTTAAACACACTCCCAATTAGATAGACTAACTCCATTCCTGCCATTTCTTCTACCAAATGTATTTCTGCTGTGTTGTGTGCGATTACATTACTTCTGCTGTGCTGCGTGTGATTACATAGGAGTGGTAGTGACCCTGCACTCTGTCCACGACTATACTAAGAATATGTGGAGCAAAATCCTCAACGAAAATATTCAATATTGTTCATTATTCATTCTGTTTTTGGCCATCCCACTCGACCCAATGGACTCAATATCCTCGGACGTCATTTTCATTTTATCCAGTTGGTTAAGCTACATTTTCCAAAGTATCTGGGAAGTTGTAAAAATTAGTTTACGTTGTTAAATATTATCTTGATATTTCATTATTAAGTTAATGGAAAGGCTATCGAGAGTCGTAGAAATTATTTAGGTTAAATATTATTTTAATATTTCACGTGTTAAACACTATCTTACTATTTCATTATTAAGTTAACGGAGAAATTATTTTAAATTGTTAAATACTATTTTAATATTTCATCATTAAGTTAGTGCATCTTCTAATTTTCTATATTACATCAATATTTGTATATATTTTATTATTTTTTATCTATATTATCATTTTATTTCTTTCTTATAATAAATGTTTTATAAAAGAAAACTAAAAGTTGCAGCTAATTAACTCTCGTATTAGAAAGGAGAAAGGATAATGGTTGATAAAAACATAATACATTCACATTACTCGTTATAAAGAGTTTTGACCTCCTTAATTGGTTTGGTTTATATTTCACAAGGTTGTTCTAGATTGCTTGTTGATAGTCATTTGAGTTATCGACCTAAAATCTAGAATTCATAAAATCTATAATTATTGCATCGAGTGTAAACGAGGTGCTTACAACTCAGTATGGGGAGATCATGTACTGGATGTCACATGTAACGTTTTCAAAAGTAATTAAATGTAAAAAGTAATAGTATAGGGGAGATCCTGTAACGGATGTCACATGTCACATGTCACATTTGTCACGTTTGTAGTATGGGGGAGATTTTGTAACGGATGTCACATGTCACATTTGTCACATTTGTCACGTTACGTTACAACCCAGTATGGGGGAGATGTTGTAACGTTTGTCACATTTGTCATGTTTGTCACATTTGTCACGTTTGTCACGTTACGTTACAACTCAATATGGGGGAGATGTTGTAACGTTTGTCACATTTATCACGTTTGTCACATTACGTTTCCATGTCGGCTCATAACTTATAAAAATCAAAAGTAATTAAAAATTTCATGTTTGCTCATAACTTATCAAAAATAAAAATTAAAAGAGAGGGATCCAATTTCTTGAGGGGTAATTTTTTTCTTAATGTGTAAAAAATTTAAGATAAAACAAAAAAAATTATACCTCAAGAAATTGGATCCCTCTCGGTGCTTGATAGATCCGGGTTTGAGATAGATCTATGTTGGTTATCTTTCAGCTAATTAACTCTCGTATTAAAAAAGAGAAAAAAATATGATTGATAAAAACATAATATATTCACATTACTTGTTATAAAGAGTTTTGACCTCCTTAATTGGTTTGGCTCATATCTCACAAGGTTGCCCTAGATTACCCGTTGATAGTCATTTGAGCCACCGACCTAGAATCCATAAAATCTATAATTTGGGTATCTTAAGTATCGCGCACTTAGAATCCATAATTTTTGTTTTTAGTTGGACAAAATTGTTAATAGATGATGCAAGCATTTTGTGAGAGAAAGTACTAAGTATGGCAGATGTAAGAAATTTTAACGAGGAAGGATACAAATAGAGGTGATAATAAATGATAATACAAAAGATCATAGTTAACTTAAAGGAAGTACAATCATGAACAATATCTTTTTTCTCCCATCTCCCAAAACAAATTAGAATGTTGTTTTTAGTTTCAATCTAAGCTTGTGCTTGAGGATTTAAAACGTGCAAAAGAAAGGTTTTGCAATCAAGTAAAAGGTTACTATTGGTCCAATATAAAACCATGCAAATGAGAGTATTTACATTCAAAATGTCTAGCACTCATGTTTTCCCAACTTAACTGAAAACAATGTTAAATCACCAATATTGAGATAAACTTTTAGATTTACAAATAATTGAATATCATTATTTAATGCACAACTATCATAGCATATCAAAGACGAGTTAAGGTGAAGCTCCGCTAGTATAGTCAAGATGCAAATGACCCAATTGTTCATCCTCCAATGACTATAGTACAATTTAAAAAATCCCACTAGAAGGAAAACCATTAAACTCTATCAATTGGGTTGTTACAATATGGCATCAGAAGCTAGGTTTGGAAAGTGTGAACCTATGGGCTATTTTTCAACAAGTTTGTGTGTGGTCATTTAAAAACCCTATAGATCGAGAATTGAAGTTCAACCTATTATTAGTTAACTCTTACTTGACAAATATTGAAACCCCATTTAATGATTAAGTGCAAATATTTAGCCAAGAGGAGTCTTATTATTGAACTGGGAGAGCATTCATACAAAAGTGGAACAAAAATGTAATTACGTTTGTAGTTAAAGAAGTAGTGAGCATTATCTAATGAAATCATATTAAACAGTGTTTGTTAAAAATGAATAATAAAGAGTCCAGAATTACAAGTAGAGCGTATTAAAAATAAACATAACAGATATTGTGGACAAGTTTTTAGAATGAAGAACTTGTTTGCTATAACCAAAGTAAGAATAGGAACCTTAAAACCATTTGAATAATCAACATATAACATGTCTAAACCATTCATAAAAATAAAAATTACAAAACTACAAAATAAATAATGCATAGCTACGTAAGATGGTTTGAGAATGATCTATTAAAAAAAACTATTTACATAATATGGTAGTTGATCGTGCATAAATATAATAGCCAATTTTTTTCCTCGAAGATTTAGACAAAAGTAGGGTATCCAATAATCCTCCTACCTAACCTTTAAGGTTCAAATCCCTCTTAAGTCTTGCCAACAAACAATCGCAGCAACCCCAAACTGCAATGAAGCAATTCAAATCATACTAAATAATGGAGACATTCCCTCTAGTCCTATAAATTAAGAGAAATAAATCAAATGAACTTTAGCTTTGTTTGAAGGAAATGCTCTCAGACTCACCTTGTTGATAGTATTGTCAATAATGTTTTCCCCATTAATTCAATGGTGTAACATGGGTACAATCACTCGAGTTGAAGGCAGTTTCACACCCAAACATTTAAAGTGACCCTACAAATCATGAGGTTGCAAACTTGGGGAAGCAAGCAATTGGTAACCAAGAATTAAAAAAAGAGAGAATAAAATGTGTGACAATCAACTATACTTGAACTATAACTTTTTCATTCAAACCCTAGTGTAAAACATCGTGTCATTCAAATTGGGGTGTCTCAAGTCACCCTTGTCTCTCTCATGTGACTAGGCTCTACATTTGATGATTCGACCTCTTGATAGAATTGTCAAGCTTGCAAAAGCATGAAGCTTTAACAATGGAAAAAGAACATTGTTGAATGTAAACTAAAACCCATGTATCCCTGGTAGGGAACATAAATCATGCAGGCCAATAAATGATACTACGAATTGGATAAGAAAGTTTTATTTTGAAACTATTATTACAAAAAAATGAACACATAAAGAAACCAAGAACACAAAGTGAGAACTAAAAGGATAAGTAATTATTCTATTATTAAATGAAAATAACAATCTTCTCTTTATAATAATGAGATGAGATAAACCTTAACTACCCAAACCCTAAAACGACTTATATGTACTTTAATACAACAATTAAACATAAAGTAACCGAAAGTCACCAAATGACTTTATCAATATGCCTAAGTCTATAGTTTAGATGACATTTATATTTAACACCCTCCCTTAGTGGTCAATCTATAAAATACACCAAGTTTGTCCTTGAATTTTACAATTTTTTCTAGACCCAGATACTTGGTGAAAATGTATGTAGTTTGATCCTCTATAGGACAATATGCAACTAAATTGTTCCATCTTCTACAAGTTGTCGGATGAAGTGATAGTGAATTTCAACATGTTTGGTACGCTCGTGGAATATTGGATTCCTTGCCAGCTTAAGAACTCCCTAACTATCATAGTAAATAGGGTGGGCTTGTTTTATTGGATCTTCATATCTACAACTATCCATCTAATCCAAATTGCTTCACATGCCCCTTTCATTGATGCTCAATATTTTGCTTCAATTGAATAAAGGGAAACAATGTGTTACTTCTTGATTATCCATGTAATTGCTCTAGTGCCAAGATTAAAAACATAGCCCGATGTGGAGTTCCTCTCATCCACTAATCCTTCAAATCTAAATATGTACAACCACACAACTAAGGTTCTTTTTTACTACAATATATAATGCCAAAATATAATGTCTTTTCACACATTATAGCACTATTTTTGTTGTTGCCCAATGTTCTACCTTTGGAGCGATCATGAATCAGGAGATGTAGTTGATTGCAAAACTCTAGTCAATTTCAATGGTCATAAGATATTTGCATGTAGATTGATTCATTAACTACCTTGGAATCATTCTTGGCTTAAAGTTTCAGCCCTTTCTCCATAGATGTAGATGATGTTTTGCAATCTACCATTATGAACTGGTCTAACAAACTTTTGGCATACTTTGTTTGTGAAACAAAAACATGTTTATATGTTTGCTAAACTTCTACATGTAAACAATAATGTAGGAGGCCTAAGTTATTCATGTCAAAATTTCCACATACATTGGATTTTACCTATGATATTGCCCATGCCTTGTTACCTATGATGATGATGTCATATACCTATGTCACCAAAAGAATTACATCATCTCCATTGCTTTTGACTTAAATATTAGGATCTAAAGGATTATGTTGAAATCCTTACTCAACCAATTAATTGCCAATTTTGGTGATCCATGTTTTGGGTACTTGCTTCAAGCCATACAAACTTTCTTCAGTTGACAAACCGAATGTTTTTTCTCCTAAACTTGGAAACCCTATAATTGGTACATCTATACTTATTCCTCCAAATATCCATCAAGTAATCCACTCGTCACATCCATCTAGTATATTTTCTATCCAAATTGTTCTACCATGGCTAGAACTAAGCAGATCATGTTCATCTTTGTTGTGGGATCAAAGGTCTCTTCATAATAAATTCCTTCTTTATGTGTGAATTCTTTTGCAATCAATGTTTCCTTATGCTTGTCAAGTGTCCCATATGCTTTGCACTTGAATATATACACCCATGTGCAACCAATGGGCTTCTTCCCTAGAGGTAGTGCTATAAGGACCCATGTATGATTTCATCATAGTCTCATGCTTGGCTTGCATATTCTTCCCCCATTTAGGTATTCCTTTGGCATTTTCATATTCAGGTATTCCTTTGGCCTTTTCATATTCTTAAGGTTCATATCAGTCTTGAATGTAGCCATCAAAGAACATTTAACTACATTATATTTCCTACCTCTTCTTGGTCTTCCTTCTTCCCTCAACTAATCTAGCCAAAGATCTCGAATGGTGTTGTTCCACTGTTAGAATATCAATATAGAAATCTAGAAGGCAGTAACATGGCCAAAAAGGCTCACCTTGAGCAATTTATTAATAAGTATAAAGATTACACATATAGTACATAATTTGGTAACTACCTAACAACAACATCGTAATTAGATGGTTGTTAGGTATGTTTAGGACTTAGATTAGGGTTATACTAACAACAATTGCTATAAAGTTGAGAGACAAGAGATCAACACCCCTTCTTTAGTTTGAAATAAATAAAGAACAACCTGCTTCATGAGTACATGCACAGTCATGTTATAATCCAGGCACACATGTATCATACATTGTCTCTGACCCATAGACAACAATCATTCGTCCATTGAGTACACCCAAACACTCATGGTCTTATCAGTTCCCGATACTCCATACACCACCACAACCTCAGCTCTCTAACATGGGCTCTCTTGCATGCAACCTTTGGCTCCTTTATGTTGTTCTCAAATATCTAAAAAAAACGACTTTTTGTTTGGAATGATGTGCACAACACACACATACTTCTGCTCAAAGTTTAATAATTAATATTACAAAAAGAAAAATGCAGAGATGCACCCTTTGGGTTGCTATTCATATTTTAACAATAAATATATACCAACAAATGCAGCAGAGATATGAATACTAAAAAAAAAACAGAACCATAATTTGATATTCTTCACTCTGGGCGGAGAATAACAAAATGCACTAACCAATGTATATACTGCAAGTTTCCTTTCCATGATATCGATTGCTTTATTTGAAGTGACCGAGTTTCTCCATTGTTTCTATGCATGTTGTTAGACAAGAGACTAGAGAAATAATTATGGCAAAGGCAATGAACGAAGCTGTAGAGAAAAGAGCCCCAACGCATGACCGTCGATATGACAGACATTAACAAGAAAGACTAGGTCGACGAGTACAGGACGAAAGAGATCCCTGACCACAACGACCTATTTCTGGATGACATGACACGTCGAAGGACACGCACCGACACCACACATATGAAGAAACAACAAAAAAAATCATTCGTGAATTCCGACAAGTAGAGAAGAAAAGTCGAAGTGTGCCAGACGAGGAGTCGACAACCTGTCAATCAAAATTAATGCCCTCACCAAACCAACAATCAATGCAGCCATCCACTTCACATTCCCTCGTGCCGAACAGTTCCGCTATAAATACTGGGCTCGAGGACTCTTGGTTACTATTTTGCCAAGAGCTTGAACTCTAGAACACAGAGCCCTCTGAACTGTTTGGACCATTTCTTGAACCTGAGAACCTTGTAACCACAATAGCACCCAAGAAATATCAGGCGACGACCAGGTCCGCAGCAACCAAGATCAGGGAGGTAGAATAATCCCATTCCCCTTTGGAAACCCGAATGCAGCTCATCCAAAATGCTAAGGTTTCGGAACAACAATGGAATAGGATCTAGAACGACATTGTTGACTGGGGAAAAGAAGATGGTAGATGGAGAGAAGAAGCGCAGAGACTTCGGACTGCCACAATTTTACAGTACATGCACGCACCCTTACTAGACAACTTCGTCGGTCTAAAATATCTAATTGCTCGGTTCATTGTGAACAGATATCATAATGGCAAGCTCTATTTCAACATCCCTGTCGAAATCAATGGCAAACTCATCCATCAGACTATCAGTCTATCAAACAAGGGTGACATAGTATCAATGCAACCAAACCCAACACTAGTTAAGGAATTAACGAGCACCCCTGCAGGAAAAAATTCAAGAGGGTTGGCCGTAAACCAGATACTCTACGGCACACACAAGATCACTGCATGAATTGTGTCAGCCGTGCTTACAAGTTCTGGTCGAGGGTCCGATCTCACACTCAACATGCTGGAGGTCATTCAAAATGTTGCGACGCGCGGAAAAATGTACAACTAGGCAGACCATCTAGCTGACATCATAAGGAACGTTTGTTACAAATGTCAAGAAGAGGGTTCAAGCATTTGATATCTGTCCCTGTTGATATGGATTGCGATGGCAGATATTTAACCTGAGGGAAACATATATTTTACAGCAGATAAGGGCATATTGATGGAAAATTTCCATTGTTTGACACAGGGAGGATGTCGGCTCGGCGCAACGACAACCAACCTTTGGCTCGACTGTTGGTTCCAGAACCTCAAAGACATGACAACTAGATGGAGTGTTCTGCAGAATATCCGACGAATTCTATCATCAACCGTGCATATTCAGCTGGCCCTTGACCATACATCAGTTTGGCACTTACAAGGAGTGGCCGAAGAAGCAAAAGCGCTGGATTTTTATCCTTCGGTCGACGAGGTATTTACCGAGCTCAACAGACAATCAAACACAAGAATACCAATACCTTTACATGCACAAAAAGTCGACTTCACAATAGTCAAACCTCTGATGGATGCTGAAAAGGAAGAAGACTACGAAATATGACTCCACTTGAACACATTTACCTTCCAGACCAAGTAGACTGTCGAGATGAATCCCCTCGGGATTACAATGACAGCACATTAGGACCCTCCAGAGGCAGCCGAACAGTCGGATGAGAGTACACAATCAGATAACCCACTTTTGGAGTATGCTCTCATGAAAGAAAACATCTGTCAGATAGCCGAAGAATTATCTTAAGCACAATGGAACAGGGAGACCAAAGTACAAGGAAAGGGAAAAAGGAAGCTTGTTATCCAAGTACCAAGAGAAGAGGATGAAGCCGAACTCTTCAACAGCGCAACACAGATCCTAGCCGATGTCGCTAAACACAAAATCCCTATCGAAGATCAATTCAAGAAATTTCTGGAAGTAGAAAGATCCTGCAGTCAACCACCACCCCAGAAGAGATCCAAGCTCATGGTCTAACCTCATGTCGACATCACAGAAATTCCATCTCCGACCATTGTCATGAAAGATGAAAACCTTTCGACTTCCCCAGCTCCCACAACACCTCCACCCCAATCATCTCTTAATCTTCCAGATTTAGTGCAAACACTTCCTCATCCACTCAAAGCAAAAATTTAAGCTGATAATGACCTAAACCAGTTTATAACTCGGCTTCCCTCACTTTTTCCCCACTAGCGACAGTTAATCACTAAGAAACTTGTCGTCGCTGACACAAATCTCCTGACCGATTCAGCTCCACTCAACGCCTCTACAACCGACACACCATCTCCACCTAGAATCGCAGAACCCCAAGTTGTCGGATATACTCACACCCGACTAGACATAAATCCTAATCCGACCAGCAATATTTTCGCATAAGAAACTTCATCTTTCATTCCTTTTCCAGTCGAACCAACGGTGGAAGACTCGACCCCACCTCGACATTCAGTTGAGCCTCCAGAAAGTCCACCAGAAAATACTAACTCTGTTGATGACGAAACACTTATCCCTGAAGTCTGTCTACCCCAAGTCAGTCTGGTTCTGTCAAGCAGTCCCGACTCCCCTCCACCACTACCACCAGAAGAAGTTCCACCTTCACCGCCAACCAATTCACCAGTAGATGAAGTTCCAATTTCACCCTCGACTCCAGTCGATCCCAGTTTTCCATCCCCCACCTCTGCCGACGATACCAATCCAAATTCAGCAGCACAACAAACCAAAGATCAAGCAGAAACTGTCGTTGTAGCATCACCAGAAGAAACCAGTACAACAGCACCAGAATAAACCAGTACAACAACACTAGAAGAATTTAGTCAAGCAGTACCAGAACAAGCCAACACATCAACACCAGAAGACGCAGACATAGCAAGAACAGCGCTAGAAACAACGATCCAAGCGCATACTGAACAAGTAGCCGCCGACAAGTAAGCAGATGCAGAAAAACAGCTAGAGGCGGCCGACCAACAAAAAGGACCATATCATCAGAAAGAAGCTACCGACAAAGCACAACAGAAAGGAAAACGAAAGCAGTGGAAAGAAAAGAAACATCAAGAGAAAGAACGACAAAATCAAAGGCAACAGCAGCATCTTCAGCATATTCAACAAGAAAGTCGTATGTCAGTACACTTAGACCAGTTTGGGCCAATTTCCACGTATGATCCATAAGAAGCAACTCAGGAAGAGCTTGACCTACTTGCAGATGTAGTTACCAGAGAACAAAGGCATAGAAGAAGTGAAATCCAAAAGCACATCCAGAAACTACAAGAGGAGCAAACAACATTTTTAGCTAAGTGTGAGGACCTAGTGCAGCAAGTCGTCCCTCTACCATCGAGTTTCGACACGACAAGTTCGCTCGACAAGGCATATAAAATATTTGAAAGTATCGTGTCGACTTTGAAAGATGAATTGGCCAAGAACCAACGAGATCGGGCCACAGAAATATCAATCTTAATGGCAAGTCAATATATAGTGTTCACGGCAGCTCACGGCCTTCTAACACAGTATACCCAACAAGCATCCACAGTAGTCGAAGTCTTGAGTAATTGGTATACTCGTTATGGACATGTATTTAAAGAAATGCAAAGGACGCGTGAGGTACTCAGTACACTGCATCAGCAACGACAAATCGTCGACGAATAGATCATTATGTAAAACATAAAACTTGAAAAATTGGAGAAACAAGAAGAACAGTGGATGAGCCAAGCTCGCATTAGCCTCTTCAAACTTGAAAATATCCGACCATACCTTCACAGATTTGCTTTCTGCCGTCAACGAAAAAATGAACCTCTTTGGCCATGACTTGATCAACTTGCAAAACAAGTCTACACAAGACAAAATAGAAAACCTATTGAACCTAACCACATTGACCATAGACATCCATAACATGTTGCGCACGTGGGAGGATTTTCAGCATCAGCTCTTTGTTTCTGCCGAGGCCATCGTCGAAGTCTACGTCCAACAACAAGCAACTACCAGCTCCAGTCATCCACATCAGTAACATCCCGATTTATTATGCTCAGTTACATTGCATCTCCTCATTTCTTCGGGACGAAGAAAGATTTTGTGGTGGGGGAGATGTTGGAGGAGCCTAAGTCGGCATGTTGACTAGATCCTCCGCCCAACCTCTTGTAAAACATGTCGACAGTTGCATCGAACAATGCATGTTGGGTCGATCGGTTGAACCAACAAGTAGTTATATAAATGTCTGTAAAACATATATATAGGCTGGTGAGTCGACTCATAGATTGAATTGGATATGTTCATATGTATTGTTCTGCATATCTTGCTGAGTAATAAAAGGCTTGTGCTTCCTCTCCATCTCTTGTCTATTGTATTTGTATCTTTGTGTTGATTGCTTATATATAATATGTGTCACTGGTAACAATGTAACCCCCTCAACTACAACACATGTCTACCTAGTAACGATATTGGAAAAATTCAACAACCTTTCTTAGGATAACCAATGAAATGTTTGACACATGGATTGCTTTTTTTGCTAGTTGCTTGTTAACGAATGATCGAACACCCTGCTTCGCTATCTTCACTGAAATATGCAGCACCTTCTTCTCCAGTAGCACATCAATGCTTTTCACTGAATCGCATCCCTTTATATCATTAAGGCTCTGATACCACTATTAGAATATCAATATAGAAATCAAGAGCCACCATTTTGGTTTCATCTTAGGATCTTCTTCTTCCACATCAACCCCATTATTTTGTTGAGTCGAGATACTTGCAATGACTTTGTGATTCGAAGTTTCGAGAGACACATCCTTGGAACTCTCCCTCCCTTCAAGTGGAGGTTGTACAAGCATCCTACCTATGCTATCGTTCAAAACTTCCTCATTTTTAGAATTTGTGTATCCAATTTCATATAAAATAGCCCTCCATTCTCATCAACCACAACATCTTGCCTAAAGATTACTTTGTTAACATCCAAACCAACTAATGTATAAGGTTTGTGAGTCTCACTATAGCTCGTGAGCATTAACTTATTGTTTTTGGATCTAGTTTGGTTTATTGTTCTCAAGGGATCCATGCATTTACAATAGAACCAAAAAAATTGAGAGAACATACTTGTGGTTTTCCTCCAAACCATGTTTTCTCTAGAGTATTCTTCTACATTTCCTTTATAAGAGATTTATTAAGCAAATACATTATTGTATGTATTGCTTCATCCCAATACTTGTAAGGAAAAAAATTATTCTCTAACATACAACGTGCCATATCGACAATAGTGTGGTTACACCTCTCTACCACTCCATTTTGTTATGGAGTGTAGTGTGTGGTATACTGATTTTGAATACCCTCTTGAGTACACAAGTTATTAAATTTCGGGGAGCAAAATTCTCCACCATTATCAGACCTAAGAATTCTAATGCAACCCTGAGACTGTTTTTTCACCATCGTTTTAAATTTATTGAACTCCATAAATACTTCAAATTTTAACTTAAAAAAATACACCCACATTTTTCAAGTGAAGTCATCTACAAACAACCATAAATACCTATCACAGGAGACTGATGTTGTCTTCATAGTCCACTAAACATACACATGAATCAACTAAAGAACCTCCCTATCTCTCCAAACCCGTCCTTTATCAAATGGAGCTCAATGTTGCTTTCCCACCTAACAAGCTCCGTAAATTCCCTGTCGCTTTTGTTGAATCTCTAGAAGGCCATCCACTAACCTTTCTCTGGCAAAATGATAAAGATAGTGAAAATTTAAATGTCCATACCTTTGATTCCAAATGAATTGGTTTCTTGAACACTCTTGTCCAACAGAGCACGATCTTTGTTTATGTATACCAACCAATCCGAATAGTATGTGCTTGGAAATACCAAGAGCAATGTTCTTCTTGTTTCCCTTGACAACCATGTAGAATTTAAGGTCACTAAAAATAACATGTAAGTGGGTGCTTTGCCTCATAATTTGACTTACTAAAAGCAAATGATGTTTCTCACCTAGCTCATAGTTGACATTAAGGAAGATTGGTTGCTTACCTCCCAAGGTAATATGTACATTTCCTTTGCCTTTTATTATAAACTTTTCCCCGCCACCAAAAACAACATATGAAACATAAGCATTAAAGTGAACAAAGCAATCATGTATATTGGAGAAATGACATGATGTACCATAATTAATATACCAATCATATGACTCTCCATGACCTGCTTTCTTGACCATGAAAGTGAAGAGAGCTCAGTCTCTTCCTAGTGTTTTGCAACATGGGCCTTCTCCTTCTATTGAGAGCCTCCCTTATTGTGCTTTTCATCTGACAATCACTTTATGCAAAATTTCTTTTTATGACCCACCTTTCCACAATAATTACATTTGAACATCTTTTGGTTACTTTATTCATTGATGTTGGCTTGACTACTTCTTCCATCATTCTTTCAAGCAAACTTACCTTTACCCTTGAGGTTTGTTACCAATACTAGTTCTAAACTTGCTATTGTATTTTCATTGTCGAATTACTTTTTCCACCTGTCTTTTTATAAAAGATTTGTTCATAGCTTATCTTAAAATTCAAGTCTTTGTTAGTAGAAGTAATAATAAGTGTTTCGATTAAATGTTCAAGTGCAACTGGTAAAGTCTTTAGAGTAATTACCACCATGACTTGTTCTTCCATCTTCTACCCAATGGCATTTAGTTGTTCTCTAATATCTTTAATCTTTACCAAATGTTCACATAAAGATTCATTCTCAATCATCTTAATAGAAGACAATATATATATTCATGAAAAAGACATTACCTTTGTCTGACACTCAATGCAATCCTTTAAAGTCCTTCCAAAGGATTGCAACATCCTTCTTAGTGCCATCATCTTGAACTTCCAAAAGTATCTCATTAGTCATAGATAGCTTTAATAGAATTATAGATTATTTATTTCACTCATCATATTTGTCATGGTATTTTCCTATTGTTGTTGGTCGAGTTTCCTTCCCCAACACAAGCTTATCCAAACACTTGTACTAAAAAATGGCTAACATATATTGTTTCCAGGTATTATAAGGTTTACAAGAAACTTTCTAGCTAACCTACAACATAGTATTGGAGCAACTGGCCGTTTTGTCAAATAATTTTGTAGCCAAAAGTGTTGAAATGGAGACTAAATTGTTAAAAATATGCCAAAAAACCAAGGGTTTTCTCCCAAAAAGTTGAATCTACCACTACTCAATCAAATTTCTACGAAAACTAGAGAAATTTTAAAAAATGCACAAACTGTAAGGACCTCACCAGGTTCTCAGTTTAATTTAATGGAAATCTTGCACTTTGAAAGATTGTTTCAGTTATTTTGTTTTGAGTCCTTCTATTTCTTGCATTCAGTGGTATTGTAAATTATTTGGATTATGATATAGATAGAAGTAAAAATACTTTTGTTATTGAAATAGACAACAAATTCTAATAGGTAGAAATCGACTATGTACAATTATAAGCAACATCATTTCTATCTATATTTATTTTCAGCGGTTTATATATTTTCAAGTGTAAAAATTGAAATTATCATACAAGTAAAATACCTGTAGGGTAGTAGAAAACTCAACCCACCAAAATAAATTTACCACCCTGCCAACTAGGAAAGTCTCGTCGACTTCCTAGATCCAATAATTTCTTCTTGGACCCCCAACCCCCAAAACTTGAGTACAACCAATCCAACCGTTTCAGTAATTCCCTTAAAAAAAATAAGAAACAGACCTCCTCTGTTGTTTCTCCTGCATCCTTCCTTTCCTCCAAACCTCGAGTTGTCCCCCTCCTCGAAGACCCCCTTCCAAAAATTTCTCATTCCTTCATAGTGTTCCTTTTTCTTCTCCCGAGAACCCCCTTCCCCCTCCATCTTTTCCCCCCTAAAATACTCTTTTCATCCTACTCAACCTTCGGGCTTACTCCACCGCCCCCATCAAATCACTCCAAACCCCAAAACATTTATTTCCATCCTAATAAAATAATATATTTTTAGGTACCTATTTTCTCGAGTATTTCAATGGCATAAATGTCAATTAATTTAGTTGGGTGAGTTGGTTGCACATTCATTAATAAATTTTTGATATGTTCACTTGGGATTTTCACGAGCCAATGGGTTAATTACTAGTCCCACTCACTATTTTAGCATTAAATACGTTTGAATAAAATAATAATATAATAGTTATTAGTGTTGACTTTTCAAGTCGGTAGTGGTGAGTATCTTAAATGTATTAATCAATTGTCTTACATGGTAATAAATTAATAACACTATTACTTTAATGTCATCCTATCTCATCTTTTAAATATTTATTTTTAACTTTTTCACAATTGTTTCGATTAATACTTTGATTAATTACTTTACTCAATAATCCTTATAATAATTGAGTTGCTCCGCTATAGTTTAGGGTAAAGGACAATTCTATTATCATTAACATTAATTAAACAATAATAACAATAATAATTATAATAATAATAATGATAATGAGTGTTTAATAAATAATAATAATATTTATTTGCTTAATAAACAAGTACCCTAGTACCAACACAGCATTCTTGTATTTGTAAACAAAGCATCCTTAAGGGTTTTAAATAATCATGATAACGATTAAACAATACAATTCTACTAACGCATATGGAACAATATTTGTGTTTTATTCACGATAATTTCCTTACGACAATTCTAATTGAATATACTTAATCAATTGCTTATTACAATGTTCACATGTACTTAACAACTTAAATGTTCATTATCTTTATTGGATCATCGCATAATTAACTTAGTTATTCATAACAACTTATACAATTATTTAACATGTCTAGTATTCATATATCGATAATAGCGTACATGTGAAAAGTGTGCATGCGTGGCCAGTGTATGCACAGGTCGGATATGTACTATAAGCAACATTATCTTGCATAAGCATACTTGCTAACTAATAATAATAATCTTCCATGCAGGTAGAACGAGCATACATATAACCTAATTACTTTAGCATTATTAATTTTTTGTAACAGTTATCCATATAAGGTTTCATATCATTGTCTTTATATTCACATTAGTTTAATCAATCAATTACATGGAAGGGTACCTACTACTACTAACTCCGATCATAATAATTTATGACACAAATGTAATATACTTAGTTACAACACAAGAATCAGACAGAGGTTTCAACACACACACAATTAGTTAAGTTCCCTCTAAAACATCCAAGACGTTCATATCTACCTACCTCCTTCCACCTAATTCACATCTAACTTCCACATCCTATCCTTCCTCTGCTGGACTACCCTGAAGTGTCATGTCATGACCGACTCCAATTAGAGCCCGTAAGCGGAAGTGTCAACTACATTGACCAAGCTTTCCTAGCAGGCACCCACTAGTCATCATCACAAAACTTGGGGAGCGTGCCGTAGCACAGCCCTCCCATGACTCTAGGTTTCGGGGATAAACAGTGGTCAATGCGTCCACCCCCCTAATGGAACAAGGGACTATGTCTACATCGACATAGTGATTGTGTTGCGACTGTTGTACTCAAGTTTTGTCATCGAATAACCAAGTTGGGAGGTTGAGTTTCCTAAAACCCTACACCTGCCCACACATCATGATAATAACACAATTATCATGCTAAACAACAATGCATCACCTGCATACCATTTATCTTTCAGAATTTATGTCCTGGTGATACTCCCACCTCGTAGGACTCAACTATTACTTAGCTCTTTTAACATGTAGGTTAGTCTCCAATCACAAGATTGAGAATATCGTGCAATCATTGACACGTGTATGCATTTCATTACTAATGAACAATAATAAAAATCATTTTCCTATGTACCATGCACCTAGTATCATATCCATCCATGCAACATATAACGTTAACTTGGTATCCACATACCCATCATTTATTAAATTTGTATTTTAGAGACATAATCAAAACACAAACATAATTCATCATATTAACATCACACCCATAGATATGTAAACTCCACAAAATAGTAAATTCATATGTCCACAGTGTAATCAACTGACGAAGTTCCACAATAATAAGCAAATACAATAGTTAATGATAGTTCAAGTGATAAGGACAGAACGGGGCATTACACAAACCTACCAAACAACTATTGATACATAGAAACCTCCATCTAAAATTGCATAAAATACTGGAAAAAAAAAAAACAATAATACAACCAAAAGACATAAATACAACGAAACTTTCAAATATTTGAAGCTAATAAACAAAACCAACAAATTTATAATAATGGTATAGATTTTATATAGCATATATGAAATTAGGACTTTAAACGCTCCGGGGTTGCGGGTTTGATGAAAACGCCCGTTAAGAAATCTGTTTTAGAGAGAGGTTCTGTGTCAAGAAGCTCACCTTGGAACACAACAAATATGTAGCGAAAGGATAAGGGACCCCTTCAGGAACCTGAGAAGCCGAAGGCACCAGGGAAGCCGAAGCCTAAACCGCCATTGCCACTAGGGGACAACCCCATTTACCTAACACATGTATATATCCCACCAAGAAGACTCGACGCGCCAGCAGTTACCCTGTTCAAGAACGCGCAGTGTGACATTCTAGTACAGCTGATTTCCGGCGATTTGGAAATCCAGGGGAACCTACTCTGCAAAGTAGAAGGATGCAAGTTCGCATACCATAATCTCCTAGAAGCAAAAGACCCGAGAGAGTCAAAATATCCTCAGTTTCAAGCTAACTAGTACATGTGCCAAAGGAGGATGCAAAATCAGGAAAACCTCTGGTCATTCTGCAGGACTGGACTAAGCAGCTGGCGCCCTCCGGCTTGCTGCATCTCCTGCGTATACCCCACTTTGAGCGAAGTCCCGAATGTACCGCGGTGGTGCACACTCTGATATCGTGCACGCACCAGGGATTCCTATGGCTTGACCGCAAGATTGACATCAATGTTGACCTCATCTACAACATCACTCATCTCAGTAAGCGAGGCAATGATGTTGCAGGGGAGTTCGAGAGAAAAGCAAAGGATAAAGAGCTCGCAAAGCAAATGAAAGAAGAATATAAAATAGTAAATGGGAAACGAGGCTTTATCATAGATGGAATTGTAGACAAAGCCACAAAGTTCATCGTCCAACTGCTCGCAGGAAGGATTTTGCAAAAGTGTAGACTGGCGGAAGTGTCGCCCACAGCAGTTCTTCTCGCTGGGAAGGCCAAAGATGGGCACCCATATAATTGGGCTAGTTATCTGCTAAATGAATTTTTGGAGGATGTCTGTGAAACCCAAGAGACAGGCAACGCATTCCACTACACATGGCTAATGATATTGATTGCTTTTATAGGCTGGAAGGAGCCACTATATCAGCACAAACTTCCAATGATAACAGGAGATTATCGAACCGCGAAGTATGCCAATACGTGGGAAAACACACAGCCAAAGCGACATCGTGTAAATAATGAGCAATTCCACACTTATTATGGCCAATTGTGCGATGTAATACTGCACACTCCACGCATTTCAAAAGATATGACAACAATGTTTCTTCAGAAGATGTTATTTAAGGTTGATTTGCACTCTAATTACATTCAGCTAAAGGTCGAAAAGCATAACCCAGTATGGTTCCCTATGGATTACCAGTTGGATGCTCCAAGGATTGAGCTAGCCATAGAAGACTGGCCACCAGAGTGGAAGGTAGATGCGCCACTAAAAATCCATTCTACATTAGATGAAAGCAACATTAAGGTTCCGATCATTGAAGAGGAAACAAAAAAAGACACTACTAAAGTGCCAAAAGGAGAAAAGCGAAAGGATCCTGAAAGTTCGGTACCAGAAAAGGACCAAGGAAGAAAAGAAAGGCAACCAAAACCAACCAAGAAGTGCAGTTGCACAGAGACGGCTACGACTGCATTGCTTTGTGTGTGGGCGAGTATCTAGAGGAGGCACTCGCAATAAAAGACAGTAAGAACGAAGAGGCACAAGCGCAGTTGAACCAAAATCTCTCAGATCTCAAGCTTGTGGTTGCAAAGATAGAACAAGTCTAGCAGGACTTCGTTCGAGAATCTGATTCGGAAGGTAAGACAGGTGAATCTAGTCAACGAAGGAGAAGGCCACCGGCCGTGACAATGAATCCCCGCCTAGTCAAAATGCAGCCAATCAACATCATTTTCCCGACTGAGGAGATCGTTGAAGGTGCGAAGCAAGTAGAGCACCTTGACATTAACATTGGCATGCTACCTCTTGAGGGGTTGCGCGATTTGCATCTGTAGGTTGTCGAGGATATAAGAGATAGAGACATCGTCTCTTACAACCAAAATGTACACCTAGAGGAGAGTTACAAACAACTAGCAGAGGGATGTGCACAAAAAACCACAGAACTAACCAAGGCATAGGAAAAGCGAAGAAGGCTGGAAGAGACGGTTGCTACTGTATGCGCACAGGTACCTGAATGCGAAGTGTAGCTAGAGTTAGAAGATACAATAGTAGAGATTGGAAAGGTGGTAAGCAATTTGAAAGTAGAGATGGTGAACATGGAGATTTCCCACAAGGAAGAGGTTGCTAACATCGCAACCCAGCAGCCACCTACTACACCATCAGATATGGGAGAAGGAAGAGTCATAGCAGTAAAATCTTTAGCAGAGACTATCTCTGCCGAAATAGCAAAATGTCAAGATTTGTTGGAATAAGCTACGCGGGTATGGGCTACGCTGCAGGATGATCCTGCCCTACAACATATTCGAGATGACTTGCATCAACAGAAGGTAGAGTTGGACGCTGTGAATGCAGCCATGAAGACCTTGACGCCTAGAGAGAAGATCCAAAAATTTGCGCAAGTCAAGGACTTGACAAGAGAACTGAAAGTCTTGCGAGATAAGGAGACTGAGACATCGGCGAGACCACAACCAATGCAGGAAGAGGCACTGGCCCTCACTAATGAAATCGAAGAAAAACTGCAGGAACTCTGCACCACGGAGAAGACAGTCAAGGAGTATGCTTAGGAAGACGTATCTAAGGAGATGTTGGAAACTGTTAAGAACTTCGAGCAAGAAACAAAGGAAGTAGTTGCGAAGTTGAGCACAACTCTTCAGGGCTTCACTGAAAAATTGAGGCCTCAAGAGGACGAGGAGCAAGAGCCAAGTGGATCAGAGATGATCCACGAGTAAGTATTAGGGGCTTGTTGGGCATGGCCCAAGTGGCACAGTTTTGGCAATGGCGCAATTTAGATTGCGAAGTTCAAGTGGCACAGTTTTGGCAATGGCGCAGTTCGGATTGCGAAGTCCAAGTGGCGCAGTGGGGGAGTGCGAAGTCTAAGCACGATGCAGTTTTGTTGATGTGTAGCGCCAATGCAGTTGGTAATTTTGGGCAAATAATATAAGTAAAGGTTGAACAGATGAAAGCGACCTATCTTGGGTAAGTGACTCCATGATTCCTGAGAGTTGGGTAAGGAGCAACGTGGAAGCAGATGAAAGTGACCTTTCAGTTAGAGTGGCGAAAACCGTTAGAAGCAAAGCCAAAAGTCGACAACGACAGGAGGGCCATAGTGGTGGAAAGGGACACGCCACTATGCAGTTAGAACCATTTCATGAGGACTGCGGCTGTCAGAAGGGTGTCAGAGCTAGGATTGGACCAGCAAAGTGGCCAGTTGGCCCATATTCATTGTAAAGACGTGACCTATAGGCACGATCTATAAAAGGGGGCATTTTTGTAAGGGAAGGGTTGATTTTTTGGTCTCTAAGTTATTTTTGTTGATCTCTCATAGTGTTGTCCTGAAGGACTGAGGATTGTAAAGAGGCTTTACAGCTGTGTGCGCAAAGACCCACTGAAGAGAGGAAGAAGCTCTACAGCTGTGTGCGCAGAGACCTATTGTAGAGAGAAGAGTCTGTAGCTGAGTGCGCAAACTGGAACTGTTGAACCCTTCCCATTAATATAATCAACAGTTCCCATGGACGTAGTTCCCATCCTAGGTGTGAACCACGTAAATATCGTGTTGTGTGATTGAATCTGTGTGTTTACTTTTGTTTATGGTTAAGTTCATGCTTATAGTTGTATGTGTACTCGCTTTTATATGTATTTTCCACATGACTGAGCGATGAGAATAATATGTTAAGTGTCGAACATTTATGCTTGAATGTTGAATGTGTAAGTAATTCTGAATATGATGAATGCATGTGTTATTTGGGTAACACTAATCAGCGAAGTCTGTGTTAAGTGCGATTTTCTGAAAGTGCAGTATTGGAAGTGCGCGGTTGCATTGTATTTCACCGTATTGCATGAGTTCGCGAAGTGCACAATCCCGTATGTTGAATGCATAATTACACTAAGTCAACGAAGCCTTTAAGGTGTGTGATTGTTAAGAAGTAGCGCATCCTGGAGTTGTGTTGTCCTATTGTTTAAGTGCGCAGTCCCAGTGTGCGCTAAAGTATAAATGATAGCCGCGAAGTAGGTGAAACTTCGCGTAGTTCCCCAGTCTGTTAACTGCACATCACCTGATTACAAAAACTTGATTGTGTAATCCCCCATAAACTTCGCCTCGGGTGATACCTCAGTTTGCTCGCAGACTATTGCTGAAAGGGCTGGTGAAGAAGGGTTTTGTTGGACCACAACTGCGAAAAACCTGGGTCAATACAAGAAAGTTAAAGAACGAGGTTAAAGAGTCTGGACCAACACCATGGCCAATTTCATACTGGATTGGTACATTGCACATTCATAAAACATTCTATCAAACAAATGCATAACATGTAAATTATTTATAGTATAAGTTCAACATACACAAGATCCCACAATCATCAATGAAACATAGTATATAAAGTCATGAATAGTGTTTTGTATATATATATATGTATCATCATGTCTGTATAATACAAAAATGTAGTACTAGTACAAAACATGAAGCATATAAGCTTTTAGTAGGTCATAGATACAAAAATACGAAGCTCGTAGCTTTCAATACATGCATATCACATGAGCTAATCCCTATGACGCTCATGATAACAAATGATGGCCCTGGATACTCTACGGAGCAGTGGACCAAAACGTGTCAAAACTCCTACAGTCTGGCATTGGTAACGACGAGGTAACTCATCTATGGAGGCATATGGTATGTCCAGCGTTAATCTCTGGAGGTTCTCCTCCAGCTCAGTCAACTCCTCGGCCGCATCCTCATGCGTAGCCTCTATGTCACGTACCACCACTCTCTGCTCGATTGGAGAAGCACCCAATGGTCACACCGAACCAACATCTGCACAAACCATATGCAAACTATCAGTACTACTCCAAAAACATCAAAAATCCTAAAATGAAAAACACAATTGAGTTGTCGTCCTTACCTAGGTTCCCCCACCGCTCCCCCTCAGGCAGAGTCAAGTCTAGGTCACCTCGAAAGTCTACGCGCACATATGGGTAACCCTCGACCATGAGGAGTTGCCCCCGCAACCACCTGAAGAACGCGGGACCATAATTGATGATGGGCCCCCCACCTCTGTGGCGGGCCATAACCTCGGACGAATGTACCATATGAGGATCCCTCGGATCCAAATCCTCTATCTCCACCTAAGGACGTAGCAGCGAGACTCGTTCCAAGAAGAACGAGACTACAATCGAACCATAGCTGAATTGTTTCAGCTCACCCCAACGACACTTGGTGAGTTGATCTATGAGATTTGCGAGGAGTCCCTCGCACTAGTTGAACACGGTTGGGGCCATACACTCTACTGCACACAACATATGTGCCTTTGTGGCCTGATGGGGAGCCCTACTCCCCGCCACTCTCTCCATGGTAAAGAGTATTGTGCGCAGTGGTCAATACCTCACAACTTTGATGGGAATTTTCCCATCAAGCATCTGAGTACCAGGTGTACAAAACTGAGCCACTAGGCTCTCTGTGGATTGGTTACTTCTGTGTGGCCCTGATAGCAGAACTGGGGCACCCCATCTAGACAGCCCTGTCAATAAATATATGTCCTCTACATCTATAGTCAGCGTATGAACTCCAACTTGGAAGTGTTGTTGCTCTGCATCCCATAATCTAATCAAGTACTCCAGCAACGGCACTTGGGCTCTCATGCCCTGATATGAAATAATTTTAACAAACAACATTGTTGAAGTGCATTCATGGAATGAGGATCGTTTGCCGCTTGGGCATCCTCCATTTCAAGATCTCTTTCTTTCCACTGAACCATTTTGGTGACCCAAACCTGTCCAAACAACATTTAAATAAGCATTAGAACCTTGTTATGTCTTTGGGCTTGGATTTTTTGAGCACATTTCTTAGTTTTATGGGCCGGATTGTGCCAAAGCACCCTGTTATTTCACACAGTGCATTGGCCACGCACCTTACCCATACACGAAGTGCGTCAGAGAGCCTTTGACGCACTTCCCGTAAGGAGAAAGTGCGTCGCCCAAAGGGCGCATAATCCCCCCATTCTACAAGCTCAAAAACCCAAAAAATGTAAGTTAAATGCAAATCTAATCCACTACAATTGAAGGGGACAAGGTTTAGGCCTACCTGACGCTGACGGTGTCGAAAATGACAGGCCGAAACTTCCACAATCGGCGCTTGAAAATCGACTCCAAATGGTGTTTTCACTCCTCCCAATTTGGTAAAAAACAATGGTAACTATTTTTTATTGTTTGGCCCTTTTTATATCAAAAGTGGAATATTCTTGTTTTGATTTATTCTTTTATGGGTTAACTTTTACTATAGTTGGTGGTATTTTTGCATCTGAACACCTAATTTGTCATTTTGACCTAGTTTTTGGAGTCTACAGGTAAAGTAAAGAAACATTATAACTTTTCGACGACTATTGTGGTCTTTTCACGCTTGTTATCAAGTATGAGCAACTTTTGAGCGTTTTTGTGCTATTATGCCGCTCATTAAAATCGATCATTAATGGCACTGAGTTTACTCTTGGTTCTTTCTCGTGCTCGTAAAACAATGAGAATAAGTCACCGAGTTATCTTTTATCACTTTTTGGGGCTCGTAAAACTCCCACGAAAAAGGAACCCCTTGGAGTTCCTCTTTAAGCTCTTTCCAGACTCCCTAAATACGAAAAGATCGCCAAGCGAACTTGATGCTTTCATGCTTGTAAAAGTATTTGAATGATCGCCTTCTTGGTGATAGTTTGCCCCTTTTTCGGACCAGGAAGTGTTATTTACAAAAAAGCAGCACTCTGGTTAATCATGACTGGAAGAGTTCTTTTCACATTGGTTTATCCTTTTTCAGGTGAAGAGACTAACCTTTACAAAAAAGAACCATTGGAGTCTTCTTTAGTTCTTTTCAAACTCTCTAAACATGAAATGACGTCGAGTTTACCTTCTTTGGACTCATTAAAATTTGACATCGAAGGGCCCTTTTTGGGACGAACCCCTCCTATCTAAGGTTCATAAAACATTTGGGATTGGACTCGTATGAAGGATGAGCTATACCGAGCATCTGTTACCCTCCTCAAGCTTGTTAAAAAACAAAAGAGGTACTCATCAATCATGATGGTGATAAGGAAAGAATTTTTGTTTCATTGTAGTCACAGTAGTACTCAATCACTCTTGAACATGGTACTCACCTGCATATGCATTCAGTACTTGGGTAATCTGTCTGTCCTCGGGTCACATCAATTCCATGATTCCTTTTACTCCTTTGAGTCATCTAAAGAATGCTTTTGTCGTCGGTCGCATTAGTGGTTGATATCATTCTCGTTATGTCAATACTGCCAAGTCATGCCATGCTCATGTTCAAGAGATGTCTCTTCATCGATTCACTATCTACAGTTGTTATACCTTCTATCATGTCAGTTTCCCCTGAGTCTGTCTCACACTGCTCTACAGTTTGATTTACCCCAAAACATATTTGATCTCGTTTCGCATCGATGATGGGGGATACATTAGGGTCCTCCTTCGATGGATTCATCCTTATCGACTTTAGCTCATCATCCAAGGATTGAATCTAGAAACCAATCAAGTACCTTGGTCATGCATGCCTTAATGGCAGGTTACCTCGCTTTCAACAAGAGTTCACATCATTGACTCTTGATTGACAGACTCCATTGATTGTTCGACCTCAGCTCATTGATTCACATTCGATGGTTTGGACCATGATACCTTGGGAATCATTGACATCCATGGTGATTTCCCCTGTGCTTGTTAACGATATACATCAATGACCAACAATCAAGTGGTTTCTACCATGTTCAAATCCAAGATATTGTAATCACATGGTTAGATTCGTATCGTTGTGGGTTTAGCTTGAAGACCCTGGGTTAAGTCATAAATATCACCCAAGTTGCGTTGGAGGTTGTTTTGAGTCTTGTCACACGGATCCACTTTGTATTGGTTGTGGCTATGTTATCATCTCATCATGAATCTACGCTTGTTTCTAGTAGCCATGATTGTGTTCAGTCGGTCTCTACTGTCATGGATGTGCGGTGTATTGGTCGGCAGCCATGTTATGAGTCATGTGAGGTGCATATCTCGGAGTCAGTTGTTCTGTAGTAGTATCTTCCAACCGATGATCCTTGCCTCCATCCTTTTCATTTATTTCCAAAGCATTTCACTTGTCTTACTTTACCAGCTTCATGCTTTGGGGGGCATTTTGTTACACCAAAATCTCGTCATCGTGAGTCATGTATCATTTCCATGTCTTGATCCCTAAATTTCCTTGGCTAAAACATTGACAGAAAGGTTGTTGTCCTTCCCTTTTCGTCTTTTGTTGTCACCCCGATGCACCCTGCCTTTGAGCAAGGAGCGTCGACCCCTAGGTGTCGCAATCTGCACCTTAGCAGAGCACATTGGGGATGCATGCTACCTTTGTACACAATGCGGCGACCCACTTTTGACGCAGGTTGTCTTCCTGCAAGGTGCATCAGAGTTGGTTAAATTGGATAAAAGGAAGCTTCGAGCGACTTCTCGAAGCTTGGTGATGTGGAGGATTATCCAAAGATGCTTGGAAAGGTGGCTCTCGATCCCCTAACCTAGTGGAAGGATCCCTTAAGCCTCTCCCCTAAATCCTCAACCTATTCTATCTGTTTATCCCTATATATACAACACCTCTCTCCACTGTAAAAAGGGAAGGACCATAGTACTCTTATGATGGTGAAATTATTCTAGGTGATCTTTATTCATCCTTTGGGAGGCAAGCATTCTATTTTGGAGGCTAGGATCGTTCGACGGAAGTTGCAACATTAAGGCTTGGGTTGTGAAATATTTTCCCTATGTACTTATGTTTATTACATTAATTCAAGTTCTTTCCATAAGTGTTGTTGTATTGATAATACTTAGGATTTTCCTCCTTAACTGTTAATCTAGATCAATTCATGTTCATATGATTTTACTACTTGTATGTTTCCACTTGTTTGACAAGGTTTTGCAGCTAAAGATCTGAAGACTTTGGAGCTTGGAGCAGCAAGGAGAAAGGGACTACTAACTTGAGGTACGCCACATCTTGACCTATCTAGTATTTCTATTGATCTAGGAAAGCAATTCGTATTGTGTATTTATTTGTTCTAGATCCACTTGAACTAGGGAGATATGTTTGAGTCCGCTCATGTAGATTGTCCATAAATAATTGTAGTATTAATTATCCTAACAAAAAGCTCTACCAACTGTTTCCATAAGAATGCATTTACACAGTCATTATTTCGGTTCCATAATTCATATGATGGTAGTGAGTAATATAATTAGAAATAAATACCATACATTTATTCACATATTGAACTTATCTTAAATATGGCCAACTGAATGCAAACCAAGGACGTCCCTCCTAGCCATAGGCTCTGTCAAGCCATATCTTTCTTTGACAAATCCAACCCCTATTTGAGGCTACCCATCCACAAGAAGGTACAGAGCTTCTGCTACAGCTCCAATTCCCCGTTCTGGTGATGGTGGTATAGGTATGATAGCAATGAAGGTTTAGACATGGAAGAATTGTGGAACAATGGTCTTCCTCCAAAAATGGGTGTCTCTAACCTCCAAGAATGAATGAAGAATGGGATAGTTCTCACTATTTATTTACATGGTGGAGAATATCCAAGTGGCATTGATAAGAACTAGCCACTTGGGATCCTTGTAGTTGGACACTTTTCCCTTTCCCAAAGAGAGTTGGACAAGTGGCATGCATGGGTTGGGTACCTTTTACCCTCTAATCATAGGCTTGAGATAATCACTCTCCCCCCTTCTGGAAGGATAGCCCCCCATCTCATCTTCGTCTTTCTTGGTTTGCAGTAGTCATGCTCTTTATATTAAATATAAAATGTACATAATTACATCATTCAAGTTTGGATTCTAGCGATATTATCCATATTTACATAATTACATTATGGGGTAAAAAACGAGGTGTTACACTCATCATTCTAGTTTCCATCATAAAGATGCTTTTAAAAATCCATTATTGAAACTAGATGTTAAATTTGAATTACCCATGTTTAATGGAGAAGCTAATGTAGATAAGTTAAACAATTAGATTAGACAGATCAAAGTTTATTGTTGTGTATAACGGATCGAAGAGGAGGGGGTGAAGATCAAGTTGGATTCTCTTCGGCTAGAAGGCACCCCTTGTATAGTGGGAGAGAAAACTCCAGAAAGGTAACAAGCATAATGGTAAACTCCTTTATTGATGGTCTAAATTTACTTTTGCATTAAGAAAGCAATTTTACCCATTGGGTCATGTGCAAAAAGCTGTGATGGAATGGAAAAATTTGAGACATGGTAAAGGTCAAAGTGTTCAAAGTTTCACGAAGAGTTTAGGGAAAAGGCACTTGCATTGAATATTCCTTTAGATTCTCCAGAGAATTTTATGAAATATATTGGTGCACTTCATAGCTACATTCGTCACACATTGTTGTTGTTAAATCCCACTAATTTGGATGGAGTGTGCAAGCAACTCATCTTGAAAGCAAGGGAAAGAATGTACAAGAAGAAAAACTATCCAAGCATTAAAAAAACCATTTCAAAGGAAAAGGCAAAGGAAACGATAAGAGGACAACTACAACAAAGAAAGAGGAACAAAAATCCTCTTGCACTCATTACAAGACAGATGGGCATGATGATGAGCACTGTTGGAAGCTACATCAGAGTTAAGACCAAAGAAATTTAGTGGCAAAAGGAAGCAAAAAATTGTTGTTACTGTGCAATAATACTTGGGATCTGATTCAGGTGATGAAGAGAAAATCACAACAGTTGGGTTACAAGGTAAAATTTCCTCTCATGCTAATTCAAGTTCTACATTTCTATCTCTTGAAAATGATAAAAGAAGAAGTGAATTATTCCACATAAGAGTAGTGACAAAGCACACAAAAGTGGAAACTCTATTTGACCCGGGAGCACAAATTAACTTTCTATCTGATGAGATTGTGAAGAAATTGAGACTAACCACAAGACCTCACCAAAAAGCTTACCCTCTTGGTTGGGTGTATGACAATGCAAAACTTCAGGTTACCAGACAATGTAGATTGAGGTTTGTTATTGCTTCTAAGTTGATAGATGAGGTTGATTTGGATGTGGTTCCTTTGGATGTATGTGGTATTGTACTAGGGAGTCCTTGTCTTTTTGACAAAAAATATATCTTCTTCCGGAAAGAGAACAAATACCATCTCACAAAATATGGAGTGGAATATATTGTTAGAGCTCATAGCATGGAAGCTAATGCGTCACTTACTAGTGCAAGTCAAATGAAGAGAGTTATAAATGCTAGCAAAAACCTTTTACTTGCGATTGTAAAAGCAAAAGACCCTGATAAGTCTAATGTTTTCGATCCTTTTGATCATTTTCATAAGAATGAAATGCTTGAAATGAGATAGGTCTTTCAATGGGAAGGAAGACAACAAAAGGCCTTTGACGCTTTGAGAGAAAAGATCAACACCGCACCAAAGCTAGCTCTACCCAACCTACACAACCATTTCAGATTGAAACCAATACAAGTGTAGATTCTATGAGAGCATATATGTTTTTTAGACCCCCTAGTTCCACATCTATTGTTTTGAAGAATACTTCCTTAGCTCATGTCAGTTATGTTGAACAATATATTGTTGATGAAGTCTTCAAAGATGTATGCGAGAGGCTAATCCATGGTTTGCAGGTGAAGATATTTTGTTTGCAGGACAAACTACTCTACCATTTGAGTAAACTTTGTATTCCTACCATTGAGAAAGTGCAAGTAATTAGAGAAGCTTATACTTCTCTTATGTTTGGGCATTTTGGGGTAGAGAGGTTTGTAGTACATTTACAGAGGTTTGTGCTTGGGATGAAAATAATTGTAACCATGACTGTAAAGGGGCGTGTGTTGTGTATTTGTAATCCCACTAATAGAAAATCGGTGCTGTACACACCACTCCATGTTCCTTCTCTTCCTTGGGAGAGTATCTCCATAGATGTTGTAGGGGTGTTGCCTATGTCGAAAAGGGGTCATGGCTACTTGTAAGTGGTAGTTGATAGGTTTATCAAGATGTGTATCTTGATGCCATGCAAAAAGTAGATCAATGCTGAGCAAAATGCTCATCTATTCTTTCAGCATGTATGGGTCCACTTTGGACTACCCACATCCATTATCTCGGATCAGGACTCTCTATTCCTTGAAGGGTTTTGGAAAGATTGTGCAGAATGATGGACACCAAACTGAAGAGGAGTACTACTTTCCATTCACGGACCGATGAACATATAGAGGTAGTCAACATAACAATGGTTCATTTGCTCTGAGGTTACTGCAACAAGCATCCCAAGTTGCAGGATGATCAGATACATTATATTCAACATGGATGCAATCGAGCCTTGCACTCTTCCACTCAGAGTTCACCATTTGATACATGTTTTGGGTATCTACCTAAAACTCCTTTGGACTTGACATATGGGAAAGATGTCGACTCAAGAGAACAAAGAGACGGAGATAAAACCCACAAGTTCATCCAGAGGATTCAACAGGTACACCAGACAGTCCAATAACAGTTGGAAAAGAGTTAGGCACCGCACAAAGCCCGTCATGACAAGCACATATTTGATCACTGATTCCAAGTTGGATATCAAGTATGGATTCACATCAACAAATATAGGTTGAAGGGTGGAGGCAAGAATCTCAAGCCCATCTGATATGGACCCTTCATCATCTTGGAAAAGATTGGCACAAATGCTTTTTGCCTAGATCGACCACCATATATGCAGATATACTTAGTTGTGAATATAGAGAACCTGGAACTTTACGAGCCTCCATTTATTATGGATCAAAGGGAGACTGTTTCAGTACCTTCAGTGGATGAGTTTTCTCATGAGTACTTAGACGAGTTGAAAGAAGATGTCATCTTGGACAGAAGAACAAGGACTTCATGCAAGGGTGATGTTTAATATCTTTAAGTGGGTATTAAAGGCACACATCCAAGCAAAGCATGGTGGATCGAGAAGGGGAAAATGAGGGAGCAATTCCCTCTCCTAAGTGTCGACTGAAAATGATTTTGGAGGCCCAAAAGCCTCTCAATGGGGAGGAATGATCCAAGAGGATTTATAAAGGCCTAAGATTCAAAGTCCTCAAATTTCAGCAAAATGGCACCAAGTCGAAGAGCTCCTCGAGATGATTCCAACGCTACTTGAATTGCATCAAATAGACTCCAGATGAAGAATATATTAAGTTCTGAAGTTTTAGTGAAACAATGTTTTCATTGCGCAGAAGTGGCAAAAAGGGTGCCATGTGGCATCCATACGTGTACGACGCATACGTGGCACCCCCACATAGCGCCATGTGGCATCCCAATTGGTAGTTTGGAATGACGTGGTGTCCCAATTGGCAGACACGTAGGCAGACCATACTATACAGTTGGCGTATGACATGGACCAATCCCAGAGTGACACGTGTCACCCCAGGAAGGGAAAAAAATGGCCTAAAGGCCGAATTGGACACCAGCAAGTTCGAACCCATGACCTATCATTGCTATCCTACTAGTTAACCGTTGTAACAAGAGTGGGAGATATGCTAATTAAGTTTAATATTGGCGGAGTTAACCAAAAAGGGGTGCGGGAGCCTGCAGGTTTGACCTAGGGTCTCCCACCCAATGAAAAACCAACACACACACATATATATGTGTGTGTGGGGGGGGGGGTTCAAACAAACCCGCCAACCATATGTTTGTATTTATATTAAAACATTGCAATGAATGCCAAAGGGGGGGGGAGCCCTCGGGTTTGACCATATGGTTCAAACAAACCCGCCAACCATATGTTTGTATTTATATTAAAACATTGCAACGAATGCCAAAGAGGGGGATCCTGCAAGTTTGACCCCGGGTCTCCCGCCCCACAAATATAACCACTTGCCAATACACCAAAGGGGGCAGACTTGGTGAGTCCGCCACCCATAAATATTTAATCCCAATGTATTCAGCGCCAAAGGGGGAAAATCCATATGCATATGGGCACAACCTCTCTACAAGGCCTGCATTAATGTGCAGAGAGAGATGGAGACTATTGTGTCTCGGTTGGTCTTGAAGTGAAGGTGGCAGAAGTATATATTCATTCTTCACGGGTTTTTCAAGTTGAGTTCACTGGTGTAGTTAGGCGTCCTCCGATGTTTCCATAAAATCAAAGTTAGAACTATTGTAGATTGCATAAAGAGAATGGTGGAAGTAAATCGTGTAATTGGTGTACCTTTCGTTCTGGAAACACTATTGTTTCTATTTACTTTTGAGTCAAGTCCCATGAGTCCATTAGAGCCGGTCACAGAGCATAGATTTTTCTGTTATTCCTGTTTTTTCCAGTGCATATTATGGGATGGCAGACAATTATTTCCTTTGATTCAAGATTGAAGAGAAGAAACAAGAATGCACAATAAATGGGTGATCCTACTGAGAAATATGATAGCCCCTGTTTTGGATCATCATGATATTTTTCATTCAATAGTCCCATGAGTCCGTTAGAGCCGGTCACGGAGCATAGATTTTTCTGTTATTCCTGTTTTTTCCAGTGCATATTATGGGATGGCAGACAATTATTTCCTTTGATTCAAGATTGAAGAGAAGAAACAAGAATGCACAATAAATGGGTGATCCTACTGAGAAATATGATAGCTCTACAAAATGTAGATACGGGGTCAATGAATTTGATTATGTCACTAAAGACAACTATTAAAATCAAAAGTTATTTTGTTGGGAATTGTTAATTATGGTTGGTGATATAACCTATATTTGATATGCAATAGTTGGTTTGGCATGGAAATGCAAGATTAGACAGTATGGATGGCCTGATGTTTTTTTGCAGTACTAAAGATTTATCATGTTTTGTTCTGCGATGACATGCCTAGAGGGTAGCATTTTTAGCATAGAGAATGTGCTTAAATTTTGGGGCATAGTCAATGCATCTAAAGAGATGGTTGTCAACGAATTTGGAGATGAGATATATCAATTTAATGCTGAATTTCTTGCTTTGGTCACAGAGCAAGTTATTTTTTGCTATCATGTGTTTTGGGATGGAAGACAACGAGATACCATTATTGTTTCTTTGATATGGGGTCTATGAATTATTTTGTCATTGAAGACAACTGTTAAAAGAGAAAAATATTTCAGATCTTATGTTGTTAACTTTGGTTGGAGGCATATAAACTATATATGCATTGCAATCTAATGTTGGTTTTAGAATATTTAAGTGTTGATCATGTTAGACTAAAATTTATCTAATCTAAGATCATAGTTTGAAATACTATTTTGTTTTGTGATGACAAGTCTAAAGGCCAGGTTATTGAACAATGCATATAAAAAAGCATCAACAAAATGCAATGTTGATTTTCTTCTTTGAATACAAAATTAAAAAATATTTTTTGGAAAAAAAAAATCAAGAGTAAAAACCCCCTAAAAAAAACCTCTTCCTTAAAGCTAAAGACCATAGCAATTTTAAAACAAATCCAAAATAAAATCATCTACCGAAAGAAATTTTAAAGACATAATTAACCAATCAACAAATGGCAAACATGTGTACTTGAGTCCATTACATCGTTAGAAGCATATGATAAAGATATCTCAGTAAAACTAATGGAAACCAAATTACTATATTTAAGATAAACAATTGGTTAAAGAAATATAACTTTAAAATAAAATAGTTAAATTAAAAATTTTAGAGTAAGAAGTCTATGACTTCTTATATGATATTTGATTTTTTTTTTTAAATTAATAATTTTTTTGTGTGGTTTAATGATTAAATATTAAGGAAGATGGACCCTTCAAAAAATATCTTTAATTTTAAATTTTTTTGTTAGATTTTAAAAATCTCTACGAGCGGCAAGTGTCAAGGGCATGGGTTGTGCTCATTGACCCCGAAGGAAATCAAGGAGCATAAAATGGTTGGGGCTAGGCAAAACTGATACAAACCGTTACACCAAAACCTCAAGATGTTAGTGAAGGCCGCCCACTAGGATCTTAACATCCCACCATGCTCCGCAGTCCAGACTCTGGGATGGATGTGCGCCCGTACGGTGGTGTCCCCTTTGAGCTGTATGAGCCTCGGGCGAACACTGCAATGCCGACGTTGCCACCTGCTATGTGACTTGAACCTGGGTGGAGGCTCTGATACCAAATGATACAAACCGTTACACCAAAACCTCGATATGTTAGTGAAGGCCACCCACTAGGATCTTAACAAAAACATCCAACAATCAATAAAAAACTCTCGCCCTAATGCAAAGAGTAAGGATCACCATGCAATTGAAAATGAAAACACTTATAGTTTTAGGAGACTCAACCATCATCATCAGACACCTAGTATCCTAGTTCCTTTCCCAAGAGATTGTTATTAGTATAATCTCTCTAAGATCTTCATGGACCTCTAAGATTTTAGCAGGATAAAATTCCATATGTCCTTAGAGGTTTAAATACTCAGGCCGATAGGATGGAAAACATTTCACATTCCTACCTCTTTGGAGGATTGAAAAAATGGGAGTGTAGAGTGTTCATCCCCCCTACCCTAAGTTCTAAACCCACATGCATTTAATGGACCACTTTAACTTCCCCAACAAGTAGATAGGAAAAGATATCTCATATTTTATTCCACCTCGTCCCTCCCTCCTCTAGTACACTTTGGTGATTATAAGCTACAGTCTTATGGGATACCACAACCCATGTGGTATTTCCCACCTAGTGTCCTAGCATGGGCACATTCCTTTCCTTGGAATGTTTATAGAATTGGAGGTTGATGTTTGGCCCTTTGGAGTTCCCATTTGAAACACAACACAAACACGGATGAATTTGAGCTCGACTATGAACACCTATTTTCTTGACTCAGAATGCAACTGCTACAAAATTTCAGAGGATAACTGAGTGGAAGGTTACTATGGTAAGCAAAACAATTTTGGAGTTTTCATGTGGTATGTTGTTTGGATCACTTGGTCGAGGCCTTTTAAGCTCTTGTATATGGTTTTCTTTCTTGTGGGCTGTGGAACGATTTTGAATTTGTCATGTGGTATATTGTCTCAGACGACCTATTTGAGGCCTTTCAAGTTCCAATGTATGGTTCTCTTTCATGTGGGTTGTGCAACCATTACAAAATTGCAAAGGGCAACTAGGTGGAAGGCAGTTGTGGTAAGTTGAATGATTATGGAGTTTTTCTATGGTGTATTGTTTTGGATGACCTAGTTGAGACTTTTCAAGTTCTTGTGTATGGTTTTCTTTCATGTGCATTGTGGAACCTCCTAAATTAGTTTGGTAGGTGCAACAATTTTATAGTTAGGGGAATTATATCTAAAGGCCCTGCAAGATGGTTCATTCTAGATGCTATGTCCACTCGTAAATTCAAAGAGCTATTAAACACTATGGAAAAATCAATGATAAATGTTAGGATGTTGTGGCCAGAATTATAAGGAAATGAGAGTCATGGTGCAAGGATTGGGAGGTTGAAAACACCGGGGAAATCAAGACAACTAGAAGGAAAGAAATCTTGATGAAAGCACACATAGATTGTAACGTCCCCATCCCCCAATATGACCAGCAAGAGGGGACATTAACTGAACTGGGGCCTCAAAATTTCGCCCCATAGCCATAATTACGAATTCATACAACTAAAATGCATGTGCAGACATGTAAATAAAAAACATACAACATAAATAAATTTGATCCACACACACATATCATGCAATTCCAAGCATAATTGTCACATGCATATAAATAAAAATCATTGCACATCAAATACATGAGAATACTTATCTTTAAACAAAGAAAATCCAAGCAACTAGTTGTGTAAGAGCAATCTTCCACCCAGCCATAGGCACTTTTTCCAGCATATACTCTTTTTGCTGAGAGGCCACCAGGGCGAAGGAAACACCTACATACTTCTATCTCTCAACCCATAACCCCTTCTGCTCACTATGCTTAGCCAAAAGCTCCAGCTGAGCTCTACAAGGGTCTCGCCAAGCCATCACAGCCATGACACTCCTTCCAACTGCCCCACACAACACAAGGAAGGCATTTCCCTTCACTGATCCACAGTTCCCTCAGGAAATCCAACCCTTACAGTTCTTACCAGTGTGTGCAGTAAGAGTCTAGCCTGCTGTATGCTAATGGAGAACCTCAACATTAATCCATGGCTTCTCATGCATCCAAAAGTAGCATAACTCATTGAGTAAAGGTTCCTAGCTTGCCCAACCTCCATGCTCACCTACAACCATCTATTTTCCCTTCAAAAAATGCAACTCTGCCTTCAAATTCAAATTTCTGGGTTAAACACAATATGGTAGTGGTCATGAACAACAATGTAAAAACTCTACGTATTGTAGGAAAACTGCATGAGAGAATGAGAGAGTGCTCAAAAGAGTGTTGACTCCAAGGATATGAGGTAAGGGTGAAAAGGCAGCTGACATAGCTTATGACCATAGAAGAAATAGGACTGCTAATAGCTGACATAACTGTCACAACCCCCATGCTTCAATAACTACATGAAATGACTTTCCCCACCAACCTCACACATGCATTCAATGATTGGGTTTAATAGTCAAGAGAAGGTAATTGGCTCAATTAAAGCACATGGCAGATTTTGGATGAGTTATAAGGTTGACACATGGCAACATAGGATTCGGTTTCCCCATAGGCCCCCTTCCTCTTCCCCTCTGGTGGAATCATAGCCCCTATAGTGATCTTTACACAACCATCTTGGACCATTTTATTAATTTTCAACATTATATTTACATACATTTCGAATTGGCATGATAAGCCAATCATCTGATCCAAATAAAAATATATACATCATACATGCCTAGCCATTCACTAGTTGGGCCTTGGCCTTGAGCTCCACACTAGGAATCCATACTAGCATATTTACATCATTTACATAATTTTGATTAAATACATTCGAAGTCAAAATTGGGGGTATTACAGAGAGGTAGAACATCATAATTCCAATGTTGGAAGGGGATATTAAAAGCTAGACAGAAAAGGGAGGAGGAGGTAGCCAAAGTCAGGGAACTTCACAAAAGGATCGAGTTGGAAAATAGGCCTGGTTTTGAAGAACTTAGGAATGAAGTATCTCATGAAGCATCAGTTGGGTCACTAGGTGTAATTGCAATTGAGAATGACATAATTGAACAAAACTATGGAGCTAATAAGTAACAAGACCATTTCAATTTGGCCTTGGCAGCAAGACTTGGAGTGCCCAAAACCTTTGGGCAAGTTTAAATTTAATTCATTTTTTGTGTTTTGCAAAATTTCATTTTTGATAGGACAATTTGTACAACTGGACACTATTAATAGTTTTATTTCTAGTGAAATCATAATTCTGCCGGAAATAAAAATTAGTTCTTGTCGATCTTTCAATTCATTTTTGGACAATTTCTTGGTAATTCCCACTATATACCAAATGGGTGTATACCTTTTTCTTTTTAAATATAGTTTGTATTTATTGTTGTAAAACAATGATTTTAAAAAAATTTATCAAAAACTTGATATTTTAAAGGGTTTATGAAACCTTTTTATAAGTAAGAACTAATATTAAAAAAACATATTGATTAAAAACTAATATTTAAAAAAAAAACATATAAATAGGAAATTTTTATTACAATATTAAAAGTAAAAAATCTTAGAAATAATGATATTTATTTTAAAATTGAAGATTATAACTACATTTTATTATTGTATTTTATAAATTGATGTAAACTATAATCACGGAAGTTACAAAAATGGTATGGAAATGACTTTGTAGTTAGAATTTTGTGTCTTGAAGATGGTGTATACACAAACACAAGGATGAACTACTGGAAATCATCATTGGTACAATCACATTTTTAATGGTTTTATTTTTTAACCATAAGTCTTTTTCATGGTTATTACTTAAGTGAAAACTCATATTTTTAATGGTTACTGTAGGGTTTGTAATAATAAATCATTGGATTTTTGTAAGATTTAATTTTCACTTTTTATATTATGTTTTTTTATGTGTTTTCTATGGTTTTATCATATTTTTAATAAAAAATATTTATGTCAGGTTTTTTTTTAGAGCAGATGCAGCTCAGAGGGTGGTTAACTAATGAAACTTATCTCTTTTAACATTTGTGGGTTTAGCAGTAAACCCAAAAAATTGCTCTTTGAAGAAATCAAACTCGGTAGATGTTGATTATTGGCTTAAAGTTTGGGACTTGAATCTTCCCTCACCTACTAATATTGAGTGGGATAACTTCATATCGATTCTATGCAGTTCTGGGTTGACTCTTCAAGACTGTGATGATCATATCATATGGGAAAACAATAAAAAGAATGGTGAGGTGACCCCAAAGATAGTGTATGAGGTTGCCATGGATTTTTCGTAGACTCACAACAATTGTTGGTGGTATTCATGTTTCTGGAAGTGGAGGATACCACTTAAGATCAAATGCTTTTCTTGGTTAGCTCTGGAGATAAAATATTGACCTGGTACAACTTGATTCGTAGAGGTTTTGTTGTCTATGCAAAGCAAATGAAGAGTCGGTATTTCATTTATTCTGCTAGTGCTCTTTCATTAGAAGTATCTGGTTTGACCTTGAACAAATTTTGGTTTTCCGCTTTGAATGGCACTCTAACAATTTTGATGAAAGTCTCTCAAACTGGATGAAATCGCAATATAGATTTTCGATGCTCCCTTTATTTGTTTTTTGGGAAACCTGGAAAACCTGTAATCGCTGCATTTTTCAAGATCATGTCCCATCTTCTCATGCCACTTTACTAAAAATTATGATGTTTGTCCGTGATTGGTGCTCTAATAAAAAACTAAAGAAGTCTCGGATGCTAAATATGCCTTCTTTTTGTACAGAGAAGCCAATCGATTTCTTTGATGGTGCTTGCATTAATGGTATGTGTGGTGTTGGAATGCTTCTGAAAATCAAAGACCAGCATGTCATTAGATTGTGGATGAAAGTTGGGATTGGTTCAAACATGTTAGTTGAATTAATTTCTTTATGGGGTTTACTTTGGTTCGCCAAAAAAAGAGGTGTGATGGATATCCATATATTTGGCGACTCCAAAGTTGTGGTTGATTGGCTTAATGGGACTACAACTATGTAGAATTTTGTCCTCAAGCAGTGGATGGATAAGGTTATCAACCTCTCGAGATCCTTTGCAAATATCTCCATCAAACATATTAATATATATTTCAACAAGGAAGCTGATTCTCTATCTAGGAAGGAATTTGAGTTCATGGATGGTCAACTTTTCTTTGAGGAGCTTTTTAATGACAACATCTTAGACTCTGGTTCATATTATGTCTTCTGATTGACTATTTTGTCTTTTGACACCTCTAGGATGCCTTGGTTTTTTGGGCTTGGTCTAGTTTTGTGCTTTTTGGTCCTTGCAGTCTAATTGTATTGATTATGGGAGATTTTGTTTGGAGTTTTGTTTGGGCATATATATATTTGGGATCCTCTTTGTTCTGGAAGTTACAGTTTTGAAACTGAAAGATGTAACTTTGATTTCTAAACAAAATAACAAGTTATATTTTTTTTTGGGTGAAAACAAATAATTTAATTCACTAAACTGTTTTAGTTGAGGCACCTCCCTTCAACTATAGAAATGAGAAAAATGCAAATTGTACACAACTTTCTACACCTTAAATCATTGTAAACTATAATAGAAATTGATCTCATAAGAAATGCACTAGTGAAAATTCCAATAGTATAATAGATAAAAAAAATAAAGGCGAGGATAGAGATGGATAATCCCCACATAAAAAGTATCCCGGGAGAAAGGTCCCTCGTGAACATGGCATCCCCCTTCCAAAATAAAATAAAATAAGAGATGTTATGGAAGTGAAGGGAAGCCACCAATTGATGATATGTTTTGACAAGTGAAGAGCTTATGATTTTTGGAGCATGTGATTCTAAATCCTTTGGCCTTTGCCATGACTAAGACCAATCTACTACTAGACATTGTCTCAACCAGAATCATACTTGGAATGCTTCATAAATTATTCTTTTTGAGTCAATTGATGATGAGTACATAAACTCTATGGCCTATAAAGAATGGTTATGTTACCATTAAAACCACCAAAAAGAAGAGGGGACCCAACAATTTGCAAATTTCGTTGAATTGTTCATGCAATTTGTGTGCATATTATCAAATCGAAAATTCAAATTTGCAAATTTCGTTGAATTGTTCATGCAATTTGTGTGCATATTATCAAATCTAAAATTCAAAAGACAGAAATTTATAATGATTTTTTGGAAAGAAAGATTGAAGATGTAGAAGCCACTTTTAAATCCTATGAATTTACATTTGATGAATCTTCCATTGACTATTCAATGCGTGTACTACTTCTAAATCTTCCATTGACTATTCAATGCATGTAGTCTTTAACTTCTAAAACTACTAACTACTACTGTTTTTTATACTTTTGGTATACCTTTACCTTTAATTGAAAAGACTTGTTATACCCATCCCATTTCACTGGCATCAATTATATCATTCATCAGGAAAAGGTTAAAGGTTATGATTAAAATTTGGTTAGTTGTTTCAAAGTTACAAGAAGTTGAGAAATTAATTGTTATTTTTAATAAAAGGATGGTTTATTTAAGAGTTTTTTATGCTAAATGAAGTTAAATAATATGTTAATTTTGTATGGCAACATCTTTAGTTCTCTGATATTATTTTGTTTGAAGCTTGCCATTCTCGAGAAGGAAGATTCAAGCCCTAAATTACAAAGGAGGATTCAAGCCACAAGTTTTATTATTAATATATTTCCAGTTGGACTCTAAGTATCTTATCTTTATCTTAGTATCGAAAGTTATGTTTATTTAGTTTGGTTTCTTCCTTAAACATTTTCAGTTTGGTTTCATCATTCTTTTATGAATGCTCATTTGGTGCTCAAGCCAAAATTTGTTGAAGCAAACCAACAAGTACAAGTTTTTCTTTTTCTTTTATAAGTATTTCGAGTCTTCTAAATTTTGAATATTGTATATCCCTAACCAATTGGTTTGCTATCGTCAACAATTTTGTTTGGGATATTGTTATACATAATACTTGGGTTTTACAAGGGAGACGAGTGTTATGGTTATTTCATTTCATGTGCATAACAATTACCCAATTTATTGCACAACATAGTAAATACAATGGTAAATAATTGCTACATATGCGTATAATTTCTTGGTGCCCAAACCTCTACCACTTCATACTTAAATGTATCTTGAAATCTTCGAAATGCTAACCTTTCCGCCTGCCTCCTATGGAAATTTTAGTTTAGATGGAAGGATAATTGTGTACAAGAAGCATGCTCACTTTATATTGATTTGTAATGATTCCACACATATATTTATGTAATAAATATTCATTATATTTTTGGAAAATCTACACATATTTCTCCAATAATTTAATGACATTTTTTTTCTTCTACTCATCATCTTATATCTATGTGTATATTTTTTGATCTTAAACTTTCGTTCATCTTTCCTATCGATGTACCTTTGCATACAATAATTGGATACACAATGTCTATAATTAAATGATTGAGCGTATTAAAAAGATGATGAAGAATTTGGATTCCTAAATAATGATGTATCATGGCCAGTAATGAATAAACACATATGCACATGTACAAAAATTATTTGAAGCATACATGGAGAAGTATCAAGACAAGACCTACAACAAAACACCAAGCATTCCAAAAGAGAAACAAAAGCTTCACCATAGGTAGGTGGGAGAAATAAAAGATATTAGTTTACCTAAGTGGAAGGTAGTATGCATGTACCGAAACAAATGTAGGGAGACAAATTTACTTTGACTAATTAATAATAATGTTCAAGGTCCATTACTATTTAGGTAATGGATTTCTTATTTTCCACATGCTTTACAAATGATATATATATATATATATAATGATTGAAGGTTTGATATTCATTCTTTGTAACATTTTGTCTAAAGTGATGTTTATAATTTTCAAAGTTTACTCAATCATAATTAGTTCATTTAACAATTTTTAAGATATACTATATCATTTTAAATTGATTGGTTGTCGTCTCGAAAATGAAAAGGTAAACTTTTTTTAATATAATATTTTTTTTTCCATTTAACAAATGGAATTATAATGGATAGAGGTTTTTGTTAACTCCATACACCTTGCATTCTTTGAAGAAGACGAAGATACATATTTCTATTTTATGTTTGAATTCTTTGTTTCAAGTTGTCTTTTCTTTTCACTTTAAGGGTTTTAAACCATGACTCCTTACAAAGAAGACGAGATATATAGTTCATATCCACAGCATAACTCCTAAGAGGGAGGGTTGGTAAGCTTAGTCAATACTATATGTATGGGAGGGTTGGTAAGCTTAGTCAATATTATATGTATTGATTGGTGTATATGTTTTTTTTAGCATTGTCTTTAGAGGTTTCTTCTCTCTCAGTTGTTGTCCTCTGGGTTGATTGCTTTGAACATTTTTTTTTTGCCACAAAAATGATTGGCATTGTTATTTTATTAAGGTAAATATTTTTGAGTTCTGGTTTTACGCTACTAAAAATCCCGGGGCCCACGTGGATCACTAGTGAAAGTTGTTCATATACTCCTCCCCCTTGACGATGAATTCTGATGCGATTTCGACAAAAATAATGTTTCCGCTACTAATTTCTCCTTAATTGTTGTTCTTCTCATGTTTCACCAAGGCCCAAGAGGTTTTAGGGATCTCCTAATTAACCTAAAACTTGAAAAAATCCCAAAATCCAATTCATTGATTATATTGTGGAATTCTGACGAGAGCTGTTAAATAAGAGATGTTTCATCCACTGTTTAAACAACCTCCAACACCACATCACTACTCTATCCACTCACCGAGCATTATGCATTTGGTTCCACCTAAATCATAGCTATGCTTATGGTTCAACTATCCTTAATAGGTTTGGGGGATCTTTGAATGGACTTAAAAATCTCGTAAAAATCCCAAAACCCACTAGATTAATCAAAGCCATATGTTTTTTGTTTAGCAAATTTTGATGAAGGTGGTTGAAAAAGAGGCATTCTATTTATTGATTACACAATGCCCAAAACTACATTGCTATTCTCTCTACTCATCAAAATTTGTACTTGTATATCTTATATAAGATTTATGCAATTTAATATAAATCACCATGGAAAGGGATAATAATAATAATGAAGTTCAAGTAAGACTAATAACTCACCGATTTAACTTGATTCAATGCCTTTTTTTCCATTAAGATATGACAAATTTCAATTTTACATTGGTAGAATGATGGAATTGATTTGTTGAGATTCTACATTATAGGTAATTTGGAGGCTTTTGACACCTCTAAATCTATTTGTGGCATCGACAACACCTATTTCAACCAATTTTATGTGTTTTGCATTAGATTTAGGTTATCAAATTTTGGTTATCATTGTTGAAAAATGTTCAATTTTTTATTTAATTATCCAACTTCTAATAAAATTTGATTATTCTATCCATGTATTTAAAATCGACATATATACCCCTTAGTCTATTCACATGTAAATTTAGGAATTTGCTTAGAGCATAATGATTACAATTTGAATGCCGTCAAACAAAAAGTACACTTTGGGAAAATCATTAAAATTGGAATTCGAAAATATCATGGGATTTTAACGATTTTCTAAAATGCAAATATATCATTTATATTTATAAAATTTTGAAGATAGATGATATAATTATTAATTGAGTGTGTTTAATAACTAAATTAATTCTTAATGAGTATCTTGACTATCAAATTCCATATCCGGATCAATATTTTGATGCCCAAATTCCATTTCTCAACAACATCATTGCAATCAAAGCCCACCCAAAATCTAAAATGTACATGTGTAGAGGCTATCATACACATTATCAAACACGTGGGGTCTATAATGGATATAGGGTCCACGAAGTGGTGTGGTCATGTTAAATTAGAGGTGTGCTCGAACTTTCACGGAATGTATTAAAGACATTGCATCGAACATTTAAATGGCCAAGCTGATCCTCTCCGTGTCCTACATCTGATCTTATTTATTATTATTGTTTTATATCACAAAACCCCGTGGAGCTTTTAGGTGGTACGTCTTTCTCCAAGGTTCGGAAGAACGGAAAATACATTGGAATGGAATAGGTATTTAAATGCACAGACAAAAGGGAGGCCGAGGAGAAGAAGCAGAAGCAGCTTCTGCTGCTATGCTCGTTCTTCTTCGCTTAACGGCAGCGGTGGGAACCACGCAAGAAGCGTAGGGCAGGGCATGGTAGGGGCGAAGTTAGGGTTTGAGGAGAGCCACAGATGGCCTTGGAAATGACGTGGCAACGGCCATTTCGTCGCAAGAGCTCGCCTGTAGGGTTTAGAAATCTCGGCAATACGTGCTATCTCAACAGTGTACTTCAGTGTCTCACTTACACGCCTCCTCTGGCGAATTTTTGCCTCAGGAATCAGCATTCTTCTGTATGTAAGTACACGTTTTCAATTTATGCAAATTTCGTAGCTCAAAACCTAGAATTGCCTTTTTTTTTCATTTTTGTGCTAGAAAATTCTTAATTCAAACCCTAGCGTCGTGCGAAATTATCTTCAAAAGATCATATTTAAAGTTCAAACCGGAGAATTGCGTGTCGTTTTAGATGCGTTGTTTATAAAGTTTCCTGTGTCATGAATGATGTTCCTTTTAGCAGAGATTTAGGATTCCTCTGCAATGCATTTGCATACGTTAAAGAAATTGAGTCTAAATGGAAATAAAAAAATGAAATCTGGTGTCACGGCTAAAATACCTTGCTTTGCTTTTGTTTCCTTTGCAAGATTTGATGCCTCGTTTAAAAGTTTGAATGAAATGCCAGGCAAAAACAAAATAAAGGAAAAAAAGGATCTGGGGTTAAAATTGATGGAGTGAAATGTTCCCAAGATTTCGTTCCTTGTAGTTAAAATTGAGCGAAATGTTTTGTTAGAGAAAAGCAACAGAGAAAAATAATTTGGTGATCTTGGCTAAAATTGATTGAAATGTTGACAGGCGAAGCTTGGAACGGGCATTGTCCCCTTTGCTTGGTGGAGAAGCGGATCGTGAGGTCTCTAAATAGTGACATTCCGCTGGACGCTCCTTTGAAGATCCAAAGCTCTTTAGAGCTCTTTGCGAAGCATTTTAGGTCCGGAAGGCAGGAAGATGCTCACGAATTTCTCCGTTACCTGATCGAGGCCTGCAATGATGTCTGTGTTAAGCTGTACAAGGCACGGAATAGTCAAGGAGGCAAGGCATCAAAGCGTGAGCCTGATACTATTGTTAAAGATATTTTCGGTGGCGTGTTGCAAAGCCAAGTCAAGTGCCTTTCCTGCGGAGCAGAGTCGAACAAGATGGACGAGATTATGGATATCAGTCTTGATATATTGCATGCAAGCTCGTTGAAAGAAGCCTTTTGTCGTTATTTTCAGTCGGAACTGCTCGATGGAAACAACAAGTACCGCTGCGAAAAGTAAGCTTTCTGGACTAATATGATGATTTACAATTTTTTGTCGAATGTCTTGACCTTATTTGGAATAATATTGATAATGGCAATAATACAAAGAACCAGGCACTTTGCCATAAAAACAGCAAGTCCATTAATTGTTTTTCTTATCCTGGTAGATCACAGTTTTCTTTCTAGCCCATAACTAGGATGAAATCAACAGACAGAATGCTACAAAACTCTGGCCAGCGTACAGGGGCTTCTGTAACATGGGCAAAATAAGAAAAAAAAACTATCATCATTAAACTAAAATATTTCACTAAGTCGGAATTATAGTATAAAGTATAGGCAGAGGGTGGAAACCCTAGTTTAGGAGGGGGAATCAATCCTAATCTAGGACTTCTAGTGTGATTAAAAATAAATAAATTTATTCGATATCCCTGTTATGCGTAATATTTGGAGGTAGTATTTCCAAGCAAGGTTAGGGAGATGAAATGTTAAAATGTAGTTGCTACCGAAGGCTATCATTTATTTTATTTTGCTGGCTTTGATGGATTAAGATTTAGGTTACACTGGAGTCTTTGGAGGGGGATATGAGTTACAGTAGGAAAACTATATGTGGAGGTACTGTCTACGTGGATCTATATGTCTGTAGTTGAGAAAATATTGAATAGCATATTGATGCAAAATTTTCCTATCATAATAATGCCCCAAAATTGGTGGCTATTGATGGATTGGTTAATTAGGGCCGTTTTGCATAGGTGGTTCAGTTAATGCCCATTTGTTTTATTCAGGTTAAAGTCAATTAATTTGACCAAATCTTGCATATTTTAATGATAAAGTAGCTAGAGGCCATTTATGAAAATTTTCTGAACTTACCTCTCTTGCTTGTTTGCTTTAATTTAATCTGAAATATCAGTCCTTGCAAAATGGCCCATAGTTTAGTTTTCTCACTAGGTTATTGCTTTGCGTGAGTTAAGGAGATATCGCAATAAAATTCAACTCAAACATTGAATATATATTAATTTTTGACAAAAAATCAGTTGTAATAAAAGGGTTTTATATTCAAGGTAAAACATTTCAATAAAAGATTAACAGATGTTACAACTCACACCAAGATCTGCCTCAATTAGAAACCTTTTAAAGGAGTTATCATTGAATATCACCATCATTGCTATTTAGTGTCATACTATGGAGAGTTGTACAATATAACACACATTAATGGATACATACAAATTGCAAAATGAATGTCGTAATATCATTCTCCTGAAGATGATCCCAGAGTAAGGATATAAACGTTGAGTTGCATTAAAACAAAAACTCAACTCCAAGCTCTACCGTCATACTATCATATTCAGTGCTCATAACTTCATTACAAGTTACAATTTCATATTATCATAAATATATTCTTCATGTTACAAAGCTCCAAATAATCATCATATTCATACTTTGCATAATTGGCAAGTTGGCAACATTGTTGTGATATCCACTTGAAGGTGCAATTGTTGATGCCTCCTCATCAAGCAAATTAGGATCATAGTTATTGGCATTGCCCAGATTGAACCCAAATCGACCGGTCTAGAGCGGTTCACAAGTGGAGTGTCTTGAACTAGTTACGAAGTTGTTCTGTTGTGTACTCAACTCTTTCCTTTATAAGCAAATGGAGAAGGCTGTATGCCCAAACTCTTTCCTCTGTAAGCTAATGAGGAAATCTTGATTCATATAAGTCTTGGACCTTCTCTTAAGCATCTTCTTGCTCCAATGCTTATTTCTTCCCAGTGACATGAAAAAAGATATAGATAATGTTTGGATCACTTTCTAGAAACAATAGGACTAAATTTTAATGTGATTTCCATAAAAAATCCTATATAACTAAACAAAAATTTGTTTTGATATCAATTTTGTAAACATTTAGTAGAACTAGAAACTAAATTTCAATCTTTAAGAGATGTTGGGTTTGAGCTAAAATTCTTCTAAAGTTCTTGTTGTTCCTAAGTATAGACCCAAGGTAGCAACTAATCTTTAAGAGTGATATTTATGAATCTCCATTAGGCACAAAGGAAGGTTGAAACTCCATTAATACAAATAAAATAGCATTGGGTGGATTATATGAACATGTGGAAAGCATGAAGGGCTTAAGGTGGTCCCTATAGTAGAGAACGAAGCTCATTGGAGAATATAGGAATTGAAAAATGCACTAATATCCTATTGTTTTGGATTCTAGAAGATAAGAAACCATGCGTAGCTTTGGATGGATACAACATGTAGATGAAGCAAATTGAGTCTATAGGTGAAATAATCACCTGGGCCAATTGATCATGTTTGATTGCTAATTTGCTAGTTGTTTTCAATTTAACAACCTTAATGTGCAAAATAAGGCATTTTGGGAGAGATTATAAAGCAAAATTTGGGACATTATAAGCTTCTGTTTGATTGATGATCTCGGGAAGATGTAATCACAATGATCGGGAAGTAAAGTTTATGAGATTGTGTTTCTATTTCCTGTGGGGAGGGAGACATGATAGACAAGGTATTCGCTTGGCTAAATGGCTAAAAGATAGGTTGGGGACTTAAGCACGTTCACCTATTTGGGAAATCACTAGCAGCAAAAAGCCTGTGGAATCTAATGACAGTATACAATTTGTGGAATCAAGTACCAGAGTAGAAGTATATAGCTCCAAGAACATTCATGGATAGAATAAGAAATCCTAGGAAAAACTTAAAAAATGTGTCTAATAAATGGGAGGCTTTGGTCCTAGCCTTTCTTATAATTGGTAATAATTTATCATGGAAGGTAGGAAATGGGAAACATGTGAGATTGGGTGCAGATTCTATCTTGGGATGTGGGAATTCCATTATACTACCTCCAAATGACTTAGATGATCTTCATAGCAAAGGCTTGTATTCCTTAAAACAAGCATAAGATAATGATACAACTACCATTTAGTCACAAGGTTGGAAATTAGCTCAATATTTGGAGTTAGAAGGGGAAAGAGAAGCTTGATGGAATATGTTGGTTGCAGAGATAAGGAAGAGCCATAAGAATCAAGGAGTTTGACACACAGACATGGGCACAGGATAAGGCATTAGGGTCATACACGCTAGGAAAAAGTACAGAGTAATGATATCACGGGATGATCAAGTGGAGGTCTGGTGGTGGACAAAAAATTGGAAAATAAAAGCACCTAAAAATACAAGTTCTTTATGGTTATCACTTAAAATTAAGGTCTTGACTTTGTACTTTGATTCAAAAGATTAAAGAAGGGTAAAAGTGGACCAAGTTACTGTTACTTATACAAGGGAGCAGAGGAAGACATTGGTTGTTTAATGATCAGGTGCTACTATGCTGGTCAATTATGGAAGGATGTGGAAAAGTTGATTGGTTGTCAGAATGCATGGAATGCTTCTACAATTCAGGAGTGCTTGGGGAAGTGGTTCAGGAAAAAAGAGTTGAAAGCATTCATGGCTTTATCTTATTTAGTGATGCGGGCCATATATGGCTTGCTCGTAATGATAATAAATTTACTGACAAATAGAAGCCTACTTTCCAAGTATTTCATAGGTGTATGGTTTATTTCAAGGCTGCAAGACAAAGGTGAAGGTAGAAGTCCAAAGACAACTAGGGGAGTTATTGATTGGAAAAGCAGATTTATGGGGCTTCTTTAATGGAGCCAAATAGGTGTAAAATTAGTCACAGCAGATCTAATGAACAAGTAAATCAATCACAACAGATGAACATAGAAAATATGGTGCAAAACTGTGCAAAACATGCAGCAGTGCTCAATATCCCAATAAGGGTGAATGATTACAATATAAACTGTCTCAATGACTAAGCAATTCGAATTGCCTAAGTAGGTCATTCGAATCACTGAATGGAGTAGCTTGACTCCAACTAGGAGTCCTCATCATCAATCAGTAGTGGTCATCAATGCACAAGAACCAGTCATCCAGGTGTCAATTTGAGTCTAACTGAGTGTAACAAGTGTAACTGAAGTGTGTAGCACTGATTAAGGGAAGGAGGCTCAGTGGGGGGCGCATGGGAGGCTAACTGAAGTCAGAACAAGTCATCTAGTCAATCTGGAGGTCCAACGAAAGTGAAACAGTCAGTCGGGAGTGAAACTAGCCTCAAATCAGGGAGAATCGGAGCTAACTGAGTGTAACTGAAGTGGTAGGTGAACAAGTGCGCGCCCTTCTCTGGCAGTAGGTGAGAAGTGGGCGCCTTTCAGCCTAGGAGGGCTAAAACTCTGAAGTAAGTGGCTCCCGGGTGCTAGAATAAGGTGGCTAAGGTGCTGGAGGCATCAACCTGGTGACTGGGATGCATGCAAAGTGCATGCAAACCCTAGAATTTGCATGCAAACCCTAATTGCATGCAAGATCTTGAAAAAGATGATGTGGATATCCGAACAATAGGGTCTACAAAATTATTGTAGTGCTGGTGGGATTTTATTTTTCTCTGATAATCATCTCAACAAATTCAAAGTAGGCTTGGGTCCAGGAACAGATAATTCAGTTGAATTCCTAGCTTTATGAATCCTCCTAAAACTGGCAAAGTGTAACGGATCAACCGTTTGCAGGTTTTTGGGGATTCTTCACTTGTTATCAACTGGATTAGAGTGATAGTCAGATTTAGAATGTGACTCTTATACCACTAGCAGATCATTTGATATAAATATGTGGTCATTTTCAAGATATTTCATTTACCCATATAATCAAAGAGAACTTAATATAGTAGATGGACTCTCTAAGTACTGTCAACAGGTTGAAGTTGGCATATTGACGCTGGAAGAAGCACTAGTTGAAGTTCCATCATAGACTACTTAGCTAGTGACATGAAGTCGTCGTTTTAAAAGTTGCCAATATCTTGCTTCTGTTTTTCTTGATATGATAATAGATAATTGTTTGTTTTATAACTATTTATGTATAAATTCTGCCATATGGATTGAACATTCAAAATAATATATGTTAGGAAGTCCTTTTGTAAATTGGGGGATTTTCATTTCCTTCATATAGATAGTAGTCAATCTAGAGTTTGAGAAAACAGTGATTATGTATAGTTTATTTTTGACAAAGTGCCAAGGGCACCTAAAGAATGTAATTATCCATTTAGTTATGAAGAGATATTTCATTTCTTTTTCTTTGGAAAAAAAGTTGAAAGGTTGAGGATGGATGCTCTTTTGAGGACTTTGGGGAAGACATAATTACAATGATTAGGGAGTAGAATTGAAAAATTTGAGAAAGGATTCACTTCACCTTGCGATGTCTTTATTTTGTATGGGAAAGATCTAGTGGATGGAGAAACATATAAATTAACATAGTTCTTGTCAAACAAAATGAAGAGTTTCTTGGACCTATCGAATTAGGGAATATATACCAACTCCAATCAAACAGTCTATCTCAGTAGGTTTATTTTTGAAGTTCTATGTCTAACAAAAGTGGGGGATATAAGCAAATATTACGACTATCAAGAATTTCTCACAATTGGTAGAAGGGGGTGACAACCCTTGCTTGCAATGCACATTGAGGCCATGAAATAAAGACGAAGGGTATTTTCCAGGACTAAGAAAGTGAAAAGCTTTTGTTTGTTCAAATGGTAGATATTGATGATATGAAGCTAAGACTAACAATGAAGTTGAGATAGATCTTCATTATGTTGAAGAAGGTGAAGGGAAAACAGATAGATCAATAGTGTTGGGATGATGTGGAGGAAAAGATACCTACATTCGTATGAGGCAAGCGGATGAAGTGATAACATACTTGGGCAATATCATTGGCAAAGATAAAGGAAATGATATGATAGAGAAGGAAGAGGAATCACCTCCATGGTCACCTTCAAGTGAGGGTGCAATTTAGACTAAAGTCCATCATCACTAGAAATAGAAGGTCTTGAGGAAATGCCAAGTAACCTTTTGCAGACTTTTGTGGTGCAATAGGTCTTCACTTGACAATATTTAGGTGATGTTTAATATGAAGTTGTTGCCTAGCAATCAGATGAGATCTATGGGAGAATTGTCTTGAACAATGATGGTAGGTATATGAAATTTGATGAGTTTAATGTTTGCTATGTATGCAACAAAGCTTTGATCTAAAAGAATTTTTTTGCTAAGAAAGAAAAATATGTTCCATGTAGGACTAAGGATAATGAAGGAGATTATGTTAGTAAGCTTTGGAAGGAGTGGGCTATGCACATTTAACAAAAGTTAGTAATTTAGAGAGATTACTAAGACTAAGTTGTAGGTAACGTTTGCCACCACTCCAATTTTTTAGGGTTGTAATGTTTCAGAAATTGAAATGCCTTGGAAATGGATCAAAGATTGATGAAAACATTTTTGAGTTGTTTCCTAATATGGAAATATTTCTAGGATGTTTTGTGCTTCTTTTGGACTAAAGGAGGGTTTTATTGCATCCATACAATTTAAAGAAAAACTACTCTCCCAATAGAAGGAAATAATGATAAGAAGAAGAAAGGAAGTTGCAATTTTTTAAAAGTTAAAAAGGCATACAAGTTAGTTATTCTCATATGTTTTTGGCATCTTTTTCTCGTTCTTGAAAACTACAAGTATTATGACCTACATACCTACCATTATGGCTTGCATATAAGGACAAGCTTCATATTTTGGTAGAAATCAAGCTCAAACTATACTAGCGTTTGTAATAAGGTGGGTGGTTTGGACTATAATCACTTTTTGGGTCTTTTCTAGTAGATAACCTATGTTGTATGAATCTCTTCATGTTAATAACTCTTAAGTTTATTGACTTCAATTTTCGAGAGCTAAGTGAATTTTTTATAGCTTATTTTATATTTTGGACATTACATAATGTAATGCTATATTGTTGAAATCATAAGAAGATAGTAGATCTACGATGATCTCTTCAGATTTACGATGATCTCTTCAACATACCCTGCTCCAACTGTTAAATCAATACATTTTTTGACAACCTTTAATATAGTTCACTAGAAAGATGTTCACTTACCATATCTTCGTCCAAGAACAATCAATTGCACAAATAGTGTGAAATACCAAAAGTAGAGTGAATTGTTTAGAGGTGCTCTTTGGCAATGAATAAATGAGTCCACATCAAAATGATAATGATACGAACGAGGAGTGTATTTTTGTATTTATGCACATCCTTTAGGCTTAGTGTGCTAGCCCCAAGATGGTGACTAGGCCAACCTAGTCAAATATAAAAAGTACAATAAATGGGTTAGCTAGGTACCTGTTATCACACAACTTGTAGTTGTCCCTAAAAGGTATCCTATCCAGGATGGTAGAGGTGTTGGACAACTAAAGAGGTGACCCAAGGCTTGCCACGGTTCCCAATGCAAGTGGGTGTCACGATAACCGAGGCAACCTTCACTTTAGATCAAGAAGAATCAAGATCAAGGGGGAGACCCTAGCCAATCTATGAAGACTAGCTAACCCAAAGATTCCTAGGGAAATGTGTAAAGTTATGCAAGGAGATCAATGGTACAATATTTTAGATCTAGAAAGGTAAGTGGACCCAAGGTGGTTAGGGCTTGGTTGATAGGCTTAAGCAATGGACAAATGAGTCAACCAAGTGTTAAATTTAGGCCACTTATGAAGTTAAGCAAATAGATCTAAGAAAGAACTAATGCATTACCCAATGACCCAAGTGGGGCTCATCCCTTAAAATGAGGAATGGGGCCCACAAGTGAAAATCAATGGGGTAAGGTTCTAGGGGTAAGTTTTGAGAGATGATCTATCCAATGAAGCAACAAGCTCAACTACCCACGTACTAGAACCTAGCAAAAGGCCTCCCTCAAGGAATGCGACTTCCCTTGGAGAGACTAATGTGCCTTGGGAAATGGGCCAAATGGAGTCCAATAACCACCAAACTATAGATCGGGATTGTCATGAATATTATTAAGGTGGGTTTTAAGGTTTATACCCAAGAGCATGCTAGATCCAAGTAGATCTAAAAAAAAGTAAAATGAGGGTTTATGTGACTAATGGGATGGAGAACAAGTGAAATGGATACATACCTTGTACATCTTACCTCGAAAGCTTGCGGGTACTTTGCACATTGATGATCCTTGCCTTTAGTTACAATTCCGAGCTAGATCCAAATGATTCCAAGCATAATCGTCTAAGCCCTAGGAGGAGAGATGCCCCATTAAACTTGTAAATCAAACTACAATAAGTTAGATTTGATCCACAAATCAATGAGATCTAAGCATGTCATGTCAAAGAAGTAATCAATGGACAAAGCACAATTGAAAAACTCCCTCAAGATGAAGATGTCTTGGTCAAGGGGGATGTGAGCAACCCCTACAATCTTCCCTTCAAGCAAGTCGCACTCCTAGCTTCAACCAATTCGGCCTCCTTCAGTAGATGTCGAAATCACCTGTTACAAGCAACGATGTCTAAAAGCAAAGATGCATAATCATGTACAAGAGCAACCCAATCAAAGCCAAGAAGAAGATCTCCAAAAATAGTATTTTATTCCAAGTTTTCCAAAGCCCAAAGGTGCCTTTACAATAGGGGGGTCTCTTCCTTTTATTGGAGAGAAAGACCAAAACCCTAAACCACTTTTGAAAACTAGTGGTTGAGATCAAAAGATATAACAATGTAATCAATGGCTAAGATGAGCCAACATAACAATAGACATGGATCACTCAAATAGAGGATGATGTCATGGTTAAAAATCCCCTAGGAGGGGTAACGTCATACATGGGGGTGGCTAATATCATAGGAGCCACAACATAAAGACATGGACAAGTGACTAGGAGCACATGGTGGGGCTAGGAGGTATTATTCCCCTTCACTAACATGACCCCATGGCACAATAATATAAAATATGACTCAATGACATGTCCAAGTATACAAATGATCAAATCCAATCCCCATCATCAGAGAGAGAAGTACAATAAAAGAGCTCCTGTAGCCCATGTGTACCCCACTGACTGGTGCAAACTGATCTGGAAGAAGGGGGATACACCATGGATGACCTCTGAGAAGACCAAGTGCCAAAACCTTGCCTCAATTTCCCAAATCGAATTCCTGAATGACCTTTTTATTCCATTTTTTAATCCTCCTGGAAACCCCCAAACTGACCAAAACTGCCTCTGGTTTGTCTGCGCTGTCAAATTGAGTGTACCATCATGTTCGAAAGGGGGGTAATATGGTAGAAACAAGTGGCTGGACCACCCCCTTCCTCCGTAGCGCCCTAGGCAACGACTTGCCTCCAATGCTCCTGCTGGACAGGCCACATCAACATGCCCAAATTGGTCAACAGGTGGATAACTACTAATATTATGCCCATGAGTGCTCGAAAGTGAAAGATAAGTGTCTCAATGGATCCATAAGACCCAAATCCACTAGAGATGAGTACTCATACACCTCATGATAACTTGTAGGATCATTTGTAGGGTCCACCATACCTGGACAATGTAAAATATGATGGTCTAGAAATAATAATAAAAATGACCAACTGCATTAATCATCATCTGGAGCATATGTCCAACATATTGAATCATCAATAGGTGCATGTGAGACCATAGATCAACATCATAAAGCATAAGTGGCCCATCTCATCACGGATCCCAAGAATAGCCATGGTCAAACTATGTTTGACTAGGTCAAAATACAACCAAAGACTAGATTATAACAAATGACTAAGACATGCCTTTAACCATATTCACAGCTTAACTCAAAGTATAAACATCAATCAAGTGGCAGTTAATACATATATATTTAATGTTATTTATAACTTACTTGCACCAAAGCTTTAAAGACACACTTCATCCAATGGACATGGCGTAACTGCTAGCATAGGGTGAAGGCTAAGGACAAGGCTAACCTTGGCATCATGTCTACATCAAGTTGATCCAAGTTCATTAGGATCATTCATTTCATTTCCATGACCAATAGTCTTTAGATTTGGCATACATTTAACCATGCTTTTATTTGGCCTTTCATTTATAACATTTTGAGGTCAACAATCTTTAGATTTCGCATACATCTAGCCATTGCTTTTTAGACCTTTTTATTTGGACCCTTCCTGGGGTACTTTAGCATTTCATTGCTTTAGCCCTTTTTCATTGTGATGAAAATCACAATTTTACATTTCATTTATTTCCACGGGCTTTCATTTCATTTCAAAAGAGATTTCCAATAATTTCCATAAGTAGTACATGTGCTTTAGGTTTTAGCCAACAACATCTCATGTGACTAGGGGGAATTCTGCAAATCTAAACCACACATTGGGGCAATCGACTAGAGTGATAAAGGCATAAAATCCAACTTACCAAAGGCAAGTTCTGTCACCAACTCAGAGCCGAGACACAAAACAAACGTGGATGCTATCCAACATAGAGGTAGGAGCGGGGAAGTCCTCCATATCAAAAGTCAAGAAGGCAAGTCAAGGTGAAAGCCAAAACAGGGAAGGTCATGGATGGATGGAGTCAAGTGAATGTGGTGCCTAAGCTAGCAAACATAAATGTTAGGAAAGACCATATCCATGCTCATAGGAGGGTAAGTGAAACCAATGAGTATAGTCAGTAAACCTTTAAGTGCAAGTAATACATCCAATTCATTATTTAAATCCAACCAAGATAGTTCATTTCATTAATTAAATAATACTGCCAGATCATGAGTTATATACCAAGTTAATGCTATGAAGATGACTAAAACAACAAGATAATAATCAATGCTAATGATCACAAGTCTAATGGTCATATCACTATATATCTCATCATCTAGAACCAATGAAACACTGCTGCAATAATACATCTGGAAGTCTGGGCACTCAACTGAAATTGTATGGAACAAAAAGTCATATCGGTCATCAAATCTAAGCTCTCAAGGCTCAGCCTTGGCAGAAGGTCTACACAATGTCTGATATAAGCTGCTTTGATGTGTAAGTGATCATAAATGATGTTGCTCATCCTGATTGATCTCACTGAAACTGTGTAAAGGCAAAGCTTTGAAAAGTGCATATATCTGCTCAACAAATATAGTAGCCCAACTACTATGGTGTGATAACATCTGGCTCTAGTTGGGACAAGTGCTCTAAGGGAGAGAGCGCTTGAGAACCTCAGAATCTTAGGTCTCGAATTGCTTTGCATCAATCTTCAATCCATCACTCACCATCTTTTGCTTTCAGTTTCTATTTGCACCTGCTTCTGCACTCATGCCCACTAGAATACCATGTGATGCATGTATGAGATAAAATATAAAATAAATGCTGAAAATGAAATCTATTCTATAGCAAAAACTGAAATGCATAAAGGACATACTAATCTAACATAATATGTAAATTTTATTAATTTGACTGTGCAGGAGGAAGGAAGATTTTTGAAAAAGGCATACTCAACTCGCTTGACACAAAAGAACTACAAGCACGCAAAACTCAAGGAAACTTTAACTACTTTTAAGTTTTACTAATGTGCATGCAGGAGATGAGAAAATCTTAGGAAGGAGCAAGACTCAACCCAATTAGACAACTTAGCAAAAAGGAAAAGCACTTAGAAGAAAACTCAAAGGATCATCAAAAGTGAAAAGCAAAGAGAACTCGCTATACTCAATACCCAGAAAAAGCGAAAGGCACACAAATCCTACTGCTCAAGTGAGCTTATTCGAAGACCTACCTATTCTAAGCATGCAAAAAAGTCCTAACTCAAGTCGAGTCAGGGATGTAATCCCCTAACTTTCTCTGGTTGATAGGTAACATGATCTGTTGCCCAGTCCCAGCAAACACATATCTTTAATGCAATGCTCAACTATGAGCGGTCCATCCCAAATATCACCAGATCCCCTGGATCGTATGTAGAACAAATCATTAGGAATAACGACCCTATCACCGATGTCAAACCTACGTCGATTTACAAACTCAGGGATGGCTACAACGTTTCAAACATCGATGGGATGGATATCAGTGTTGCATCGAGGTTGAGGTGTGACAATCCTCAAATTCCTATTAGGAGGAATTGCATCAAACCTGGGAGGTCCACTGTCTAAAGGAATGGCTACCCTACCAACAAGGACTTCCTTAATCACTCTTCTCCTTGGGGTTTCAACTCTTGGTTCTTCACTCTGTGGGTGAATGATATACTTGGGAGTCTCTTCCACAGTCCAAAAGTCCCTAACAAAATCCTCTTCTTCAGCCTCATCTACTGGAGATGGTAGGTTTTGGTTTTCAACACTTCTACTACTACCTTCTCCAGATGGGATGGGAACAACCATACCTTCTAAATATGCCAGATGACTAGTGGCTAATGGCAAATGACTTGGAACCATGCTAGAAGCATTCTGAGCTCTTGTGTCCAAAGATGTTGGTGAAGAGGTAGGAGTGTGGAATGTATCAGTAGAGTTCATACTCTCTTAACCAATAGGCAACTCACGGGGAATAAGAAAACTAGGGATGTCCCTAAGGAACGGATATCGCAAAGACAAACTATCTTCATTGGTTGCTATGTTGGCATGAGGCTCTTCTTGAAAAATGGCTAGATTGTTCAATGAGAACTCTTCTCCAGGAGCATCATGTATCAAGGCATGTTCTTGCCAACTCATAAAGTTGTTATTCACTTGCTTTAATACTCCATCTTCCAAAGACAAATGAGATAAATGATCAGGAACACCAGTAAAATGATACTCAGTTGGTTCTTCATCACTTCCCACATCATGGGAAGGATGTGTTCCTTGATTGTTGTTTGCCCAAGGAATGATGTGATGAGGCCGTTGCCTTTGTCTTTCCATGTTAAGGTCAACCAATGCAAGCCATTCATTAACCGTCCTAGGTATACGTTTACCCCTTCTTATTTGATCTAAATTAGTCTCAGAGTTGTTTGTTTCAGTGATGGGTTCAGGTTGATTAATTTGTGGCCCTACATCACTAAGTTGGTTCAAAGCTCTAATTTCCTCTGACACTTCACCACGAAGTAACTCAAGGTTCATTTCTCTAGCAGCAATAGCTCTTTCGCTTTCTTCCTCAGAAGAACTATCGTCTCCAAAAGATCTCCAAATCTCTTATCTTCATGTACTAGAATCTTCATTCTAGCTACCCATCACCATAAAGATGCCTTCAGGCAGTAACTCACCCTCGCCATAAGTGTTCCTTACACCATCCCCATAACTTTTGAGGTGACCATCATATAATGGCTCCCGATATATCCTAACCAATGACCCATCAGAGTTGGGGATAGTAGCATCTGACAAGTCCATTTGAAGATGTCCCCCCTAGTCTTGCAGACCACTTCCTACATAGAAGCATTCCATAAACTGGGGGTAGATCTATGACTACTATGTCCATTAGCATGGATATATCAGGGCATGAAAATAAGTCAGCTCTCAGGTTCTTTATTAAACCAAAAACTTGAACTGTCTTGAATCAATTCCACAAACGTTCCCATAAGGCCTAGTTATCTTTAATCCCATGGCTTCCATAACTTGCAAAGGCATGACATTCATGGAAGCACTAGAATCCAACATACAGTTATGAAGGAGGGTGTCACCAATACGAAGTGTAAGATAAAAAGGTTGGTGGCCACCATTCTTCCACTCATATAGAGTAGTTTGGATGTTAATGGGAGGATCCTCCTCTTCTTCAACTATAGCACCAGGTGTTGAGTCTAGAAGAGATGGATCTTCACCATTACTTGTGATAGTCCTAGGGATATGTTATCACACAACTTGTAGTTGCCCCTAGAGGTATCCCATCCGGGACGGTAGAGGAGACAGGCAACTAAAGAGGTGACCCAAGAGATGCCACGATTCCCAATGCAATGCGGGAGTCACGTCAACCGAGGCACTCTTCGCTTTAGGTCAAGGTATAACTAGACCAAGGGGGAGACCCTATACCCCAATCACTGTTGATTGGACCTAAACAAAGGTTTCTAAGGGTAGGTAAGTGATGAGTTACGGAAACCAATGCAAGGCTAAGTGGACCTAAAGGTTAAGGTATGGTTGAAGGTGGTGTGATGGATAATAAGTGTTTCAACCTATGAATGGTTTAGGCCACATGATGGGGTATGATTACTAGGTATAGTACCAATATGTTTGCACAAATGGGTCTAGTTTCTTGGGAAATGTGAAATGGTTCTAGATGGACCCACAAGGTGAAGTTAGGTGTGAGGGTGGTACTATAGGTTAGATCTAAGATAAATTTATAAGTTAGAGTTGGTTCTAGGATTACCCATGTGCTAGATCTAGGGTTGGACACTAATCCCAAGAAGTGCGCCTTGCTTGGAGAAGGACTAGTGCCTTGTTTAGTGGGCTAATGGAGTCAAGAAAGATGTCAAAATGTAGATCGGGACACCTAGAAGCCAAGTCAAGTGAAATGGATGTGATCCAATGGTTAGGTCTTACTAGATCTAGGTTTTTGAGTGATGACCAAAAGTGGACCACAATTCATTAAAACAAGGAATGCAATCCCCAAGGTAGATCGGGGCAAAAAGATAGTCTAGACCTAGGTTTCAAGGCATGGGCATTCCAAATCTACGAAAATCTCCAACACCCACTTCCTAGAAGTGGTCCAACTCAAAACTCCCAAGGGGTGCGACTTTCTCAAGGAGAGGCAAAAAGTGGGTTTGGTGGACCATGCCAAGTCCAATGGCCACCAAAGTGTAGATCCGGGGTGCTAGTACCCCGATCTATGTTCCTTCAAAGTTTCAAATGAATCCAATGGGTAGATCTTGGTAGATCTAGGTTTTAAGGTGCCAAGAAGGTCAAAGGGGGGTTTCAACCCCTCAAAACATGGAGAGATGTCCACAAGGTAGTTTTCACCAAAGTAAGGATATGGGTATGTGTTATCAAGTGTCTAGTTGTCAAATCAAGCGGGATCTCACATACCCATGTGCTAGATCTAGCCCAACAAGCCTCTCTCAAGGAAGTGCGCTTTAGGTCAAGGAGAGCTTTTTGTCTTAGAAAATGGGTCAATTCTTAGCCAATCACCACCAAACTATAGATCCAACTAGGGGTGGATGCTATAGAGGTGGGTTTTCAATATCTTTTCAAATTGAGGGCTAGATCCAAGTAGATCTAAGAAATACCAAAAACAAGGGTTTTAATTTGATTAGGGTTTTTGTGATCTAGAAATTATGGAAGATTCAAGGAAGGGAAGATCATACCTCTTGGGACATACCTGGATGAAGAGATGAATGCTAGTTGAGACGAGGATTACTTTGCCAAAGATCAAATGGAGAATTGTTGAAGCCCTCTTGCCAAATCGATTTTTCCAAGCCACATGTGATTCCTTCTAACCTGTCAAGCCAAGGAGCAAAGCATCAATTAGTTTAACAAATTGAAGGTAGATGCAAGCAAGAGAGAGAAAAACAATGAATAGTTGACACAAAGGCAAAACCACTCCCTGTCAAACCCAAAACGACTTCTTCCAAGCTTGAAGGGCAAGCCTCCCCACCAATTCGCACTTGTCAAAGTCGCCCTCTCAACCTGCAAATAAAGTGTGGCAAATACGCAAGATAGCTACAATAGATCCTCCAGTGCAATGGACAATAGCATTTACAATCGAAACAACCAACATCCACTCCAATCCAAGCATGTACTCCAAAAGATAGAAATTTTATTCCAAGAGCCAAGAGCCAAAAATCTCTAGATGAATTTTACAATGAGGGGGTCTCCTCCTTATATAGGATAATAAAGACCAAAACCCTAGATCTCAAAACCACTTTTTGAAATGAGTGGTTGAGATTAAAAGATCTCACAACATAATCAATGGCTAAGATGAATCCATAACATAATATCACATGGATCACTCAACATAACAATAGCGCCCTCACTAAATGGTACAATAGAGGGTGACGTCATCCCACAAGAGGGGTATAAAGTACAATAATCCACCTCATGATGACTAGGACATGAGAAAATAAGCACATGGTGGGGCTAGGAGGTATAAATCCTTGCTAGCTCACCCCAAGGCACAATGAAATAATAAAAATATGTCCAATAAAATAATAATGACCAAAACTGTCCTCAGAATCCATGACAGTCGAGCAGTAAATGTCCTCCTGTGATCGATCTGGAGATACCCACATGGTGAAAAATGACTGGAAGATAGTGAGATCAACCTGGAAGACCTCTGTGAAAACCAAATGCCAAAACCTTGCCTCAATTGCCCAAATCGATTTCCTCAGTGACCACTTTATCCCATTTTTTAACTGCCTCGGGAACTGTGAAAGTGCCAAAACTGCCTCCTAGGGTGCTAGCGCTGTCCATCTGAGCCCACCAGGCTCTCCGGGAGGGGGGATAAATGGTAATAACAAGTGGCTGGACCACTCCCTCCATCATCAGCGCCCTAGGTGAACTGGCCTCTCGGGGCCCCTGCTGCTGAGGCTAGGAAATCAGCCCCAAATCTGGTCAACAAGTGTAAAACTGCATCAATCACTGTCAGAAGTGCCCGGAACTGAAAGATAAGTGTCTCAATGGATCCAGAAGACCCAAATCCACTAGGAATGAGTACTCATACACCCTGGGTTGCCCTAATGGGCCAGCTGTAGGGTCCACCATATATGGACAATGTATAATCTGCTGATCTGTAATAATAATAACCTGCTGAACTGGATCAAACATCATCTGTATCATATGCCCATCATATGATATCATCATCAAACATGTGGGACCATAAATCATCACCAATAATCATCATACATGGTCCACATCATCACGGATCCCAAGAATATATATAATCAAGGATAAATCACATCAGTAGACTAAGACAATGCTTCTTTAATCACTTCATAGCTAAGCTCAAAGTATAAATTCCATTCAGTGGCATTAATCAAGTTAACATATTCCGTGATAATATAAAATTACTTGCACCCTAGTTCAAATGACAAACTTACCCATTGGACATGGTCAAACTGCTAGTGAAGGATGAAGGCTAGGAGCAAGGTTGGGCCAAGGGTTTGACTTGTCTAACTTAACTCAAAAATACTTTGGACTGGGAGAAGGGGGGAAGCTACAAACTCTGTGCTGGACAAAAGAACACGGGGGATGGCTGTGCCTCACAAATGGATAAGTTGTTTAGAGAGTGCTTATTCAACTTAGGCATCATGTCTACATCAAGTTGATCCAAGTTCATTAGGATCATTCAATTTATTTCCATGGCCTTTTTGGCCTACATAACCCTTCGGATTTCAGATGTGCTGAGAAGCACAACTAGTTGCAGCTTGCATCCAGGGCATGTTTTTTATATATTCACAAGGTCAGCAATTGTTTAGATATAGCTTTTAAGAACTATTGCTTTTTGGACCTTTCTTATACTCTTCGAGGAGTATTTTTTAGCTTTTCATTGCTCTTGCCCTTTTTTGTTTCCATGGGCGAATTTATTTAGTTTCCACAGGTAGAACATGAGCTTTCAGTTTTAGCCAACAACATCTCAAGTGACTAGGGGGAGTTCGAGCCAATGCCAAACATCGGGACAACCGACCAGAATGATTTAGGCCTACAATCCAACTTACCAAAGGCAAGTTCTGTCACCAACTTAGAGCCGAGACACTAGATAAACAGGGATGTGGTCCAAACACAGAGGTAGAAAAATAGGGAAGTCCTCAGTATCAGAAAGTCAAATGAGACAAGTCAGGGTTTAAAGTCAAACAGGAAGGTCATGTATGGATGGAGATAGGTGAGTATGGAGCCTACACTAGCAGACAACTGGTGTCGGGAAAGACCATGTCTATGTAAGGTGAGATACCAGTAAGTTTTGTTAAATGACCTAAAAGTGCAAGCAATTGTCCATTTTATGATTTACAGTTCATTTTAAGTAGTTTGCCACATCAGGAATAATATACCAAGCACATGCTATAATCATGACTAAATCAACAAGCTAATAATCCACAGTCAGTGAGAACATATCCATAGATCATACAACATCATCATAATAGCAATCATCATGCATCATCTGAAACACTGCTGAAGTATATCTCTAGGCACTGAACTGAAACTGTAATGGGATAAGTGGTCACATCAGTCATCAAATCTGAACTCTCTAGGCTCAGCCTTGACACAAGGTCATACAATATCTGAATAATGTACTGCTCTGATCATGAGTGATCCAATATATATAGCCATGCTCTGGAATAAATGAAGCTCTGGAATGTGCAGATATCTGCTGTACAAGAATAGTAGCCCTGCTACTATGGTGTGATAACATCTGGCTCCAGCTGGGACAAGTGCTCTAAGGGAGAGAGCGCTTGAGAACCTCAGAATCTCTGGTCTCGAACACCTCTGCATCAATCTTCAAACCAGCACTGCACCATCCTTGCTTTCAGCCTTTATCTTGCACCTGTTCCTGCTCTCACAAAAACTAGAATACCATCATGGAGCATGTATGGGATAAAAATAAAATAAAACTGAACTGAAATATAATCTAAAGCATGAACTTGAAAAACTAACATGGCATATATCATTATCATTTTATTTACTGTGCAGGAGGAAAGGAGTACATTCTTAATTCAGGCAAATCTCAACCAGCACAGGCAGCCAACTATATAAATGCTAACTATAATTTCTTAAATGCATGCAGGAGAAGAGAAAAGCTTAGGAAGGAGCAAGACTCCACTCAGGCAGAAAAAGAAAAACGGGACAATACTCAGCACACAGAAAAAGAAAAGTCACACAAATCCTACTGCTCAAGTGAGCTTATTTAGAAGCTACCTAATCTAAACATGCAAGGCAAGGTAAGGAAGGTCAGGGATAATAATCCCTTAGCTCCCTTTGATTTATAGGGAGTAAGATGCGTTGGCCAGTCCCAGTGGTGAGAAAACACATCTCATCAATGCAGCGCTCAACAGTAAGTGGTCCAACCCAAAAGTCACCTGATCCCCTGGATCGTATATAAAATAAATCATTAGGTACTACAACCTTATCCCCAATTTCGAAACTTTGGCGATTTACAGATTGAGGGATGACTTCAATAACATGCTCAGGAAAAGGTTGGATATCAGAAGTGCATTGGGGTTGAGGTGTAACTATATTTGAAATCCTATTAGGAGGAATTTCATCAAATCTGGGAGGTCCACCGTTCAAAGGTACAACCATGCTACCAATCAAGATTTCTCCTATAGTCAAAAAGTCAGTATTAACATCCTCATTCACTTCAGCTTGGGTTATGGGTGGAGGGCTTTGATCTTCACTACTTCTGCTACTGCCTTCTCCCGATGGGATAGGAATGGTCATGTTCTCTAAAAGTTCCAGATGATCAGCAGGAATGGGACTATGAACTGTGCTAGGTGCATTGTGAGTCCTCATATCCAAAGGTGTTGGTGAAGAATAAGGTGTGTCTGTGGAATCAATATCCTCTTCACCACTAGGTAACTCACTAGGTAGGAGGAAACTAGGGTAATAAGGAGGTAAGTGTGAGTCAGTGGCTTCTTCTTGAAACAGGGCTAGATTGTTCAAAGAAAAGTCTTCCTCAGGGGCATCATGGATCAAAGCATGTTCTTGCCAACTCATAAAGTCGTCATTTACCTGCCTCAAAACCCCATCCTCTAAGGACAAATGGGACAAATGATCAGGCACATCCGAAAAGTGATAATCAACTAGTTCTTCATCATTCCCCTCAGGTGAGGGGAGGTGTGTTCCTTCATTGTTATTTGTCCAAGGAGTGATGTGAGGTAAGCCTTGTCTTCCTCTTTCTGTGTTAAGGTCAACTAGGAAAAGCCACTCATGTACAGTCCTAGGTATATACTCTCCCCTTCTAATTTGATCAAAGTTATCCTCCGAAGTGTTTAGTTGAATGGGAGGTGTAGGTTGGTCAATGTTTGGCCCTACACTATTGGGTTGGTTCGAGGTCCTAAGGTTTTCTGGTACTTGAATGGACTGAGGGTCAACTTCAATAATTCTTTCTTCTACCAT